>JAJHZJ010000591.1:1703570-2166070 GCA_023548195.1 Bettongia penicillata ogilbyi | reverse complement strand
GCAGAGTCCCAACAGGACACCTCAGGGCCTTGTTTGAAATATAGGTCATCACCTGTTGGTGCATTTTAATGTCACCTTCACCAGGGAACTCAACTAGATATCTTCATTATCCACTGTCCTTGGCAACATCCCTAGGTTTGAGACCTCCGCCTACCCAAGCTTGCCTTGTGACTGCCTCCTGGTTCTTTTCCTACCGGTATTCTTTAGGGGAGAATTTCTCTGGGTCTCAGAATCATGCCCTTCTGCACTAGACTGTCATGTCAGGGAAAAATTTACTTCTGTCTGGCCAGCGTCTGAGACTGAGTAAGCACTTTATGAATGTGTGAAAGAGAAGTGACCTCATCCCACTGTCTTTCCCAATTCTCTTCCAGTGCCCTTTGGATCCTGGTTTGACCACATCAAAGGATGGCTGTCCTGGAGAGATTCAGAGAAGTTCTTGCTCCTAACCTATGAGGAACTCCATCAGGCAAGCTTCCTGTCTATTTTGTTTTTCATAGTTCCCAGGGGTCCTCATTAACACTAGTGACTTCACTCTCAGTTACCTCCAATTATTTTGTGTATATTTTGTTTCTGCATTGTTGTTTGCATGCTTGCTTAGTCATTAATGATTTAGCAAGCACATACTTTATGTCAGGTTCTGAACTCAGCACTGGGAATACAAAGAAAGGTAGAAGACACTTCCTGCCCTAAAAGAGTTCACAGACTAGCTGTGTAGACAACATACAAACCATACATATGCATATATATGGGTATACGTATGATTTGTATGTGTATCAAAAAACGTATGTGCGTATATGTATCTACATGTCTGTATGTATGCATTTTCTATGTGGTAAATCAGATACATTCACCAGATGGAGGGCAATGGAATGCAGAGTCGTTAGGAAAGGCTTCCTGGAGGAATGTGTTGTTCAGTCATTTCACCCATGTCTTACTCTCTGTGACCCAATTTGGGGTTTTCTTGGGAAAGATCCTGGAGTGGGCTGCAATTTTCTTCTCCAGCTCATTTTACAGATGAGGAACTGAGGCAAGCAGAGTCAAGAGACTCACACAGGATCAGAAAGATAGGAATTGTGTGAGTCCTGATTTGAACTCATGAAGATGAATTTTCCTGAATTCAGGAGCAGCACTCTATCTATTCTGCCACCTGGCTATTCCCTCAAGGAAGCCAGGAAAGTCAGTAGTCAGAGCAGGGGAGGGCGAGCATTCCCACCATGAGGGACAGTCAGACATAGTGTCAAGAGTCACAGATGGAGAATGTTGTTTGGGGAATAGGCAGGAGGGCTGTATCACTGGATCATGGGTAATATATTGGGGAGTCAAGTATAAGAAGGCTTGAAAGGCATGATGGATGGAGATTGTGAAAGGGCTTTGAATGGCAGTTGATTTTGCATTGGATCTTGGAGGTAATAGGAAGTCATTGCAGTTTACTAAGTATGGGAGTGACATGATCAGAGTTTTCATCACTTCACACCTGGAATCCTCCCATAGGCTCCTGGCCGGAGTGGGAGGTTAGGTTGTGTTCATGTCTCTCCTACTCCAGTCCAATCTGCATTCAGCCAACAAAAGGATTTTCCTAAAACTCTGATGTGGCCCCATCTTTCCCTACCCAATAAACTCTAGTGACTCCTTATTGCCTCTGAGAACAGCTACAAAATACTCACCTTGCTATACAAAGCCCTTTACAACCCAGCCCCTTTCCCTTTCCAGTCTTCCAACACCTTCCCCCCTCCCTATGTAATCTTTCATCCAGGGGTGCTGGCCTCCCAGGCATCTACTGGCGTAGAGTACTGAACCTGGAGTCTGGATGATCTTGTTCAAATTTGACCTCAGACACTTCCTAGCTGTGTGACCCTGGGCAGCACTTCACTTCTGTCTGCCTCAATTTCAAATGTTGGAAAATGGGGCAAATAGCCCTCATCTAACATAGGTGTCATGGGGATCAAATTAGTTAATAATTGTAAAGCTCTGAGCCGTTGCCTGCACACAGTAGCTTCTTAATAAATAACTGTCCCCTTTCCTACATCCCCATTTAATATTCCTTACATGTGACTCTACCTCCCCAATCTGTTCCTTTTTACTTGCTGTGCCTCCATATATGCAATCATCCTCTTTTCTCTATTTTGCTTCCTTCCTTTCCTGAAGCCACAGCTTCCACCAAGCCTTTTCCAGGCCTGATACCTGATCTCAGACATGACCTCCAGTTCAGCCTGTAATCTCAGTCAGTGAGACTGATTAATAAGTTACTCTGCACCCAGCACTGAAGATCCAAAGAAAGGTAAAGGACAAGCCTAACCTTGAGGAATTCCCTAACTAAATCAGAATATGAATCCTGCACATAGGCATAGGTGTTGTCATCTGCATGCTTGCACCCACCCTTGGCACCTTCTTTCTGTGTGTCCCTTGAGGTGGGGCGTCACCTGGCTTGGTGACATGACTTCTCTGAAGGGTGGGTGAAACTCCATCGACCAGACTGAAGTGCATAGAATCACTCAGTGTCAGGGAAAACATGCTCCATGGCCATCTCCTCCAATTGGAGGGAAAAAAGCAAGCACCTACCATTTCCTCAACCAGGCAAGACTTGGAGGCCTCTAGGGGCACGGAGTAGCTGATTATCTTTCAAGTCTTCCAATTCGATTTTCGAATCATTTTCATGAGCACCCAGTGTCTCTCCCATTAATCTTCCCTTCACACCTTTGCCACCCCCACACAGCTCTGCCAAACCCTTTACAGTGTGTGCTCTCTGCACACACAGGCCAGTAAGAGACACTTGCATTACTTTTCATCGGAGCTGCTTTGTAAATTCTAATCACAAAGATCATTCCTGGTAGCAGAAAAAAGAAAAAGGAGAAACGGAGCAACCAGCTCACCTTGTTATCTGTAGGTGTTTATCATAGTACCAGCTAGTTCTGAACCATGGTCCTTCTCTTCCTTTAGGCTGCTTCTTATCTCACTCATCACACAAAATCAATCTATTGCCTTCACTACAAGAAGTCATCCTTAGCTCAAGGTGACCTCCAGTGTTCCTGACGATTCAATTATAAGATCACATTACACATGAAATCTTCACTCACTTCTATTTACTGTACAAGGCTTCTCAAATTAGAAGATGCTGAGCAAATTCTCCCTTTTAGATCCAAACCCTTCTCTTTAGAGAAAACTCCATTATTCTGCTCATTGAGATGATTTCTCTTTTGTTTTCTTAGTTCTATGCCTGAGAACTTCTTGTCCAGGCTAGACTACCATCCCCAGTTCCTTTGTAGGCCATGGTCTCCCAATTCAGATTCTTTGGAATCTTCCCTGTCAGAAGCCAAGGTTAATGTGAGACTGTTAATGGTTTTCCTCTCCTCCTATACCATCAATCTACATATCCAATAGCCACCCCTCCATTTCCCACTTTTTTTCCTCCCATGACCAAGTCTGCAGTATTTGTCAAAATCTCATCTGGACAAGTACCTTCCATCACATCTTCCTCACCTTTCTGAAGGATCATGCTTCATTCCTGAAGCCACAGCTTCCACCAAGCCTTTTCCAGGCCTGATACCTGATCTCAGACATGACCTCCAGTTCAGCCTGTAATCTCAGTCAGTGAGACTGATTAATAAGTTACTCTGCACCCAGCAGAGTAACTGATAATGAAGTAGTTGTTTTCCACAGATTTCTCCAACTCAAAAAGAATTCTGTTTCAAATGTTCCAGGTAGGCACTAGAACGGGGGAAAAAACTACAACAAATACTGTACAAGGTTTGAAAAACATGGAATAACACTGAAGAAAGGAAACCATTAGGGCTCCCCCTTAAAAACTCCACTTTGTAAACAAACCTTGGAACCAGGAGAACTAACTCCAAGCCTTCTGATAAGCTTTGTGTTCAATTGGAACCATGTATTTCTGTACTGCCCCTCCCTCAACACAGTGATTTGCTTTGTGCATGTCATAGCCCTGTTAGAAGCAACAGATACTGATTCTTCCTGGCCATGTGAAGGAGAAAGAAAGAAATCTGAACAGGCTGCTCTAAGTATTCTGGAGAGGAATGCATTTCAGCAAGGGAAGGGGATTGGAAACCCAGTTGACCCTTCCTGAGTGGATTCTAGGAAAATGGCAGAATAGGTCAGAAAATTTCAAGTTCTCAAGATTTTGCTTCACAAAGGAGATAAAATAGAACCTCTGGATGAAGACAGAACAAGTACCAAGCGCCAGCATTAGCTGAGTTGGGAGTCTGTCTCATCCTTGCTACTGTGACTTCCTCCCCTATTCCCCCCAGAACAGTGAGGGCAGTTGGGCATCTGACCTGGGATGATCTAGGGTACCTCTGCTGACAAGGGGCGCCAGACTACCTGTGCTGTGGAGAGGAGTGGGAATAAGAAAGAAGAAGAACACACCAGGTGAGTGTAGAAGCAGCTGGGCAGGGACACTCCTCTCTCTGGGTATTTAGAGGAGGCTGCAGGTCTTGGTTTCAGAGGGGAGAACTGAAGAGGATCAGAGGCATAACAATCCCCATTCCACAGGACGAGAAGTGATTATAAAAGTTAAATTAATGTCAAAAAGCAAAATGGGCTAGTAAAGGAGAAAGAATCCAACCATGGAGAGCTACTATGGAAATACACAGGGCCAGTGTCATCTTCAGAAGTGGCTACTGGAACAAAGAATCCTTTTCCACCCCAAAGAGTGATATTAAATGGTCGCTTTCCCAAAAAGAATTCATGGAATGATTTAAAAGACTTTAAGAATCACATGAGTGACTGAACAAAAATTTAAAAAGACAAATAAAGAAGAATACAAAAAATGAGAAGATTATGAAAAGAATGTCAATCAATTACAAAAAGACATCTTGAATCTTAAAGAAAATGACTCCTTGAAAATCACAATTGGGTAAGAGGGAGATAGCAAAGTTAAAAAAGCTGAAGAAATTAGAAGATAAGGAATGTAAAAGATCTCATGAGAAAAACACCTGATCTGGAGAGCAGATCAAGAATTGAAAACATAAGAATAATGGGACTACCTGAAAGTTCTGATCAAAAAAGAATTTTGATACAATAATACAAGAAATAATTACAGAAAATTATGCTGAAGCATTGGAACAAGAGGGCAAAGTAGAAATAGAAAAATCCACTCATCACCACCTGAAAGAGTTCCTAGAAGGAAAATTCACCGAAATAGTATAGTTAAATTCCAAAACTCCCAAATCAAGGACAAAATATTGCAAGTAACAAAGAAATATTTACATAGGACGGTGCCACAATTAGAATCACACAAGACCTTTGGCATCACTAAAAGACCTTTGAACACTATATGTGGAATAGCAAAGAACTTGCCTCTGGCTGAAAATATCAAACCCAGCAAAGCTAAGCACCATTGTGAATGAAAAAGAGGTGGACATTTGATAAACTCTAAGACTTTCAGGTCTCTGTTTACCAAACCAACAATTCTGAATTCAAG
The DNA here is from genome assembly GCA_023548195.1 of Bettongia penicillata ogilbyi. Taxonomy (NCBI): domain Eukaryota; kingdom Metazoa; phylum Chordata; class Mammalia; order Diprotodontia; family Potoroidae; genus Bettongia; species Bettongia penicillata. The sequence continues at coordinate 2,160,633 of JAJHZJ010000591.1, read as the reverse complement.
GTAAGATTTGACAAACAAGAAATATAAGGTACATACCAATGACTAGTGACAAAGGACTCTATAAGGATAGAAAGTTTAACTTTTATGTATCAAAAATGTCAAGCCCATGTCTAAGAGTGTTGCTGACATATTGAGTAGATCAGAACATGATGTGACTTCAGAAAGTAAAACCATTGAAGAATTGCTAGAAGAGTTATTATCTTATACAAATGAAGTGTCAGAGGAAGAACTAGTAAAGAAGAATTAGATTGGGGAGGAGTGCTGTTAGTTCTGGAAAGCTACGTTCATGGGGAACGACTTTAAGAGAGAAAATACATGCACTTTTAGAAGAGTGAAAATCTAAATTAAAAAACATAAAACTTTAAGGGGATAGACAGGGGGCTGATGACAGTTGAGGGAGCTGTGGAGGGGTGGGTGACAGAATAAATCAAAGGGGTTTAGGAAAGGTGTTTAGATTTAGAGAAATGGGAGGAAAAAGGAAGGACTACTGGAGTAGGTTAAGAAATAGAAGTGTAAGGTAGCAGGCCGAAGTAAAATAGAGAAGATAGGAGAGATAGGAAAAAGAGAGAGACACAAGCATAAAATCACAATATTACGAGTAGAATCTTTGGGGTAAGTGTATGTCTATATATGTATGTTTTTATGTATAAGAGTATGGATACATTAATATCTATATATAAGTACATCCATGCTTAATTGTAGCTTTTGGGTGGTGAGTAGAGGGGAGTAAAGAGAGAAAAACAGGAAAATAAAAAGTGTACAGCACAGAAAAAAAGGAAACCTACAAGGAAGCAGAAGAAAAGATGGACAGACCTCAGTTTAATACAAGGTATTTAACATATAGGCTTTCTTGAAATGATAAGTTATTCCTCCCCCATGTTCTGTTGTGAACACCACATAGTTTTTGTCTTTTCTTATTTTATATTTAAATTTTGAATGCTTCTTTTTGTTTTCTTTTTATGCATTTCTTTATGTAACCCTAAAATTTTTAAAAAAAGAAATCGATCCTTTCCACCCTAGAGATTTCTCTGCTCAGGGAAAGAGCCTGGGTCCCTGTAACAAACATTGTGTAGAGACTCAAGATATCTAAATGCAGGTGACTGGAGAGCTGAGGATGGGGAGCTAGGTGGTGCTATGTTTAGAGTACTGGACCTGGAGTCAGGAAGATCCCTTTTCCTGTGCTCCAATTTGACCTCAGATATTCACCAGCTGTGTGACCTTGGCCAAGTTACTTAATGCTATTTGACTCAGCTTTCTCCTTTGTAAAATGGGCTGAAGAAGGAAATGGAAAATCAATGCAGTATCTTTGCCAAGAGAAAACTCAATGCATTTATAAAGAGTCAGATAAGCCTGAAAAGTGAATAAGTTAAGCTGAAGATATCCAAGGGAAATTGGAACCAAAGATTGAGGGCAAAGCAAACGCAGGCAATGGGGAACAGGAGAGGTCAAATGCCACAAGGAGAAGCTTGACGATCAAGCCAGCTTGACAACATATCCATCCAGAGAGGGGCTGACAAAGAGGAAGGGGGAATGGTTATAACTCAGGGACGTGAGACCACATAAACCAGTACTTGGCTCTGAAGATACCCAGGTAGAACGTGGTACTTTCCAAAAAACTCTGTCACTGCCAGCTCTGGTCCCGGATCCCACCCTAAATTCAGTCAGATCACCTCATTTGGAATCTCTCTTCCACTCTGCAGTCCTAGAGTTTAGCAAGAGCTCTTTCAATTCACTGTTATATACACAACCAGAGCAAGAGCTGTGGAGTCTGAATGCACAATGAAGCATACTGCTTTCTCTTTCTTTCATGTTTGTTTCCGTTTTGTTCTATTTCTTCTTATACAACATGATTAATGTGGACATAGGTTTGACATGATTGAACATGTACAACTTATATCACATTACTTGTTGTCTTTAGAATATCAGAAGGGAGGCAGGGAGGGAGCAAAATTCGCAAGTTAAAATCGCATAAAAAGAATATTGAAAATCGTCTTTACCTGCAATTGAAATAAAATACAATCAGAAAAAAGGAAGAAAAATGATTGTGCTATAAGAAGTTATGAGCACGTAGATTTCAGAAAAATCTACTAAGACATTCATAAACTGATAGACAACTAGGAAAGCAGAACTAGGAGAACATTGTACACAGTAACAGAAACATTGTGTCGTGATTAATTATGACTCCTCAGTTCTTTTCAGTCATACAATGATGCAAGACAATTCTAAAGTTGTGATGATGGAAAATGCTATCTACCTCCAGAGAAAGAAGTGATGGTGTCAGAATGCAGATTAAAGCAGCCAATATTCATTTTCTTTCTCTGTGTGTGCATGTGTTCTTTTGGTTTGTTTCCTCTTTAACAAAAAGGCAAATATCTAAATATGTTTTACATGACTGTATATATGTAACCCATATCAAATTGCTCATCAGCCGAGTATTTCAAAAAATGAAAGCAGTATTCAAAATGAAAAAAAAAAATTACCATAGAGGGAAAAAAAGCTCTTTCTAGGACATTTCCATATCTCTCAGAAGCTTCTCCCTGTGCCAGCCACATGAGGCTGATTTCCTCTGTTATGAGCTGGTGGGAGGAGCTCCCAAAATCCTGAGGGAGAAGAAGTTTCTTTCTCCTCCCCAGGAAAGTCTTGGGCTTTCTCCATATCTATTTTCCCTCTGTCTCATCTTTTTCTTCCTTTCCTTTGTCTTTTGAGTTTTGTCCCTCCCTTTCTCTTTCTTCTGACTGTCTTCCTACCCCTCTTCTCCTAGGACATTTCTCCCTCTTCCTTTCTTTTTAGGCTCCTTAGAATCCTCTTGCCTTCCCCTTTCCATGGCTCTGACTGCTCTTGTTTTCCATATTTTCTCTATTTCCTTTTTCCTCTGTTTTGCCTCTCCCCAAACACTTCCTCAGCTACTCATTAGAGACTTTCCCCTTTACTCATTGACTCATCAAACCTTACATTCCCTCCATCAGTTCCTCTTTTCATTTTCTCTTCTTTTCTTTCTTTCCCTCAATCTCTTCTTTCTATGTCCTCTTTCTCATAGCCTCCACCTCATTTTCCTGTGTTCTTTTTCTTTCTCTCCTGTCCTTTCTTTCCTCTTGTTTTATTTTCCTTTCTCTCTCTCTCTCCACCTGCACCCCCAGCTCTCCCTTCATTCACTGTCACCTCTACTTTCAACTTTCTTTACTCTTCCCTTGTCTCTCCCCTAATCCTCATTTCATTTACTCAGTTTCCTGGTTTGAGTCACTTCCCACTCCTGCTTCAGATCTTATTCTCACTCTATGCTTCCTATTCCTACCCCATCCCCTGCTTCCCCTCCAAATCCTTTCCTGTCTGCACTTAGTCTTTTCTCTCTTCTCCTCAGTTTCTCTTTTCTCTCCTCCTGAATCCCTTCTTTATGCATCTCATTTTCTTGGACTTTTCTTTCAAACTCTTTCTCCTACCTCTCTTTGCTAGTTATTTGTCTGTTCCCTCTCCTATCCCTTCTTTTTGTTATTCCCTCTTTTGGTCCCTCCATTTTCCAATGCCCTTTTCTCCCTGAAACCACCCCATCACACACGAGTGGTATTTTTTCTTAGGATCTTAATGCCAGTGTGAAGAAGATTTGCCAATTCCTGGACAAGGAATTGAGTGAGGAAGAAATCAGCTCAGTTGTACAGAATGCCTCCTTCCAAGTCATGAAAAAACGCATGATGGAAATCAAGGAAGTTATACCAATGGAAAACATGGAGATTCTCAAAATAATCGTAATGAGAAAAGGTAAGGAGGAGTGGGTTAGGGTGATTAGAGTTAGGGTTAACTGAAACTTAGGTCTCAGAAATAGGATCAGAGAACTGTGAATCTCAAAGTAGATCGAAGGCAGTCAAAGAATTTGCTCCATCTCCATTATAGACAGTACCAAATACCTCTACTATAACCTGCATGGCGATAGGATGCCCCAGAATCCTTGGAAATCTTTCTTGGGTTTCCATGCTTTAAAGTAAAAGTGAGAAGTCAGAGAGTAAGAGGAAATGGTATGGTGAGGCAGATTTAGCATCCACATTCTGAGAATGAGTGAGGAAGGAAAGATTTCCCCTTTTTCCGAGAAAGGTAACCTGACCAAAAGTGCATCGATAGAAACCACCCAATGTCTACATCCTGGGGTAATGGGAGGTGAGGGGGAGAATAGGATGGAAGGACACAATCACAAAGGAACGGTCCCCAGGATATGTTTTCCTCATTTCACGTGTGGCAGGAATCTGTGGAGACTGGAAAAACTATTTCACAGTGACCCAGATGGAAACATTCAACAAGATGTACCAAGACAAGATGAAAGGTCTGGACCAGGACCTTTTCCCATGGGATCATTGCTGAGATGATCTGTGGAAGACCACACACATATGAAATGCAAATAGAGAGAATTCTGCCTCTACTTCCATATCGCCATTCTCCTACTTTCTTTTTCTTTCTCACATTTGTATGGCTCACACAAAAAATAGTAATGTGAGAGACTTAGAGCATCCATGCTCTAGGATAGTTTCTAGTGGTGGTCCCATTACTGATTCCGTTGATTCTCCCTTGAATGTCATGCTTTGGTGACTATTGTAGAAGGTTTCTTTTAATCTTGTGCTTTTGAGTATTAATCAATGCTCAATGTCATAAGCTTCTTTCTTCCTATTACTGTAACGGTGATTGTAATCATCTTTCATTAAAGTTATTATGCTGAGTTTCTATAATGTTAAATATTTTTTGTATCCCAGAAATAACTGCAATAACACTAAACAGGTTAGGGAGAAATGTTCTGACAATGCCATATTTGTGACAATGCAACAAGAGCAGTTTCTCTTTCAGGTCGATTGGATTTTGTGTTTTTTATTAGTGTGTGCAAGTTCCCTGTGTCTATGGTGAGTGGAATCATCTTTGCAGATGTTTTCATACTTTTTTGTGTTTCGACCTCATAGTGGAATTCTACTGCGGTAATCAGGCCAGGGTTGGGTACGCGGGGAATGTGTAGGGCACCTTTTGTAGCCCCCTTCCTCACACCAGGAGGTGAGCAGTGCAATCCTTAAAAGGCTGCCCAGACACCAGGGTCCTCCTGAAGCCCGCTGCTGCTTCCAGTGAGAAACGACTCTATGGCCTGGGTCGCCTGCATGCAGGGTCATGACTACAACTCACAGTGTATCCGCACCTGTTACTTCATCACTTGCCTATCGCCACAGGACTTTGAGGTAGAATAGTGAAATGGCATGGATGATGTCTGTTTTGATTCATGTGTAAATGGAATTTAAGTGAGGCAGAATTGCACGAAGTCTTCAGCCTCACACTCTCCTCCAGAATCATCATGGTCCAGTGGCAAGACAGAGTCCAGACGACTGGCAATGGCTCAGGATGCAGTGGATGACCTTGGCATCTTCAGTGTCTAACCAAGCTCTCAACACTCCACGTCGCCTGCTTCATGGCCGTTGGAACAAATTGTTCTCATCCACCCATTTCTCCAGATGAAGTCTTCACATGCTTGGGGTAGACACCTCCCTCACCCTAACTTTCATATTCATATCCAGAGAGAGACCTGTGGAATCTGAAAGCAGAGCGAAGCATTTCTAATTTCTCTTTTTTCATGGCTTTTTCCATTTGTTCTATCTCTTCTTTCACAACATGATTAATGTGGAAATAGGTTTGATGTGATTCAACATGTATAACCCTTATCAGATTATTTGTAGTCCTTAGCAGGTGGGAAGGGAGGCAGGGAGGGTGAAAAAATGAGAAGTCAAAATCTCATAAAATGAATATTGAAAACTATCTTTATTTGTAATCAGAAAAAATAAAATACAATTCAGGAAAAAATTACAAAAATAATACTATTGTCCTATAAGACATCATGAGGAGGCAGATGTTAGAAAATTCTGGAAAAACTTTCATGAAGAAGAGAGAGCAGAATAAAGAGAATATTGTACAGGGTAACAGCAACATTGTGCCATTATCAATTATGAATACTTAGCTCTTTCCAGCAATGCAATGATGCAAGGTGACACCAAAGGACTCATGATGGAAAATGCTATCCACATCCGGAGAAAGAACTAATTAGGTCTGAATGCAGATTGAAGCATTACATTTTCGTTTTCTTTCTTTTTCTTTCTTTTTTACTTCCTCCCTTCCTTCTTTTTTCTTTCTTTCTTTCTTTTCTTTCTTTCTTTCTTTCTTCCTTCCTTCCTTCCTTCCTTCCTTCCTTCCTTTCTTTCTTTCTTTCCTTCTTTCTTTCCTTCTTTCTTTCCTTCTTTCTTTCCTTCCTTCTTTCTTTCTTCCTTTTTCTTCCTTCCTTCCTTCCTTTTTCTTCCTTCCTTCCTTCTTTCTTTCTTTCTTTCTTTCTTTCTTTCCTTCTTTCTTTCCTTCTTTCTTTCTTTCTTTCTTTCTTTCTTTCTTTCTTCCTTTTTCTTCCTTCCTTCCTTTTTCTTCCTTCCTTCCTTCCTTCCTTCCTTTCTTCCTTCCTTCCTTCCTTCCTTCTTTCCTTCTTTCTTTCTTTCTTTCTTTTCTTTCTTTCTTTCTTTCTTCCTTCCTTCCTTCCTTTCTTCTTCCTTCCTTCCTTCCTTCTTCCTTCCTTCCTTCCTTCCTTCCTTCCTTCCTTCCTTCCTTCCTTCCTTTCTTTCTTTCTTTCTTCCTTCCTTCCTTCCTTTTTCTTTCTTCCTTCCTTCTTTCCTTCCTTCCTTCCTTCCTTCTTTCTTTCTTTTTCTTTCTTTCTTTCTTTCCTTCTTTAGTCCTTCCTTTTTCTTCCTTCCTTCCTTCCTTCTTTCTTTCTTCTTTCTTTCTATCTTTCTTTCTTTCAGTGTGAGAATTTTCCTTTGGTGTGCTTCTTCTTTCACAAAATAACTAACATAGAAATACATTGTACATAATTGCACATATGTAACTCATAAAAAATTGCTTATCATCTTAGCATTCATTTGGAAAAAGTAAAATACTATTCAAAAAGAATGTTTTCCATAAAGACAAAAAAAAAAAGAAAGAAAAAGCTCTTTCTAGGACATTTCCAAATCTGTCAGACTCTTCTCCCTGTGCCACCCACTTGACGCTGGTGTCCTCTATTGTGAGCTAGTGGGAGGAGCTCTCACAATCCTGAAGAAGCAGCAGCTTCTTTTTCCTCCCCAGGAACCTCTCAGACTTTTCCTTAGTCATTCTCCATGTCAATTTTCTTCCTGTCTCATGTTTTCTCCCATTATTTTTGTCTTTGGAATCTAACCCTTTTCTCTTTCTTCTTTTGACTTTCCTCCTCCCCCTCCTCTCCCAGAGCTTTTCTTCCTCTTCATTTCTTTTTAGATTCCTTAGAGTCCTCTTCCCTTCCACTCTACATGACTCTGGTTGCTCTCCCTTTCCCTATTTATTCTAATTCCTTTTCCCTCTCTCTTTTTGCTCCCCGAGAACTTTCTCTAGTACTGATTGTCCCCATCCCCTTTTCCCATCCTCTCACCAAACCTTACATTCCTTCCTCCAACACATCTTCATTTTCTCTTCTTTTCTTTCTTTCCCTCTATCTCTTCTTTCTATTTTCCCTTTCTCATTCCCTCCATCTTTTCCCTGTTTTCTCTTTCTTTCTCTTGTTTCTTCTTCTTTTTTATCTTCCTTTCTCTCCACCTCTTCACCAACTCTTCCTTCACTCACCATGACCTCTACTTTCACCTCTCCTTTCTCTTCCCTTGTTTCTCCCCAAATCCTCACCTCATTTACTCCACTTCTTGGTTTGATTCACTTCTCACTCCTGAGTGAGGTCTTATTCACACTCCCTGCTTCCTATTCCTACTCCACGCCTTTCTTCCCCTCCAAATCCTCTCCCCTCTGCACTTATTCCTTTTTCTCCTATCCTCAGACTCTCCATTCTCTCCTCCTAAATCCCTTCTTTCTGCATCCCTTTTTCTTGGACTTTTCTTTCAAACACTTCCTCCCACCCCTCTTTGCTACTTACCTATCTCTTCCCTATCTTACCCCTCCTCTTTGTTTTTCTCACTTTTGGCCCCTCCATTTTCCTTATGTCTCTGACACCCTCCCCCCTTGGAGTCTGGTATTTTTCTTAGGATCTTAGGGCCAGTGTGAGAAAGATTTGTCAATTCCTGGGCAAGGACATGAGTGAGGAAAATATCAGCTCAGCTGCACAGAATTCTTCCTTCCAAGTTATGACAAGACACATCCTGCATGACAAGGAACTAGCACCACTGAAAAATATAGGGATCCTTAAAATAAGCACAATGAGAAAATGTGAGGATGAAGGGTCTAGGTCTATTAAGGGGTTATATTGATGGGTTCCCTATAGTCCAACTGAAGTCTAGGCTCAGAAATAGAATCAGTGAAGGTGTGAATCTCAAACCAGATAGAAGGCAGCCAAACAATTTGCTCCATCTCCATCATGGACAGTAACAAATTCCTCTGCTGTGACCCACTCAGCGATAGAATGCCCAGCAGCCACAGAAATCTCCCTTGGATTTTCATTTAGTAGAAGAAAAGTGAGAAGTCAGGTAGTGAGAGGAAAACATAAGGTGAGGCAAATTCAGCATCCACATTCCTGTGAATGATGAGTCAGGAAGTAAAGAACTCCTTGGTTGCAGGGGAAGGTCACCTGACCTCAACCCTATGAATAGACTTCACTTAACTCCACCCAATGTCTCTTTCCTGGGGCGAGGAGGGAGGGACAATAGTATGGAAGGGCATGATCACAAAGGAACTGTTCCCAGGATGTGTTCCCCCTTTCCACATGTGGCAGGGATCTGTGGAGACTGTAAAAACTATTTCACAGTGACCCAAAGGGACATATTCAACCAGGTGTACCAGGGGAAGATGAAGGACTGGACCAGGACCTCTTTCCAAGGGGTCAATGTGGAGATGAGATGTGGAAGATATGGTGCTCTCTAATTCACCCAATATATGATCTGCAGATAGAGAGAATTTTGCCTCCTTATTTCCCCTACTTTTTCTTCCCTTCTGTCATTAGTATGACTCACACAAAGAAATAGTCTCGTAAGTGACTTGGGACATCCATACTTCCCAGAGAAAAGATTTTAGTGGAGATCTCATTGATTGGTTGTTGTCCTTCTTTCTTAAAGAGGACCAAAATGACATCACCATGATAAAGTCAAAGTTTCAGTGCGTCCTCTTGTGGCTGATCAGACCAATAGGAGCTCAGAATGTGCTACCACAGATTGGACACAGATAGTCAGCATGAACATTTGGGGTGGATACTTTCAAATTGGCACATTCTCATTTCCTTTGTGCTTTCTGAATTCTGTTTTGCTCATAGAGCACAGCACCCTTTCTGATGTGGGCACACCATGCTGAGCAGTCCTGTGCCAGTGTCTCCCATGTCGCACAATCAAATCCAAAGTACTTGAGAGTGTCATTGTATTGCCCCTTCTAACCACCATGTGATCGCGTGTCACATGTGAGTTCTCCATAAAGTAGTGTTTTTGACAGGCATATTTTTGGCATTCCAACGTGGCCGTCCCATCGTAGTTTTGCTCTCTGAAGCATACTTTGAATACTTGGCAGTTAAGTTCAAGTAAGGACCTCAGTGTCTGGTACTTTATCCTGCCAAGGGATCTTCAGAATCTTCCCAAGACAGCTCGAATGGAAGCGACTCTCTTTCCTGGCATGGTGCTGGTAGACTGTCCATGTTTCTCAGGCAAACAACAATGACGTCAGCACAATGGTTCTGTAGACCTTCATTTTGGTAGTCAGTCTAATACTTCTTCATTAACAGGGGCCCATTCGTTATCCTTCTAACTCTCCCTCGAATGTTTTGTTTTGGAGCGTGGAAGGGTCTTTTTCATCAGGGGCTTTTGAGTATTTCAAACAGAAATGAATGGTAAATGTAGTAGGCTTCTTCTGTCTATTGATGAAATTGTGACTGTAATCAATTTTCCTTAAATCTATTCTGCTAAGAGATTATATCACGTTAGCAATTTTGTAACACAGAAATAACTGGAATAACACCAATCAGATGAATGACAATAGTTCTCACATTGCCATATTTTTTAATTCACACTGATCTACTGATCCATAGAGGTAGCTAAGTGGTACAGTGGATAGCACACCAGTGTTCAAGTCAGAAATACTTGAGTTCAATTCTGTTCTCAAACGGTTACTAGCTGAGTGAGCTTGGACAAATTCCTTAACACAATTTGCCTCAGTTTCCTCATTTGTAAAATGAGCTGGAGGAAGAAATGGCAAACCACCCCATCAGCTTTGCCAAGAAAACTCTAATGTTCTTAGAAGAACAGGGAAAAATTTGCAGAAAATAATGAAGGATCAGATGAGCAGGACAAGGAGAGTACTGCATAGAGTAAAAGCAATATTGTTTTAAAAATTGCCTTGAGCAAATAAGTCATTTTGACTATTATTTTTAAATGAAGTATAAAGGAGATATGATGAAAGACAATATTTACACCCAGAGAAAGAACAGATAGATAAAAGTACATATAAAATAATTTTATACACACACACACACACACATGCATGCACATTCATATATGCAGCTATTTGTGTGTAATGGTACCCATTTCTTGGTCACTAAGGGAAAGGATGAAAAAGGAAAAAAATAAAATTTCGTAACTTTATTATATATTTTAAAAGAATAGCAAGTTGTACATAAGAGATTTACTGTTTCATTGAAAATCATGATTGCTATTATTCATTGTTCAGGAATGCTTGGTTTATTCTATATATGAAAGGTAAAATAAGTAAATGCAAGGACAAAAAAAGAAACCCCTAGAAGGCATCATGAAGAATTTCACACAACTGAACTGACTGAACATTTGATCCAATGGTTTCTGACACCTTTCTAGCTTAAAACAGCAAAACATCAAATTCCTGGCAAGGGATGGGCTGCATTTAAATGTTTTTAGGAAGGTTTTTATGGACTATTACTAATATAAACTTAAGAGCTTTAAATTAGAAATGAAGTCTGAAAGAAATAACTAAGCATATTGATTTAGGTGGAGATGAGAAAAAATTAGTCAGTTCCTGGTTAGTGTGAAAAATTGCTATTCAGTTGCTTGTGTGACATGTCCACATTAGACTTTAGAGAATCTGTGCTGTGTAGTGGATGGTGTAGAACTTCCAGTGGGGAAGGCTCCAGTTCAAATCCAGCCTGAGACCTTTGAGAGCTGTGTGAACCTAAGCAGATGAGTTCACCTCTCTATCTAGGTTTCTCCATCTGTGAAATGGGGATAAGAGAGCAGTGTCTGGGAGTAGAGACAAGATGGTGGAGTAACAACATGTACTTGCCAGAGTGCTGCCCCCAAATACCCAAATGCCCCAAGTTCAAGCAAATGTCCTAAAAAAATTCTGGAACTGCAGAACTCACAGAATGAAGGAGTAAAGCAAATCTCCAGCCCAAGAAGATGACCTGAAAGGTGACTGGGAAGTGTCTATTGCACCAAACTGGGAGCATTGTGCAGACCAGTGTGGACCCTGCTGGCACAGACAGGACCTGAGCGGGCCTTGGGGAGACTGAAACACTCACACCTCTGGCAGTTTCCAGATTTCACTACCTCCAAACGTGAAGGACAATTTGGAAGATCAGTGGAAAAAGCTTGTGGGACTAATGATGGAGAGTTGAGTGGTCCAGCCCCAGCCCTTGGGCAGTAGAGGGGAAGAGGGTAAAGGAACTCCCATCATCCTTAGCAGCAGCAGAGACAGAGCCTGTTTCTGGAGCTCTATCCCCACAGATAGAGGTCAGAAAGAAGGGAGGGCCTGTCTGGGGCAAGAAGCAAGACTGTCCTAGGCTGTGTCTGTGGGGGGAATCCAGGGGCTGAAAGTACACACACCCCCCCCTCACTCCCACTGGAAGCAGAGATCTACCTTGAGAAAGAGTCAAGTAAATGGCTAGGGAAATGAGCAAAATTTGAAAAAAAAATCAGACTACAAATCTTACTTTGGTGCCAAGAAAGATGAAACATGCAAGGAGAAGACAACAATGTCACCACTCCTCCATCCAAAGCCTCCAAAAACATATATGAATTGATCTCAGGCCATGAAAGAGCTCAAGGAAGATTTTGAAAATCAAATAAGAGAAGTAGAGTAAAAATTGGGAAGAAAAATGAGAGTGATACAAGAAAGTCATGAAAAATGAGTCAACTGCTTGCTAAAGGAGACCCCACAAATGCTGAAGAAAATAATACTTTAAAAACTAGACTAACTGAAATGGTAAAAGAAATCCCAAAGCCAATGAGGAGGAGAATGCCCTAAAAATCAGGATTGGCAAGAAGGAGAATGAGGTCCTAAAGCTCATGGAAGAAAATAATTCCCTAAAGACTAGAGTGGAGTGAATGGGAGCCAATGAATTTATGAAACTTTGAGAAATTATAAAACAAAACCAAAGGAATGAAAAAAAAGTAGCAGATGATGTGAAATATCTTATTGGAAAAACAACTGACCTGGAAAACAGATCCAGGAGACACAGTTTAAAAATTATGGGACTCAAAAAAACAGCATAGATATCATCTTTTGAGAAATTATCAAGGAAAACTGCCCTTATATTTTAGAACCAGAAGGTAAAATAATCCAAAGAAGGAATCCATCACTCACCTCCTGAAAGAGACCCTAAGAAGAAGTCTCCTAGGAATCTTGTAATAAAATTCCAGAGTTCCCAGATCAAGGAGAAAATTTGAGCATCATGGAAATATAATCAGGATAACACAAGATCTAGAAGCTTCTACATTAAAGGATCACAGGGCTTGGAATATGATATTCTAGAAGTCAAGGAAACTTAGATTAAAAAAAACTCACCTGTCCAGCAAAACTGAGTATAACACTTCAGGGGAAAAAATGGTCATTCAGTGAAATAGAGGACTTTCAAGCATTCCTGATGAAAAGTCCAGAGCTGAAAAGACAATTTGATTTTTAAACACAAGAATCAAGAGAAACATAAAAAGGGAAATAGGAAAGAGAAATCATGAGGGACTTACTAAAGTTGACCTCTTTACATTCCTACATGAAAATATAATACTTAATACTCTTCAGACTTTTCTCAGTACTAGAGTAGTTGGAGGGATTATATTCATATAGACAGAGGGCAGAGAATGAGTTGAATAAGAAGGGATGATATCTAAAAAATAAAATTGAAGGGTGAGAGAGGACTATATTGGGAGGAGAAAGGGCAAATGGAATGGGACAAATTATCTCTCACATAAAATAGACAAGAAAAAACTTCTTCAATGGAGGGGAAGAGAACAGAGACAAGAAGGAAAAAGTGAACCTACTCTCATCACATTTGGCTGAAAAGAGGGAATAACATGCATATTCCATTTGCTATGAAAATTTGTCTTACACTACAAGAAAGTAAGGGAGAAGAGGATAAATGGGGGTGAGGGTGAGTGATGATAGATGCAAATGGAATGAGGGCATAACTAAAAGTAAACACTTTTGAGGAGGGATAGGGTCAAGAGAATGGAATAAATGGAGGATGGGATAGGATGGAGGGAAATATAGTTAGTCTTCCACAACATCTATAACATATATTGAATTCTTGCCTTCTCAGTGGGGAGGGAGGAAGGAAAAGAAGATGAAACTCCAGGTTTTAAAAACAAGTGTTAAAATTTTTTTTTCATGCAACTGGGAAGTAAGATATACAGACAATATGGTATAGAAATCTACCTTGTCCTCCAAGAAAATAAAGGGGATAGGGATAAGATAAGGGAGGGATGTGATAGAAGGGAGGGTAGATTGAGAGAAGGGGTAATCATAATGCACACAGTCTTTCGGTGGGTGCAAGGGAGAGAAGGGGAGAAAATCTGGAAGTCAAAATCTTCTGGAAATAAAAGTTAAAACTAAAAATAAATAAATTAGAATTAAAAAATAAAGAAAACAGTTTCTGCCTCACAGAGTTGTTGTGAGGGTCACATGTGCTTGGAATTGGACAGTGTGATGCTGGGGCTCCATTCCCTCAACTCTTGGTCCTTTCCCCCCAGAAGCACAGTGCTGTAAACGGAATAAAACCGTTAAACCTCAGCAAGACGAAGCCGAAGGGAAGGGCTGTTATTTGTCACTATCAGAAACTATGTGATTAACGGAAGGCAAGAGTTGCACAAAGGCACATCAGAAAATCTCATGCCTTTGCAAGAGAAAAGCCATGGAGCCCTGGAGACCTGGCTCGGAGGAAGGTTTAGGGACAGGATTTGGGAGACCAGGAGCGGGGCTCCTCTGACATTCCCCTCTGTGCGACCCCACATAGTGGTGAGCCTGGGAACTCACAGAACCCAGTCATTGTATCTGAGGAGAAGGCAAAAGGGGAGAGGTCGGCTGACCCTGAGGTTACCGGACCCTGAGACTGCCGGGCTCCGCACTCGGCCCATTGTGTCCGACTCTCCCATCTGTTGATGTCAGAGAAGTCTGGTGCGGGCTCTGGGAGCACACCCGGCTGGGCTGAGTTCAGGGCACAACTGCAGGGGACAGAGGAGAGGAAGCAGGCGCAGCGACTGCAGGGCCTGTGACATTGGGCCACTGAGCAGGAGAGCAGCCACCGGACCTCTCCCTTTCCCCCTCCTTGAAAGAACCTACGGGCCCACAGGTAGAGCCGAGAAGGCAGCGACTGGTACTCCAGGGGGTCCCCCTTCCCACCTTGGGCTCCCCCTTCAAGGTGCATAGTCCCGCTCTGACCTCAGAAAGACAGGGGGGCCCTGAACAGGCATGGAGAGAGATGGTGGGTTGTGGGGTGTGCAAGACCATGGGGAAAAGCAGAAACAGGAGAGAGACAGACAGATAGGGTCAGAAAGAGAGAAAGACAAGCAGACACAGAGAGGTGGAGAGCAGAGATAGAAAGACAGAACGACAGGAAGAAGGGAAAGGAAGGGAGAGAGAGATAGAGAGAAGGAAAGGGAGCATTTCCAAGAAGTCAGAGATCGTTGATATTGATACAGTATAGACTGGAAAGCCCTGGGCAAGTCTTGTAACCACAGTAGCCTCCAAAACCGAGGAAATGAAAAGGATATCAAGTTCCTCCTCAAAGTAGCACAGAGGGAAACAGGAGTCTTCAATTTGATTCCCCAAAGGAGGAAAACAGAAGTAGTGATTTGGCTGCCAAGGGGGGCAGTGCCCAGGCTTCTCTTTACTGGCCTCCAGGGTCCATGCCGTGGGACCAAGGACAAGCTAGCATTTAGGGAAGAATTGCAGAAAACTGAAGGGAGTTTCTGGATGTCATTGAGAGAAGGGGAGACTGGGGCCATGGCAAGGTCTGAAAAGCTCTGTGCTCCACTTGGACAAACTCTTGCTTCTCCTTCACAAAGCAAGAGATACTTAGGGGGTTTGTCATGATTCCCAAGTTGATTTCAGAGGTTAGGAATAGCACCCCACATGTGCCAGGCACTTTACAAATCCTATCTCTTTGGTCCCTCACAACAATCGTAGGAAATGGGTACCTCAATCCCTATTTAAAAGTTGAGGAAACGAGGCAAACAGAGCTGAATTAACTTTCCCAGTGTCCCTGTAAGTCTTTGAGGTCAAATGAATTGTTGTGAGGAGAAGAAGGTGAGCTCCTCTTTCAACTTGAAGGCTGTGAATTTGACTGATGTATTAGTTATTGGAGACAATTGTTTGGAAGACAGAACGTCCCTTGGTTAAAGATGGGTTGAAGGACTCACTCTCGTTTGCCAGAAAAGGTCACTTCGTGATTGAGGAAAGAGACAAGAGAATTTGGGAAGTCTCAGGGCCAGAGAAAAATGGGGAGATTGAATGTCCTACCTTGAGTGAGAGCGTAAAATATTCTCAGCTCTGTGACAGAAAGAGCTGCAGGAACATGGGCATGGATGGTGAGAAAGGGTTACTCCTATCCAAGACTAGAAACACACACATGCACACATACAGTCAACATGTGTGTGCAGATATGAACACAGGCTTCAATGTTTACGCATTGGCTACTAAAATGCTTCATAGAGAGTATTGTCTGACTATTGATTAAGCAATCTATAGAAAGTAACAAGATCCACTGTTCCTCCTCTAGAATATGTCCAAGTTACACGGGTGAGTCCAGCTTGGTTCAGTGGGCCACAGTTTTAAATATTTCCTCTTTCATGCTGGAGATTGATATTAAGCAGCACCTTAAGCTCTCCAGGCTAGCTCTGACCTATGACTTTCTGGATTGTTTCTGAACTATTATACCTTCATTCACTTTATGTGAAAGTCATCTAAATGGGGTAATTTCCTCCATATTGAGTGATTAATTTTTTTTTGTGCATCAGAATGCATAAATGAAGAACAAAAATAACCTAATGAAATCTTTTGGTAGTAATTATTATTGATTATATGCTGTCTGATCTTACTGTTAAGCTGAATACCAATTGTGACCTGCCCTGAATTATGGCCAGAAGAACTTAAGATGAGATTGAGAAGCCCTTGGGACAGTCATGTGCTTTGCTCTGAGTAGTGGATCCAGACATATCTGTTTGAATGGTCATTAAGCTAGTCCCTCACCAGTCAAGGACAAAGCCAGGAAATGTACTTCACCTTTTAAGGACAAATGCTTACAGGCCAAGTCTGCCTCTTTCAAACCTGGGCCCAGAAGAGGCTACATTCAATCCTGGAAGACCTAAAGTAGATGGTTCATTTAAAAAGTAGATGATTCATGCTCTCTCTTTGGGCCATGCTGGGCCATGTTTCTGGAAGTCCCTGTCCGGGTACCAGGCTGAGAGGAGATGGAAGGCCAGAATGAATGTTTAGCAGGCATCCAGAGTTTTAGAGCATGTAGGTAGACCAGTGGTTAGAGTCCTTTGCTGGGGGCCAGGAAGAGCTAAGTTCAAGTCTGGTCTCAAGCACTTACCATTTTGGGGTTGTATGGGGAGTTCAGTACGACTGGCCAATCTGGGATGAGGGCTTGCTAAACCCTTTTCAGGGCTACTCATCCACATTTAGTATCTACCTGATTCACCTGTCACTCCAAGAAACTGTAGCATGCACAATGGGCACAATGTCTTGGTCATTGGGGAAGCCTGGTTCAGTATTACCCATGATCCTCAAGCTCATTGATGAGTTAGAGGGTGTCTGCTCAAGCATGTGAAGTGCTCCCTGAGTGGAATGGGTGGATGAGAATCATTGGTAACCATGGCACTGAAGGTGTCTGAAGCAGGCTTTATGGAGCTTTTGAGAGACTGGAGAGACATGAAAGAGGAACAGGAGAGCTGCTGCATCCCAGGTCATCTCAGTCACCCTGATTTTAGTTTTAGCACTTGACCTAGATGACTCTGGAAGAAAAGTGAGGCTCATTCTTTGGTGTGTCTGCCTCATTTAAATCCAATTCATGAACAAGTCAAGACATGACCCTATGACTTCATTTGTCTTCTTCAAAAACAAAAGACAAACAACACAGCTCCAAGCTCCTCAGATCAGCCCCTCACAAGATGATGTTAGAAAGGCAGTATCTTGTCTCTTTCTGGACCCTCATTGCTGCTGACCCAAGGATAGAGGGTCATATAATTGCTTTTGATCCAGAATAAAGGGTTAGGTGGGACAAACAGTCCCTCCATCAAAATTGGGAGAGCACAGGGACTCCTGTAGTTACATGGCCTTACCCATTAGCTCTGCCACATTCCTAAGTGAATCTGGGGGGAGGAAATGTAGGCAGCAGGTAAAGTAACCTGGAGCCCACTCCCCCAAGGCTGAGGGTTCTAGAAGGGAGAGTGTGTCTCCCTCACCAGTTAAAGGGCATGTGGTTGTACCTCTGCTCTTGCTATATCTTCTCAGGAACTATTCCTTTGCAAGAGCTAATCAATGATGATTGCTCATCAGTAAAAATAAACAGCCCTAGTTCTAGTCATTAGAAAGTATTTCTGGGCATCTAGCCCAAATCAGCTTTTGTTGTCCCCTCCCACTCGGCCCGTGGAACCAAAATAACCATATCTAGTTTGTCTCCTCCCTGACAGTTCTCTAGAAGTCTTGAAGATATATGCACACCATGCCAATTCGGTCACGGAAGTGTTTTCTTTGTGGTAATATTTGTTGTCCTTGTTCTGTGTGTTTATGCTCTGCTGTTTCTTGTGCCACAATACATCATGGACTCAGATTCTTTGCTCTTGACCATCTTTATTAGAAGGCATCATAACCTACAAAGCTTCTTAATGACCCCACTCTGACTTCTGACCTATTGAGCAAGTCTGTGGTTCACTAGCAGTTGGAAAGAGCCAAGGAAGCAGAAGCAGAAGTGAGAGGGATCCAGAAGGGAGCACTTACTCATCTTGGAGAGGTCTACCTGCACGGAGAATCCCTACAAATTCAAATTTGTGAAGGAGATACCTTTCATTCCTAAAATTTTTGATGTAGAAGCAATGGAAAGGAGGTGGAATGAGTTTCTCCTTCAGGACAAAGATGTCATTATAATGATCTACCCCAAGTCAGGTAAAGAGAAGGGTCGGTAACTAAGATGGGGGAAGGTAGCTGTAAATATGAACTTTCTGCTGTTCCTGCGCATGCTTAGTCTTAATGTTGAAGGAAAGGACTTGAGATCAGGTAGTCCAGGCTACCAGAGGGAAAAGAGCTCCAGAGCAAACATTCTTTTTTTTAAAATAGTATTTTATTTTTTCGATTATATGTAAAGACAATTTTTGACATTCATTTTTGCAAAATGTTAAGTTCCAAATTTTTCTACCTCCCCATCATCCCTTCCTCTAAAGTATATCAGGAGGAGGAGCAACAAGATGGAGCAGTAGATAGTGCATCTGCCTTGGAGTTAGGAGGACCTGAGCTCAAATCCAGCCTCAGATATCTACTAGTCATATGACCCTTAGTGAGTCACTTAACTCTACTTCTCATAAACAAAAAAATTAAGTATATGAAGGGTGGGCTCGTGGTATCTACAGGAGAAAAGTGATAGGTGAAATAATACATTGGGAGATGATGCAAGCTGACAGCTGGCGAGCAGTTTGAGACTCTAGACTATGTACTATGTTTCTTATGTATAATAATTATTTCCTCTTATATTTGTAGAATTAGAGCTGCAAAGTAGATAGAGATCTAGCCTTGAAGCTAGGATGATCTCAGTTTAAGGCGTGCCTCGACACTTACTGACGGTGGAGCCCTAAGCAAATTCCTTAAGCCCTCAATGCCTCAAGCATCTCTTCTATGCTACAAATTTCAGGGAAATTGAAGGGACCTGCCTTGTAAAAGGAATTTCCTTTCCTGAGTGTTCAATCTAGCAATGAAATCACAGGTTCCTACCCCATTCCTCCATAATCTTGGTGCTTTCCTGAGAATACCAGCAATTTATCATCTTATTTTATTTATACACAGTTCTATGGTGTCTCCCTCATTAGACTGAGCTCCTTCAGGGAAGGAAGTGTTTTTTTCGCTTTCTTTGTATCTCCAGCCCTTAGCATGGTACCTGGCACATAGTATGCACTTAATAAATTCTTGTTGACTTGTCTTACTTGTTGTTCATCCTTATTCTATTAGATTTGTTAAGACAGGGAATATTATGGTGACCAAGTGGTTAAACAAGGTATGGGTTGGAGTGAAAGAGGCTCGCTGAGGCCCATCTATGATGTTTACAATAACATCATTAACTTTAAGAATGTAATACTCCAAGTATATTATATCAAGGATTCAGGAAAAGAAATAATAGATAGAAAAGTTAGGTCGTCCTTTATTCTTGGGACAGGTACATGAAATTAGCCATATGCTAGAGGAAGAAGATGGATGTAGGAAAGGCACAATGCAGAATCTGAAGATGACAGGCTAAGATAACCAGAGGATCAATCGATGTAATGATAGATCAACAAAGTAGCACTGTCCCTAGGACCATGAAATACCATCTTCTTCCTAAGCTTGGGCTTGGATAACACCAGTGTAAGACAATGCAAATTAAATTATAATATATGACAACTCAGAAAGGACGTAGAGTTCAAATATTTGTCACCTAAGCATCAAAGTTGTATATCCTTTCTTGGTGGCTATATGACATTACGGATTGAGTGACAATTGAGGAGGAGCCACACCTTCTGGTTTTGGCTTTGATGTGAGATGGTGCTCATCTTATTATGAGGTACAGCATCCAGAGAGGAAGCTTCACTCAAGCCATAAATATAGTGATTTTGGCCCCTATAGCTCCATTAGAAGAGGATGGCCACCAAAGGGTGATTATTTTGGTTCCAATTGAGCAGAATTAATATAATAACTGGATCATTCTTTGACATTATTTCATGACCTCATTCACAATAGCAGGTGGAGACAGGGAGAAGTAAGATTCCTGATTAGCATCTTGTTTCAATGAAGGTTACAGTTACTTCTTTTTTATGCAAGTTTTTTTTATTTTATTATTTTTTTCTGGGTAATTGATCATTTTATTAGGTATGGCTAATGAATAATTTTTTTATTGTTTTATAAAGAAGCAATTATCAAAACCACTTGGTATTGGCTAAGAAATAGAGGGGTAGACAAATGGAATAGACTTGGCACTCAAGACACAGTAGGCAAGCAATGTAGCAACCTCCTGTTTGATAAACCGAAGCATCCCAGTTTCTGGGATGAGAACTCACTGTTCGACAAAAATTGATGGGAAAACTGGTTAACAGTGTGGCAGAAATTAGGTATAGACCCATGCATGACACCATACAGAAGAATAAAGTCCAAACGGGTACACGATTTAGGTATGAAGACTGATACCATGAATAAATTGGAGAAGCAAGGAATAGTGTATTTATCAGATTTATGGAGAGAGGAAGAATTTTTCACTAAAGAAGAGATAGAAAGCATTATGAAATGCAAAATGGATAATTTTGACTACATTAAGCTGAAAAGTTTTTTCACAACCAAACCCAATGCAACCAAAATTCGGAGGGATGTAGTAAATTCAGTTTCTAGGGAGGGTCTGAAAACATAGAACGTTAGAGCTGACTAATAACACAGGGGATGGACTTTAACACACAGAATATTTGAGTAGAAAAGAACCTTGAAGACTACCTAGGTCAAAGATTTTAACCTGGACTCTATGAACTTGTTTTTTAAAAAATTTAAAAAATATTTTGCTATTAGTATTTCAGTATAATTGGTTTCCTTTGTAATCCTATGTGTTTATTTTTGTGCACTTAAAAACATTCCTTTGAGAAATGGTCCACAAGTTTCATCAGACTGCCCAAGGACTCCGGGACATAAACAAGATTAAGAATTCCTCATTTGGACCAACGTTCTAATCACAATTAAAAGGAAACTGAAGCCTGAAGAGGTTAAATGACCACTATAAGGCCACATAGGAAGTAAGAGGCAGAGCTGGGAATAAAATACAAGTCTCTTGACTCTCAGATTGGTGTTTCTTTTTCTAACACCATATAGCATGCTAGGCACTTCAAACATAAACGGCAAAGAGATCCCTAAACTTAGCAGGAGATGCTGGAGCAGTCAGTGCTTAGGACCTACTCAGCACTGAGGTTGTTTCATATCAATATTGCTCTGGGGATGATGCTACTGGACATTACTGAGAGAAAATCTTTTCCCACGTGGTTGAAAAAGCACTCAATTGGATAATTCCATCATCAGGTCTCACTAGTTCTTTTTTAGGTCATCTGGTCCAAACGATCCAGGAAGTAGTTTATGGACCATCTTGACTTTGTATGTAACATCTGCTTTTGTCATGCAGACATACCAATGTTTTCCAAACTCTCTCATCACTTGTCTATAGGCTGCACATGATGCAATAAAGTCATCCTTTAAATTACATCCTTTAAATGGCCTGGAACTGTTTGTGTCCTTCCGAGGTGACCTTCTGAATGGTGGTGCGTTCTGCACAGGTGCCTACTGGGTAGGATGTATTTTCTGTGTTGCATCCTTAAAAAATCTTTCCAATCAGAGTCAGGAGATCTGCCCCCACCGAAAAGTTGCTGTAGGGACAGTAGGCAAACTCCTTGGCTTCTTGACCATTGCAAATGAGCTGCTTAATCTGGGCTGGATCTAAAGGTCCCTTGGTCCTTGAGCACTGGGCCAGACCCACAGGGACTTGAGTCATTTCCTTGACCCTGAGTAGCTCTTCTCTTAAGGTCAGCAGCACATGGGGAGCAGGCAAGCAGTAGTGGCTGCTCAGAGAGCAAAAATTCTTTACCTTTAGTGTATCATGTCCCCTCTGGCAGACAATTTGATGAAGCACATAGACCCCTCATCCAAATAACATTTAAAATAATTGAAAAAAGTGCTGAATTTCAGTAAAAGGTCAGTGAAAACTGTAGTGGTTGGCCTGTGTCCCCACGTGGCTCGGTGATGTGGGGAAGAAGAAAGCCACAGGGGGAGTTGGGTGAAGATAGGTCAACTCAATTTATTGATCCAAGGGTGAGGGTATTTATTGACAGAAACTGCAAGCCTATGTGACATTCTGCTCATCTCCTGTCCCAGTGATTTGACCAGTCATATTATCTTTAAAGACTGTTAGCCTAGAGGGCATCTATTTTACATATCCCTTGTATTCTGTAGTTCTTGTGTTTGTCTCAGGGAGACAACAACATCCAGGGGGCATAGAGAGCCATTCTGGATGATAATGAGCACAGTCTCAAAGAACAGTTTCCCCAAAGGTCTATCCTGAACTTGTCAACCATACTCCATCCTGGCCCTCAACAGAAAAAAAAGATATAATTTCACCACATGAAGTTTATGGATCTCCTGAAGTTTCTCAGCAGTCAGTTCTCTAGTTCCATGGACTCCAGGTGAAGAACCTGAAGTTTAAATAAAATCCCTGCGTCTCCAGAAAGGAAAGAACTGGTCAGAAGTCATAGACATAGTAGAACTGTATCCATGACACTGTAGTTTTACCATTGTGTCCTGAGTCCTCTTTGAAGGAAGAGGTATTCAAGCCATTTCAGTGAGGCCAGGCAGGATTTATGCTTCTGCTCCAGGGGAACAATGAACTGTACTTCAATGAAAGCATCAGAGAAAATGGCAGCACTGATCTCCAGAACAATGATGGGTGAGTCACAGAGGCAGAGTTCCTGGCAGGTTAACGAGAAAGACTTGGGGCCAATGACTGTAGGACGGACAGCAGAGTTTCCCAGAAAGGCTATGCTTAATCTAATGATAATCCCATTTTTCTTTTATTTTTAATTTGAATTAATTTGCTTTTGGTTTTCAACATCCATTTCCACAAGATTTTGAGTTCCGAATTTTACTGCAATCCCCCAGCCCGCGATGGCATGCATTCTGATTACCCCCCAATTTGCCTTCCCTTCTTTATTCCCCCTCTCATCCCCTTCCCCTACACTTTCCTATAGGGTAAGATAGATTTTATATCCCAATGAGTGTGTATATTAATCCCTTCTTAAAGCAAATCTGATGAGAGTAAGGTTCACTCATTCACTCTTACCTTCCCCCTCTTTCCCTCCAATGTAAAAGGTTTTACTTGCCTTTTTTTATAAGATAATTTATCCCATTTCACCTCTTCCTTTCTCCTTCTTCCAAGCAATTCTTCTCTCATCCCTCAATTTTATTTTTTAAGTATCATCCCTTTTTATTCATCTCACTCTGTGCCCTCTGCCTTCCTGTATGTATGCATATATATATATATATATATATGTGTGTGTGTGTGTGTGTGTGTGTGTGTGTGTGTGTATTCCCTCCAACTACCCTAATACTGTGAAAACTCTCAAGGGTTACAAATATTATATTACTAAGTAACAATATAAATGTTTCAACTTTAATAAGTCCCTCATCATTTCACTTTCCTGTTATTCTGTGACTGGTGCCAGACCCTGCTCTTCTCTCACCCAGGTCTGGACCGACCTTTCCCACTGACATTCTATGTTGTATTTTTGATCTCTTCCATAGCCTGAGACCATTGCATATTTTTTTTTGCATGTAGGAGCCTTGACCTTGGTGTCTTTCTCTGGTTACATGTTTTATTCTTTTTCTGATTCTATGATTTGTTCTTGCTCATTTGAAAGGACAGAAGAAAATACCTTGTCACCAAGAATGTAACTTTGTATAGTCTTATTTTTCCCCATTTGGGGCATTTTCCCAGACAATTTCTTCACTTTTTAACCCTTTGTCAAGGGAGGGTAAAGTATCCCAGCCTTCAAAAGTATTGTGCAGCTGTTCTCCAAGATATCTCTGGAGACTTGTAAGTTCTCACTTCCTCCAAAGTGGCATAGGCAAAGGAAAGGTGTTTGCTCCTTTCCTTGCCTGCTCTGTGGTCTTTGAGCAGCGAAAAGTATTGTTTTGTGCTCTGGAACTGCGAGTATGATTCCTTCTCCACAGCCACCAGCAGCTCTGCCCTGCCAAAGGTGCTTCGAAACCCAGGACCACCACTCTGAACTGAGACCCAGATCACCAGCTTGATTCACCCAATATCTGTAGGCCTAGAGCTCCAGAAGCAGCTGTTGATGCAACAGTGGCTGCCACAGCCCTAGGGCAGGGTCTGAGGCCAGCTCTTGGCCACAGCATGAGTCTGGATCTTGCTCCCCTCTCATCCACGTGAAAGAGCATTCTCACTGATTTTGAAGGTATCTTTGGCTTCTGTGGGCAGAGAAACCTGGAAACCACAGCAGCTGCCCGTGATTCAGTGCCAGTTCCGTGTGAGCTGCACAGCCCATTCTGGGCTACACTCTGAGCCTGGTGAGGTAGACCTTTCTGTTGTCCTTCAAGGCTGTTTTGGGTTGGAAATCTGCTTCACTCTGTCATTTTGTGGCTTCTGTTGCTCTAGAATTTGTTTAGAGTCATTTTTTACAGATATTCTAAGGGCTTTTCTCAGAGAACTTGATCAGATACGTGCTTCTACTCCACCATCTTGACTCTGCCATCCCTTCTCTTTCTATATGGTTTTGTTCCTCTCTTTTCTCTTTCTTCTCCTGAACGTTTTGCCTCTCTGATCAAGTCCTTTTCTCCCCTCTTCATTTCTTCCTTTTTTGTTACTTCCTCAGAGTCCTCTTGTCTTCCTCCCTACATTCTTCCCTTACTGTTCTTCAGTTCCCCAATCTCTGTAATTCATCTGGCCTCTCTCCTTCCTCTCCTCAGTCACTTCCCCTCTTCCTGTTGGGTGCCTTTCACTTTTCTCAACCACTCATCATCCTTAACTTCCCCATTCCTTCTCTTTTTTACCTTTTCTTTTCCTCCCTTCATCTTTTTACTTTTTCTTCCCTCCATCTCTCATTCCAGGTTTATCTTCCTTTCCATTTCATGCAACTTCTTCCTCTTTTTCTTTTTTTCCATCTCTTCTTTCCATTTCCATTCCTCTCCTTCTCTCCACATCATCTTCATCCTTCCTTTTCCTTCCTCTTTCCCTCAATTTCTTTTTCCTGTTTCCTTTTTACTTTTCATCTTTTCTTTCTATTTTCTATTTCCATCTCTTTGCCTCTGTTTTTTCTTTTTCTTTTCCTTACATTCTTTTTTCTCATCTTTCTGCTTTCTTTTCATTACCTTCTTTACATTCAGTTCTTTGCGCTTCCTTTTTCTCTTCATTCACTACTTCTTCCTGTTTCCTTTTCTTTCTCTCATTGTCCCCTTCCTGTTTTCTCATCTTTTTCATTTCATTTTTCTTCCTTCATTTTCTCTTCCTTTCACCTCTTCTTCTTATATTCTTTATTCTTTCTATCGGTTTTTCTTATTTCCTCTTCATTTCTCTATTTCCCTCCATCTCTCATTCCTATTTTCCATTTCTTCCAACTCCTCTTCCTGTTTTCTCTTCCTTTTTCTTTCCCTCTATTTCATCACTGAATTTACTTTCTTTCTCTTCCTTTCTTCTTTCTATGTTCGTTTCCCTTCTCTTTATTGCTATCTCTACTCTGTTTTCTCTTGCTTCATTTCTTTGACTCCAGCTGTTCTTTCAATTTCCATTTCATTTGTTTCTTTCTCTCCATTTTTCCTATCTGTTGTTTCTTCCTTTCTCTTTTCCTCCATTTCATATTTTTGTCTTCTCTTCTTTCTTACTCTATGGTATCTACTTTCTTTTCCTTTATCTCCATCTATTCTTCCTGCTTTCTCATTCTTTTTCTCATTTTCTCCACTTTTTTTCTTCCTTTCTATATTTCCCCCACCTCTGCATCATCTCTTCATCCATTCATTATAATTTCTTATTCCACCTCCTCCTCCTCTTTCCCACTCTCCCTCCAAGTTCTCTTCTATTCTCCTTTCTTGTTTGGTTCACTTCACATTCCTGCTTCAGATCCTGTCCTCCCTCCCACATCCACTCCCCCTGCTTTCCCTTCAATTGCCTCTTCCCCATTTCTTAGTCCTTTCTCTCTTCCTCTCAGATATTTCACTTCAGGAACTACTTTCTCTCTTTTCCTAAAAGCCCCACTTCTGCTTATTTAACTCTTATGCTTTTCTCCCAACTCTTCTTCCTACCCCTCATCCACATTTTATCTGCTTCTTCTGTACCTTCTCTCTCTTCTTCCTACTCACTTTTGGACTGTCTCTTTCCCTCCTTTTCCTTCTCTTGGACTTTTTCACCCCTCTAGGCTGTGGTTTGCCCCCGGGATTTTAAAGCCATTGTGGAGAAGTTTTGCTAATTCCTTAGCAAGGAGCTTAGTGATGAAGAAATCAACTCAGTCACACAAAGTGCCTCCTTCCAGGTCATGAAAAACCACATCCTGGAAAACAAAGAAGGTGTATTAATAGAAACATCGAACCTTTAAAATAATGGCAATGAGAAAAGGTGAGTAAAAATGGCCTAGGGCCCCCAGGGAGAGAAATAGGTGGCTTGCCTTCCCTCCAGCTGATATTTAGGCACCTCTCAGAGAAGGTGTGAATCCCAAAGAATGGGACAGAAAGAAGGCAGTCACAGACTTTGTTCCATCTATGTAATAAACAGTAGCAGGTGCCTATGCAATGATCCACCAAGAGATAGCATGTATGAGAATTAAAGAAAATCTCCCCCAGGTTTTCATGTGTCAAAGGAAAAAACAGGAAAAGGAGCAGTAAGAGAAATAGCTAAGGTGAGGCAGACTCATTGTCCATACTCCATGAATGATGAACGACAGAGGGAAGAGTTCTTTCGTTCCATAGAAGGTGCTACACAAATATATTAGTCATGAAAGTCACTAAAGGTCCACCAACTGTCTTCTTTTGGGGCATATTTCAGAGGTGTTGCAGAGGGGAAGTCAACAGGTCTTGACAGTCGTTTGGATATTGGGGCTGTTGGTGGTGAGACATAGTGTGGATTGATTCTTTGCTGCTTGTGCTCATTCTGGACCAACAACTAACACCAAGAAAGCACTGGGTTTCCACCAGCCAGTGTGGTTCCATCCTTATGTGGATGATTGTGAACCTTTTGCTCTTGCTGTTAAGGTGAAAAAGAACAGTAGCCTGCACTGAGTGGTTCAGAGAGGAAATTGTGATGTGAGGTAGAAGTCCTTGGGCAAGTTATTGATTTGCTGTGAGTAATAGACCCAGGCATATCTGTGTGAGTAGTTGTTAAGCCAATCTTCTACTAGTCAAGAACAACTGCCAAGAAGTGTACACCAGCCTGTGAGAGAAAATGCTCACAGTCTAAGTTTGCCTTTTCAAATAAGTCCTAGGACAGGCTACATTCAGCCCTGGGAGACCTAAAGCAGGTGGTCTCCATCAGCTTCTACAATTTGGCCTGCAAAGCTGTTTCTTGTGGTCTCTAAGCAGAGACCAGGCTGAATCAAAGTGACAGACAAGAGCGAGTGACCATGCCTTTGAAAACTCCACGTTCCCCAGAGCAGGCCTTCAGTAGATCACTTTTGAAAAGCTGTGACTTCCCTTTTCTTGGACCCTTGTTGCAACTGAACATAGGACCTGCGATCATATATTTACTATTTGTCCATTGTTGCTCATTAATGGTTGTGTAAGGCAAGATGGACCCATTAGCAAGATAAGCAGAAGACAGGGGCATCTCTTGCTAAATGGTTTCACAATTACCTCTGCCACGTGCAGGGGGCTATCTTCAGTTGTCCTGATTCATCCCTTGCCAGTAGATCCAAATAATTATGGAGGACAAAGTGAGGCTAGTTGCCTTGCAAAGCCCTCCCTCACTGGAATCCAGTTTGGTTGCAATTCATTGCATCATCTTCCTGATAGCATGGTTCTTCTTGAGAATGAAGGACAAACAACATCCATATTCAGAAATGAATCTGGTGGGAGGAATTGTGGGTAGCTTCCAAGGTAAGCTGGAGCCCCCTTTCCACAGGGGCAAGAGTTATAGAGAATAGAGTACACACCAGTTCAGGGGGATATGGTTGCACTGAAGTGGGCATTATTCCACTAGGTTGAAAGATATCTGTTAGGTTGCTGGGCAGGGCTGGATAACCTTGCCTAGCAGCAGCATTTCTGTTGGGTCCCTGTCAAAACGTTATTCCCCCTTGCCTGGCAACAATTGTACCCCCTGCCAGAACTGTTCCTGTTAGACCCCTATTGCCAGGCAACTATGTTCTGTTGGGCACCCCCCTTCCTGACGACTATTCTCTGATTGGGTCCTTTTCTCAGCAACTACTTTCTGTTGGGTCCCCTTGCCTAGCAGCAAGCCCCCCACCCTGTCAGAACAATGTTTGTTGTAGAAACCACAAGGCTGTACCGAGAAGCACCAAAATGCTTAAATGCACACACACACACCTTAGTTCAGTGCTGTCTCCTCTGAGTTTTTCCATGAGGCAGCCACCAGCTGGGCTAATAAAGACACTCTCGAAATTCCTAATTGACTCTTGCCTATGAATTTTTCGGTCCATCCATTTCACTTGGAGGTCCCACCGGGATAGCCTTTGACTATGTATGCACAGGCAAACCGTCTGCCCTGTACGACCGGACTGAGCTTTGATTTCAGGGGATGGCGAACGGGATGATGTTCCCTGGCCCCGATTTCAGAGCACAGCCTGCGAGCCAGGATCCCGGTAGCAAAATTCTCCTGATCTGGACAAATTTTGAGTGCCCTGTCTGTTCTGGTGAGTACTCCTGGTATAGTAAGTGGCTAAGGCTGGGCGCAGCAAGAAACGCCCTTACTGACTTCCCTTGAGGTTCCTGGCTGTCTGTGTCTGTCCATGGATCCTGTTTCTCTTTTGTTACGTGTTTCGGTTTCATCTGGCTTTGTTTGTTCCATCCAGAGTGTTTCCCATCCAGAGTGCTAAGAGTCCTGACTGGGTCTGTCCGTATATTCTGTTTGTCTTTTGTCTTGTGTTTCTGTTTAACCAGACTTTGGTCTTACTCTCCCTCCCTTCTCTCATGGGCCAAGTACAATCAGGTCCCGAGACCTTGTTGCAATTAACAAGCTGCAGCTGCTCAAGGGTACAATGTTTCCAAGGAAAAATTATTCTGTCAACAGGAACGGCCCACTTTTGGGGCGGATTGGTCACCAGAGGGGACGTTTGATAAATCAGTTGCAGGGCAGGTGCAGAGAACAGTGAATGGGGAAATGGGCCACCCAGATTAGATCCCATATATTAGCATCTGAATAGATTTGATTCCCCGTCCTTGGAACACAGTGATAGAAAGTAAGCCAAAGTTATTTCTTTTATTCTCTGTATAATATGTGTTCTGTCTTTATATGTTCCGAGTGTGTGTGTTTGTGAGTTATTACGTCCAACTCCATTGTAGCTGGAATTTGGAATGTTATCTCTTTCCCTCCCCCTCCTCCCTTCTCTCTGATGCCTGCAGCATCAGGGAGGAGAATGGGTGAGAGAAAGTGAGAAACTAGGCAAGGAAATACTGTATGTGAAGTTTTGAAGGGGCTTTAGTCAAAGCCTACTAGGAGAACAACATGGGTAGGAAGTTTAAGGGGAGCATAAAAGTTTTGGAAATTATTGGAAAGTTGTTGGTAAAATTCTCTCTCTCTTTCAAGCTTCTAACCCTGGCCAGGTTGTGAAGGTGGAGAGAAAGACAAGGAGAAAGCGGGAATTTTTTACCCTCATATCAGCAAGGGGGATTGAATAGCTTTTTAAATACCTCGTGCCTCACCTAAAAGAGAAAAGTATTTGTATATAGCATACAACTAAAAGGTAGTTATTCTGGTCATATTTTAAGTGAAATATGTCACTCCTAATTGGATGTTTAAAACAGGTTAGAATTTGTTGTATTATTTGGCATTAAGGCAATTTGAGAAAGTGCGTAAAAGGAAAAAGTAACCTCAGAGATAAAGTTTTGAACTCCCAAGTGGAAAGGAGGGGAGTAGCCAGAGTCTGCCTCACTTCTGCTTGCAGTTTCACAACTTTTTCTTTCAAAAACATTTTTAGAGTGGACACAGGCATGAAATTTTCTTGAGTAAAAATTAAAACCATTAAGATTTTATTTTACTCTGAATTCCAGAAACCTTATCTTATAACCAGGTATTTTCACCTTTGCCTGTTAAAGAAAATAATTGGTTATCATATAACTAAATTCTTGAAGTTGCTGTTTTAATGAGAAACCTAAAATTGTTAATTGATTACTGTGTGGAAAGAAATGAATTCAGCAAAAATTTATTTAGACTGGTTCTGCCCATTCAGAACAGTCCTCCTGTATGTCTGGAGGTTGGCAGGCATGGGACTCGTGCCAATTCCTTTTGTTTTGTAAAACTGCCAAGGCTCCTTTCATGTGGACAAGGTCATCAGTCCTACTTGCCTGGAGGTTGTGCAAACTCATCAACCTACTTGGGATGATTGGCAGCAGCTACTCCAGGTGCTTTTTACCAGTGAGGAATGTGACCGTACCCTCCTGGAAGCCCGAAAGGGCATCTTGGAGCCAGATGGCGGCCCCTCCTCTGACCCTGCCTGTCTTAATCTCCTACTCCCTGGAACCAGTCCTGACTGAGACCCCAACGATGACCGAGGTAAGGAGGCTCTCAACATGTATTGCCAGTTGCTTTTGGGAGGGCTTAGGGCTGCAGCTAGAAGACCCACAAATATGTCCTAGTTAGTGAAATTAGGCAAGGCAAGGATGAGACTCCCTCTGCATATCTCAAGAGATTGATAGAGGCATACAGATTCTACACCCTTATTGATCTGGAGTATCCAAACAACCGGAGGGCCATAATAATTGACTTTGTTTCCAGTTGTACCCCGGACATTCAAAAGAAAATACAGAGAAAATACAGGGTTCGAAGGGAAGAGTCTAACTGAATTCTTGGAGATGGCCAGTAAAGTCTACAATTGTCAGGGTCTGCTACCCTGACCGTCGCCTGGATACTTACCTTACCTGGTCTTCGGACGTCTCCGGCCCCTCTGGTGAGGGAGGGGAAGGACTAGACAGAGCACCCAAGTGATAGATGCACGGCATTTATTGCTTACATGTTGAAGCAGGGAGAGAAGAGAGAGAACAAGCCCGAGACCCCAAGTTTAATACCTGCCCGAGCTCCTCCCATGTTCCTCCCCGTGGGTGGAGCCCGTGCTGTTACTGAGGCATTCCCAGTACCCTAGGGGCAGGTTAGCACCTCCAGGCGTCTCACTACCCTCACAGGAGGCCACGGTCCGGAGCTGGGCCCTAACATACAATAATAGGGATGAGCCGTAGGATCGATAAACTAAGTCTGTAGCCAGAGTGGTAGATGTGGCCCTACCTGAAGCTTCCTTAGGACCGAGAAAGGCTTGGAAAGAGACTGTCCCCAGGCCCTGTTCTAACCCGTCCTCTGGTACCCGACCCCCACTTGGCCAGGACCAGTGTGCCTATTGCAGATAAAAAGGCCCCATACTTTCCCTAGAGACTGAATAGGGAGGCCCAGGCTCCATTTCTATCATCCTTCAGACCCCCAGGAGCCGAGGGTGACACTCTCTGTGGGGAGTCATCCAGTCTCGTTTTTGGTTGACTTGGCTGCTGCAGCTGCGGTCCTGAAGAAACCCCTGGGTCAGCTGTTTCACTCCCCCATCTCAGTTCAGGGGGCCACTGGCCAAGTTAGGAACAACCTGTAACCATGGGAAGAGACGTTCACTTGGCAAGGGCCTGGTTTCTCATTCTTTCCTGGTCATGCCTGATTGCCCATATCCTTTGTTGGGCCGAGACTTACTTTGTAGACTACAGGCTGTCATTTCATTCTCTGGCTCTTTCTCTTCTCTGGAATTTGAGCCTCTACACCAGCTGGTGATATTCTGCCTCCTCTCAGAAGAATCAAGGCTAATGACTGTTTCTGATAACCAGTCAGATGCCCCTTCACCTATATTGTCAGAATTTCAGCAGGAAGTTCCTGGCAAATGGGCTGAAACCCATCCTTTTGGTCTGGCAAGGCATCAGCCCCTGAGGTAGCTCTGCCTCCTGCAACCTCAGTGCCAGGTCAGACAGTATCCCTTAGTGCAGCCAGCTCTTCTTGGAATCCGACCCCACATTACCCGTCTTCTGGGTGTGGGCATCCTCCGCCCCTGCCAAAGCCCCTGGAACACTCTGCTCTTGCCTGTTCATCAGCCCGATTCCAGGGATCTCCATCCAGCTCCAGACCTCTGTGAAGTGAACAGCCAGGTAGAAACCCACCATCCTACGATTCCTACCCATACACCCTTCTCTCCTCTCTGGGCCCTTCTTTAATCTGGTCCACAGTCCTGGGCTGGGAAGATGCTTTCACTACTGTTCATGTGCACGGCTATGTGTATCAACAAAGGGGTTTGTGGCCTTCAACGGGGAAAAGAGTGAGGAACCAGCATCAAATAAGAGATCTGTTGGATGCAGTCTGGTTACTTAAAGTTGCTGTCATATGGCCCAGCTTTTGTGTCTCAAGGTGTGCAAGCTCTTTCAAAAGCTATCGGGGTTAGGTGGAGCACATTGCTAAGCTTAAGGTTGAAACTGGTGAGAACTGGGTAAATCTCCTTCCTTTTGCTCTGCTTTGGGCTAGGTGTATCCCCAATCCCGAGGTGCACTCTCTCTCTCTCTCTCTCTCCTTCCAACTATCAATCCATCTCTTACTTGTGGACTGTAAGCAAGAGTGGTGATGGGACAGTTATTGCTCAGAATTCTCCTTTGTGGCTGTCAGTAGCTGGTTCAACAGCTGTGAACACAGCCGCCTAGTCACAGGCAACAGCCATTTCGATGCTCTTAGTGCCCGCATAGGCCAAGACATTAGAGATTTAGAGTCCCAATCTCATACCCAGAGTCTGCTTTAGAGTCCCTAGCTGAGGTAGTACTGCAAAATTGCAAGGGTCTAGAGCTTCTGTTCCTAAAATAAGGTGGCCTCTGCATGGCTTTAGGAGAGACCTAGGAGGCAATCCACTCTGGGGTGGTCCAAGAGTCGCTAGCCATGGTCCTCAGGCCTTTGGATGAATGGGAGTCAATTCGACAACACTCCATGACATGGTTCCAGTCCTTGTTCAACTGGTCACCCTGGTTAACTACTCTGGTGTCCACCATAGCGGGACCCCTGGTCCTCCTGTGCTTTGGTCTACTAATAGCCCCTTGCATTGTGAACTGTGCCTGTAAGTACATTAGGGATCACCTCCAGTCAATTAAACTGTTTGCTTTGCGCCTGGCTTATACCCCTTTGGCCCCTGATGAGTCCCCCGTTTGAATTAGTTACATGAAAAGGGGGGAGTGAAGAAGACATTACTCCTCCCTGGGGCCCCTAGGTTGAAAGATATCTGTTAGGTTGCAGGGTTTGATAACCTTGCCTAGCAGCATCATTTCTGTTGGGCCCCTGTCAATTCCTCCTTGCCTGGCAACAACTTCTGCCCCCCTGCCAGAACTGTTCCTGTTAGACCCCCTTTTCCAGGCAACAACCTTCTGCTGGGCACCCCCCTTCCTGACAACTATTCTTTGATTGGGTCCTTTTCCTGGCAACTACTTTCTATTGGGCCCCCTTGCATAGCGGCAAGCCCCCTACCCTGTCAGAACAATGTTTATTGTAGAAACTGCAAGGCTGTACTGAGAAGCACCGAAATGCTTAAATGCACACACACACACACACACATCTTAGTTCGGGGCTTTCTCCTCTGGGTTTCTCCATGACACAGCCGCCAGCCTGGCTAATAAAAACGTTTTTGAAATTTCTAATTGACTCTTCCCTGTGAATTTCTTGGTCCGTCCATTTCAGCACCTCTGCTCTTCCTCTATCGTATCAGGAAGTGTTCCACTCTAAAAGCTAATGGATGATGATCGCTTATCAAGGCTATACAATATCCAAAATTCTAAGTCATTAGGAAATGTTTCTGGACATCTAGGCAAGGTCAGCCTTTGTAGCCCCTTCCTACATTGTCCCTGGAAACAAAACAACAAGGCCTCATCTCTCTTTTCCATGTTGGTCCTCCAGGAGCCATGAAAGTGTGTGTGTGTGTGTGTGTGTGTGTGTGTGTGTGTGTGTGTGAGAGAGAGAGAGAGAGAGAGAGAGAGAGAGAGAGAGAGTGTGTGTGCTATGGAGACTGTCTGAGTAAGGGGTCTCATTTCAATAACTTCTCTCGTTCTGATCCAGTGTGCCCATTTTTTTTAGCTGTTATTCATTTTTAATTTTAAAATTTTAATTTTTCAACTTTCATTTCTACCATATTTGAGTTTCAGATTTTCTCCCCATCTCTACCCTTTCCCTATATGACATATATTCTGTTAACCTCTTTCCCCAGTCTGTCCTCCTTTCTATCACCCACCTTCTCCCTCTCCCTTTCACTTTCCTTTATGGCAATATAGATTTCCATACCCCACTGATTGTGTATCTTATTTTCCAGTTGCATGTAAAAACAATTTATATTTGTTTTTAAAATTTTGAGTTCCAAAGCCTCTCCCTTGTTCCATTTGCCACCTATCTTCATTGAAAAGGCAAGTAATTCAATATAGGTTCTACATGTGTAGTAAGGCAAAGCATGTTGTGAAAGACTGTATTTACCTCAATCCTAACCGCCCTTGTTCTAATTTCCCCTTTGACCCTGTACCGTTGACACAAGTCTTTGCCTGTAACTAACCCTCCCCCAATCTGACCTTCCTTCTCCCACCTCCCTCCGAATTCCCTTCCTCTTACTTTCTGTAAGGGTATGATACAAAATTAAATGTGTATGTTATTCCATCATTAAGATAAATCCAACGAGAGTAAGGTTCACTCATGGTGTAATCTTTTTCTTGGCTCTTTTATGTGAGAAAATTTACCCCACTCCATCTCTCCCTTTCTCCTCCCAAATATTCCTCTATCATGCTTTAATTTTGTTTTTTAGGTATCCCTTCATACTAAACCCACACTTAGCCATCTATCTATCTATCTATCTATCTATCTATCTATCATCTATCTATCTTTCCTCCAACTCCCTAATATTGAGGAAGGTCTCATGAATTACAAATAGAATCTTTCCATGTAGGAATGCAAACAATTAATCTTTAATTATTCTCTTATGATTTCCTTTCCTGTTCACCATTTCATTCTTCTCTTGATACTTATATTTGAAAGTCAAATTTAGTTTTCAAGATGGCAGAGGAGAAAGACACTCATACTCTAGCTCTTCCCCCACAGCCCACAACATAACCCTAAAAATGACTCTCAACAAAATCTAGAGCAGCAGGAGCCACAGAACAACAGAACAAAAGAGGTTTCCAGCCAAATGTAACCTGGAAGGCTGACAGGAAATGTCTATCTCAAGAGAGACTAATCAGAGTGGAGCATAGCCCTGACAATGTGGCAGTAGTAGGAAGAGGACCTGAATAGACCTCCAGACAGAGTTCCTAGCAAGGAAGGTCCCAGATACCTCAACTCACAAGCAACAAAGCAAGTATGGGAGGGCTTTCCCAGCTGGGTGAGAGGAAATGGAATTTCTCCAGAAATAGCCCCAGGCAATGGCAGAAGTCAGGGCAGCAGACTGTAGGCAGCTACAGAAGTCTGGAAACAACATGGATCCATTGTTCAGGCAGCTCAACTTAAAGCCTTATGGTGGTAGGGAGCAACTGATCTAAACCTCATCCCTGAGTGATGTCCCACCCCCAGCAAAGCCTAGGGGAACTTAGCAGCTGAGTCTAATTTCTTGACAAAGGATTGAAAAGTGAAGTAACTGACTGGGAAAATGACCAAAAAAGGGGAAAAATAAGGCCTTGGAAGGTAACTCTCTTGGTGAACAGGTGTCTCCTCCCATCCTTTCAGATGAGGAAGAATAAGGCTTGCTGCCACAGGAAGCTAAGACCCCTGCCTGCAGGGTCTCCAAAGTGAACTTAAATTGGGCTGAGGCAATGGAAGAGCTTGAAAAGAGAGTTGGCAGCTTGCTTAAAGGGAACCAAAAATGCTGAGGAAAATAACACCTTTAAAAAGAGGCTAACTCAATTGGAAAAAGTGGTCCAAAAAGCCAACGAGCAAAAGGAGGTATTAAAAAGCAGAATTACCAAATGGAGGAGAAGGTTCAATAGCTCACTGGACAAAACAGTTCTCTGAAAGAGAGAATAGAGTTCAGGGAAATGAATGACTATGAGATAAACCAAGCAGTTAAAAGACAATACCAAAAGTTTGAAAAAATAGAACATAATGTGAAATATCTCATTGGACAAACAAATGACCTGGAAAATAGATCTAGGAGAGACAATTTAGAAATTGTGGGACTGCCTGAAAGCCATGATCAAAAAAAATGGCCTAAACATTATCTTCCATGAAATTATCCAGGAAAACTATCCTGATATTCTAGAATCAGAGGGCAAAATAAATATTGAAAGAATCCACCAATCACCTCCAGAAAGAGACCCAAAAAGAGAAACTCCTAGGAATACTGTGACCAAATTTCAGAGTTTCAAGATCAAGGAGAAAATACAACAAGGATCTAGA
This sequence comes from Bettongia penicillata ogilbyi, assembly GCA_023548195.1. Taxonomy (NCBI): domain Eukaryota; kingdom Metazoa; phylum Chordata; class Mammalia; order Diprotodontia; family Potoroidae; genus Bettongia; species Bettongia penicillata. Next base: position 2,124,104 of record JAJHZJ010000591.1, on the reverse strand, counting down.
AAGAAATAATTCTAGTATTGTGGAAATGCAATCAGAATAACACAGGACCTGGCACCTTCAACATTAAGGGAGCAAAGGGTTGAGAATAGGATATTCCAGAAGTCAGAGGAACTGGGATTAAAACCAAGAATCACCTACTCAGCAAAATTGAGTATTTATTCAAGGGAATAAATGGTCATTCAATGATACAGAGGACTTTCAAACATTCATATTGAAAAGACTAGAAGTGTATAGAAAATTGGCCTTTCAAACACAAGAATCAAGAGGAGCTTGAAAAGGTAAACAGGAAAGAGAAATCATAAAAGACTTTCTAAAGCTGAACTGTTTACATTCCTACATGGAAAGAAGATGTTTATAGCTCTTGAGACTTTTCTCAGTATTTGGGTAGGTGGAGGGATTGTACACACACACACACAGACACACACACACACACACAGTCAGAGAGTACAGACTGTGTTGAATCAGAAGAGATGATATCCACAAAAAAAGATATAAAATCAAAATTAAGGGGTGAGGGAAGAAAATACTTGGAGGTGAAAGGGGGAAATGGAATGGAGCAGGTTATCACTCATAAAAGAGATGAAGAAAAATCTTCTTCAATGGAGAAAAGTGAGAACGGGAGAGGGGAAAAGTGAAGGTACTCTCTTCATATGACTTAAGGAGGGTATAACATACTCACTAAATTTGGTATGAAAATCTATCGTATACTACAGGAAAGTAGGAGAGGAGGCAACAAGTGGCATGAAAGGAATGATTGAAGGGAGGGCAAATGGGGGAATGGAGTAACTAGAAATAAATACTTTTGGAAAGGAATAAGGTCAAATAAGGAAATAAAAAAGTAAGAGGGGATAGAGGACAATATAGTTAGTATTATACAACATGATTATTATGGAAGTCTTTTGGCAAACTACACATATGTAGCCTGTATTGAATTGCTTGCCTTCTCTGTGGGCATGGGGAGGGAGGGAGGGAAGGAAAGAAGGTGGAATTTAAAGTGTTAGAAACGAATGTTGAGAATTATTATTGCATATAACTGGGAAATAAAAAACACAGATAATGGGATATAGAAATTTATCTTGCCCCATAACAAAAGATAGAAGATGGGGATAAGGGAAGGGTGGGGTGTGATAGAAGGGAGGGCTCCTTGAGGGAAGAATGAAAGACATTAGGGGGTGGGAGGAGGGGAGAGATGAGGAGAAAAATTGGACATTCTACAAAGTGATGTAAAAGCAATTAGTATTAAAAGAATTGAATTAATTACTGAGACTAAATCAGATACTAGTGTGAATTTTAGTCTAAGTCTAGTAGGACAGGTAACATTGGATAAAATATGACATTGATGGAAATCCTGGGGCTGTAATGGTAAATTTGATTTTATGATTGCTATTTAAGCAGGAACTAAAACACGGATAAGAAGTCATACAAGCCACTTAAGACTTATCTCAAATTCTGTTACTTAGTCAATGTGAAATTAGAGTCATATCTGAAACCTGGTTACTGGAATTTGCTATTTTAACATGCTATGGGCTTATTAAGTGACTGTTCTTCTGAGTCTAACTCCAGGTATGGATAGTAACAAAGGTGGTCTGAGCATCCAATTCATGATGCTAGTAAACCTGTGAGATGCTGGTATGAACTGAAAAAGGTGATCTCATGGTAGGGGTGGGAGGGTGGCTGTTCAGCCTGGGTTGACGTAGGATTCTCCTGATTCACTTTCTCCACTGACACCTGGCAGGCTCTAAACTTCACTGAATGCAAGTTGATAATTTCCTCCTGGCTGGAACTGACATGAAGTTGGGGGGATATTGTTTCCATGCAATGTCCTTACTCTTAGTGGCAATTTCCTATAGTCAAAAAGTTTGTAAGCTTAATACCAGATTTACTAAAATATAGATTATTGGTAGGGGGATATCCAAGGTCCAGTCTAAAATTAAGCTATTAGGCTTGGGACTTTAGAACAACAATAATAAGTTAGGATCCTTTAACTCTTAGTAATAGTGTGGAGACAATTATCTCAAGGGTTTATGAAGTTAACATACATAGTTATTATTTGTCTCAGTTGGTTAATGTCAAAGAAATTCTGTTTTTGATCTATGCTATAAAGACTGAAAAAGAAATATCACCTGACCAAAAGTTGGAATTGTATTATGTGATATGAACTGTGTTAAAAATGAAAAATAAAAAAATCTACTCAGCTCAGATCTTTTCAGAAACAATGCTTGAACGTCCTCTATTTCATTGAATATCCATTTTTCTCCTGAAGAATTACTCAGTATTGCTGAGTAGGTGATTCTTGCTTTTAATCTTAGCTCCTCTGACCTCCAAAATATTACATTCCAAGCCCTCTGATTCCATAATGCTGAAGCTGCTACATCTTGTATTATCCTGATCGTGTTTCCATATTACTCCAATTGTTTCTTTCTGGCTGCTTGAATCATTTCCTTCTTGATTTGGAGACTCTGGAATTTGACAGTAAAATTCTTAGGAGTTTCTCTTTTGGGATCTCTTTCAAGAAGCAATTGGTAGATTCTTTCATTTTCTGTTTTCCCCTCTGATTCTACAATATCATGGCAGTTTTTCTTTATGATTTCTTTAAAGCTGATGTCAAGTATTTTTTTTAGTTCTTAGCATTCAGGTAGCCCAATACTTTTAAAATTCCCTCTCCTTGATCTCTTTTCCAGATCAGTAGCTCTTCTAAAGAGATGTTTCACTGTCTTCTATTTTTTTATTCTTTTGATTGTTTTATAATTGCCTGATTTTTTGTAAGCTTCATTTCATAACATCATAAGCTTCTATTTGCAGCATTATAATTTTCAAGGAATTATTTTCTTCAGTGAGCCGTTTCCATTTTGACCATTGTGATTTTTAAGGCATCCTTTTCCTAATTAGGCAGATTTGGGATCTTATTTGCTATTTGGCTTTTTCTATTTTTTTAAAGTGTTCTTTTCTTCAGAAATTTTTTGAGTCTCCTTTAACAAGATCTTCACTCATTTTTCATGATTTTCTTGCATCCCTCTCATTTCTCTTCCCAAGTTTTGTTCTACTTCTCTTTCTTGATTTTCAAAATCCTTTTTGAGGTCTTTCATGGCATGAGACCAATTCATGTTTTCCATGGAGGCTTTGGATGCAGTAACTTTGACTTTCTTGCCTTTTTCTGTTTGTATATTTTGGTCTTCCCTGTCACCAAATTAGGATCCTGTAGTCTGAATCTTTTTTCTAGTTTTTGCTCATTTCTCCAGATATTTACTTGACTTTTGAGCTCTTCCTCGAGGTATTGCTCTGCTTTCAGTGGGGATGAGAATGTGTACTGTCAGCAGCTCAACCCCTCCACAGTGTGTGGTCCTAGAGCTCCAAAAACAGCTGCTGCTCTTCCCCTACTGTGGCTGTCATAGGTCCTCCACCTCCTCTGACGCTGGGATCAGACTACAATATTGTCTCATCTAGATACAACAAGTTATTTTCCAGTGACCTTCAAATTTGCACTTGGCATTTTGGGTTTGTGAAATCTGGAAACTGCCACAGTTGCCAGAGATTCATTCCCCTGAGCCCTGTCAGATCCTGTCTGTGCTACCATGGCCTGCATTGGATGTGCTCTGCTCCCAGTGTGTTGAGATAGACACTTCCCATCAGTCTTTCAGATTGTCTCGGGCTCGAGAATTTCTTCACTCCATCATTCTGTGATTTCTTCAGCTCTAGAATTTGCTTAGAGTTATTTTTTTTACAGATATTTTGCTGAGCTTCAGGGGACATCTCTAGGAAGTCTTTACTTCTACTCTGATGTCTTAAGTCTGCCCTCCCTTCCAAAAAACTCTTAATCATATGCTAGTTTCTTCTCCAATCAAATATTAAAATACATTATGTCTGCTAGTTAGTTTAAATCACTTTATTCTTATAACAAAAGAGTGATGATGTTCCTAATGTAAGCAGATATAGTAGGGCTTTGTTTCCAGGGTAGAGGGTACACATTCCCAAGGTTCATGGGTTCTGTCCAGCTGTTTTCAGACATACTTCTAAGGATTTGTGAATTTTCGGTTCTTTCAAGGTGGGGTCATCTAAGGAGGAATGTTTTCTTGTCTCCTGACCTGTGCTCTGGTTTGCGAGTGAACACAAGCACTCTTTCCTACCATAAAAGTTGGAAAAGGGTACCTCCTCTACTGATTCCATAAGCTCTGCTACACCAGTTCTCCCCCTTGCCCTGAGACTGCCACTCAGGAGTGCAACCCAGATCGAGTATGGGCAAAGCAACAGAATGCTACTTCAGTGCTAGCAGAAAGACTTCTGTAATCGCCTTCTGACTAGTTGTTTGACACCCCTCCCTTACTTTCTGTGCACTGAGATTCAGAATCAGACCCTGTTGCTGGTACTGCTGATTCAGTTGCTCCAAAGGCCTGCTCCTTGGCAGTTAGAGACAGCTTGTGCTGATAGAGCCAGCTCTGCATTGTGCAGATGCACATGGAGCAGAGCCTTCCTGCTGTCATTCCAATTTGGCTTTGTTGTGTGTGTGGACTGAGTGGTCTGGAAACTGCCACTTTTGCCACTGATTCTGTCACCCCGAGGCCTGCTCTGGGTTTACTGGCCCAGGTCTGGACTGGTGTAGCTGTGCTGAACTGCAATCCTCTCCTACCCTGGTGCAACAGACCTTTTCTGCCTACCTTTCAAGTTGTCTTGGGTTAGAAATTTGTTTCACTTCATCTTTTTGCGTGTTTTCTTGTTCTAGAATTTCTTTGCAGTCATATTTTTAAAGGTATTTGGAGGGATTTGGGGGAGATAATATTTCAGTTCCTGCCTTTACTCTGGAATCTTGATGTCACCTCACCTGCAAAAACAACTTAATTCCATTTTAACAGAAGTTTTCAGTTCCAAATTCTGTCTATCTCCCCACCATCTACTGCCTGAGATGGTAGCAATCAGATATAGGTCAAACATGTGCAGTCATGTAAAACATTCCCTTATTTGTCATTTTGTGGAAGAAGAGGAATGAAAGAAAGAGGGAAGGAAGGAAGGTAGGAAGAAAATACTATGCTTCAGTCTGTATTTAAAAAACTCAATTCTTTCTATAGATGTGTATATCATATCTCATCATGTCATTCCAAATTCTCTTGGATAATTGTATTGCTGTGAAGAGCCAAGTCATTCACAGTTCTTCATTACACAATGTTGTTATTACTGTGTACAATGTTTTCTGGTTCTGTTCACTTCAATTTATATCAGTTTATGTAAATTTTTTCCTGTTTCTCTGAAATTATCCTACTTCTCATTTCTTATAGCACAACATTGTTACATCACAATCATACATCACAGATTGTTCATCTATTTGCCAATTGAAGGGTATCTCGTTAATGGCCAATTATTAGACACCCTCAAAAGAGCCATTATAAATAACTTTGTACACACAAGCTCTTTTCCCCTTTTTTTCTCTTTTGGATATAGCCCTAGTAGCTGGTTGGTTGGTTGGTTGTTGTCCTTCATCTTTGAAGAGGACCAAAATAACATCATCATCGTAAAGTGAAATTTCAGTGTGTCTGACTGTGGCTGATCAGATGAATAAGAGCTCAGAATGCTCTAACACAGGTTGGGCACAGATAGTCTGTGTGAATATTTGAGGTGAATATCCCCAATTTGTGCATCCTGCATTTTATTTGCACTGTCTCAATTCTTCTTTGCTCAAAGAGCACAGCACTTTTTCTTATGTGGGCACCCCATGCTGAACGATCCTGTGCCAGTGTCTCCCATGTTGCACAGTCATACCCAAAGCTTTTGAGAGTGTCCTTGTATCGTTTCTTCTGGCCACCATGTGATCACCTTCCCTATGCGAGTTCTCCATAACTTGTCCTTGTCTTTTTGGCAAGTGTACATTTTGCCTTTAAAAAAACGTGGCCATCCCATAAAGAGTTGCTCTCTCTGAAGCATAGTTTGAATAATTGGCAGTTCAGCTCCAGCAAGGACTTCGGTGTCTGGTACTTTATCCTGACAGGTGATCCTTAGGATCTTCCCAAGACAGTTCAAATGGAAACGATTAAGTTTCCTGGCATGACGCTGGTGGACATGTTTCACAGGCATACCACAATGAAGTAGCACAGTGGCTCTGTAGACATTCAGTTTGGTAGTCAGTCTAATACCTCTTCTCTCCCAAACTTTTCTTCACAGCCTCCCCAAACACTGAACTAGCTCTGGCAATGCATGCATCAACTTCATTGCTACTGTGTACATCCCTGAAAAGTACACTACCAAGGTAAGTGAACTTATCCACAGAATTCAAAACTTCTCCATTTGTTGTAATTGATGGTTCCACATATGGATGGTGTGGTGGTGGCTGATGGAGCATCTGTGGTTTTTTGGTGTTAATTATTAGGCCCAAATTAGCACAGGCAGCAGAGAATTGATCCACACTTTGCTGCATCTCAGTTTCAGAGGCTGCATTGAGTTCACAATCTCTGCAAACAGAAAATAATGCACCAACACTCCCTCCACTTTGGTTTTGCCTTGTAGCCTTTTCAAATTAAAGAACTTGTCATCAATACGGTACTCAAACTTGATACCGTGTTGATGCTCATTGAAAGAATTTGTCAACATGGCTCAAAACATCATGGTAAAAAGGATGGGAGAAAGCACACAGCCCTGTTTCACTCTCTTGGTGACTGGGAAGGTATGAGAACTTTGTTCACTCCCCAGAACCTGGGCAAACATACCATCATGAAATTGATGTACAATATTGGTGAACTTCTCAGGGCAACAAAATTTTGACATAATTTTCCATAAGCCCTCATGACTAAGAGTGTCAAAGGCCTTGGTCATATCTACAAACGTTGCGTACAGACCTCTGATCTGCTCCTGGCATTCCTCCTTGGGTTGTCGGGCAGCAAACACGATATCAACTGTTCCTTGGTCCTTTCTGAAGCCACACTGGCTCTCAGGTATATAACCATCTCCCAGATGAAGGATCAGCCTATTAGGGAGGACTCAAGCAAGAATTTTTCCACCAATGACTAAGACAGAGATCCCCCTGTGATTGTCACAGGACAACATATTCCCTTTATGCTTATAGAGATGGACAATGAAGGCCTCCTTGAACTCCTAGGGGATAACCTCCTCTTGTCATATAACCTGAAAAATTTCAGTCAACTTTTCTATGAGCAATGGTTCCCCCAACCTTGTAAATTTCAGCTGGAATAGAATCAGCACCAGGTGCTTTGCCACTTGAAAGGAGCCTAATCTCTCTCAAAATCTCTTCTTCAGGTAGAAGTTCAGCTAAGAAGGGACAGATTTCAACCTGTCAGGTAAACAGTCAATGGCTTCAGCTTTGATTGATGATGGTCTATTGAGAGCACTATGGAAGTGTTCAGCCCATCTCTCTAGGATCCTGTCCTTATGACTAATCAATGTGGCTTCATCAGCCCTAAGTAGCTGTGATGCACCATAGGTTACTGGTTCATAAATAACTTTCAGGGAATCATAAAAGTGCTTTGCATTGTTACTATCAGCATAAAACTGCATTTCATCTGCCTTCTTATTGAGCCAGGAATCCTACATCTCTCTGAGCTTTGCTTGTACTTTGCTTTTGATGGAATTAAAAGCTGCCTTCTTAGAGGTGGATGAACGATCCTGTGGAGTTGTTTTTCATTTAGCAGTTTCTGAATTTTCTCATCATTTTCATCAATCCAGTCTTGGTGTTTGCGAGTTTTCTGACCCAGATGAGTAAATTCAGTGCTGTACACCGCATCTCTGAACACTGCCCACTCCTTTTCTCCTCCACTCTTGCCAACTGTGTGTTAGCTCAACTTTCCCTCCAAGTCAACAGCAAACTGTTCACGCTCAGAGAAGAGCTCTAATTTGTTGACATTAATTCTTCTGGTAGTCCTTTTTCCTTGGGGTTGGAGCTTTTAATGAATGCGAATATTTAGCTTGGAAAGGATAAGTCAATGATCAGTCCAGCGCTCTGCACCACACATTGCCTTTGTCACTCTTACATCTTGTCTCTCTCTTCTCCTTACAATCACAAAATCTGTTAGATGCCAGTGTTTGCTGCAAGAGTGCATCCCTGAGGTTTTATTGCATTTAGGTAAATGGAAAACAGTGTTGGTGATGGGAAGGTCATGTGATGCACAAATCTTCAGCAGTAAATGATCGTTGCTGTTGCTGTTTCCAACTCCTTTTCTCCCAAGACTCCCTGCCAGGTCTGGTAGTCTGAGCCTGCTCTAGCATTAAAGTCTCCCATAATGGTAAACTTACCCTCTTTTGGCGATATGGACGATAAGGGTCTCCAGGTCTTCATAAAGTTTTTCTTTGACTTCATCAGAGTTTGTTATGGTGGGATCATAGGCACTGATGATGATGGCATCATCATGCGAGTTTTCCTGCGAATGGCAATTGCATTGTCATGAGCCTATCATTCACTCCTTTTGGCAGTCATTCCAGCTTGCTGATTAGATTGGTTTTGATTGCAAAATCCACGCTTCCCTTCACTGTGCCCACTCCAGAAAAAGGTGCATCTAACTCTAACCTCAGTAAGTTGACCTTCATTTGACAACCTTGCTTCACTCAGGGCTGCTATTTGGATGTGATACTTGTTGAGTTCTCTTGCAACAAGAGCAGTTCTTCTTTCAGGCCGACTGGATTTTGTGTTGTCTATTAGTGTGTGCACGTTCCCTGTGCCGATGGTGAGTGGAATCATCTTTGCAGATGTTTTCATACATTTTTTGTGTTTCGACCTCATAGTGAAATTCTCCACCTGCTGTGGTAATCAGGCCAGGGTCGGGTAAGCAGGCAATGTTTAGGGCACCTTTTGTAGCCCCCTTCCTCACACCAGGAGGTGAGCAGTGCAATCCTTAAAAGGTTACCCAGACACCCAGAGGCTCCCAAGGCCTGCTGCTGCTTCCAGTGAGAAACGACTCTGTGGCCTGGGTCTCCTGTGTACAGGGTCGTGACTACAGACCGCAGTGTTTCCGCACCTGCTGCTTCACCACTTGCCTATCGCCACAGGACTTTGAGGCATAATAGTGAAATGGTATGGATGATGTCTTTTGATTCCTGCGTAAATTGAATTTAAGTGAGACAGAGTTGCACGAAATCATCAGCCTCCCTCTCTCCTGCAGAGTTATCATAGTCCAGTGGCAGGACAGAGTCCAGACGACTGGCGATGGCTCAGGATGCAGTGGATGACCTTGGTGTCTTCAGTGTCTAAGCAAGCTCTAAGGACTCCACGTGACCTGCTTCATCCCATTGGAACGAATTGTTCTCATCCACCCATCCCACCAGATTAAGTCTTCACATGTTTGGGGTAGACACCCCCTTAACTTGCCAACCCTGGTTTGTCCTATCTGCCAAAACGGTTTACCAGGGTGTGGTCCCTGCTCATGTTGCAACTTCTTGGAGCCAGAGGTGAGAGTTGGGTGGAACAGGTGGACACCAAAGGTGGAAAGAGCCCTGAAAAGGGCTTGGCAGCCATCACACTAAAGGTACTGGTACTGGTACTGGTCCTCCCTGAACACACGCTACATCCCAAGTAGCCCTAGTAGTGCTCAGTTAAGGGAGTGTCTAGCCCAAGCATGTGAAGACTTCCTTTAGTGGAATGGGTGGATGAGAACAATTTGTTTCAAAGGCCTTGAAGGTAGATGAAAGAGGCAATATAGAGGGCTTATTGCTTGGTTAGACACCGAAGACACCAAGGTCATCCACTGTAGACTGGGCTATTGCCAGTCCTCTTGACACTGTCCTCGCACTGGGCAATGATGACTCTGAAGGAGTGAGTGAGGCTGAGGACTTCATGACTTCATGCAACTCTGCCATATAATTTACACATGAATCAAAAGATATCACCCATATGGTAAGTTCTTCAGTTTGAAAAGGCTACAGACCAAGATCAAAATGGAGGGAGTGCTGGTACATGATTTTCTGTTTGCAGATGATTGTGCACTCAGTGCATCCTCTGAAACTGAGATGCAACAAAGTATGAATCAATTCTCTGCTACCTTTGCAAACTTCGGCCTAATAATTTGCATCACAAAAACACGGGTGCTCTATCAGCCACCACCACAACATCCATATGTGGAAACATCAATTGCAACAAATGAAGAAGTTTTGAATGCTGTGGATGAGTTTACTTACTTTGGTAGTGTACTTTCCAGGGATCGACCCATTGACAATGTGGTTGAAGCATGCATTGCCACAGCTAGCTCAGTGTTTGGGAAGCTTTGAAGAAAAGTTTGGGAGAGAAAAGGTATTAGACTGACTACCAAAATGAAGGTCTACAGAGCCCCTGTGCTGACGTCATTGTTGTACACCTGTGAAACATGGACAGTCTACCAGCGACATTCCAGGAAATTGAATCGTCTTAGGGAGATTCTGAGATCCATCTGTCGGGGTATACCAGACACTGAAATCTTTGCTGGAGCTGCACTGCCAAGCATTCAAACTATGCTTCAGAGAGAGCAACTCTGATGAGTTGGCCATACTGTTCAAATGCGAAATATACACTTGCCAAAAAGACAATTTATGGAGACCTCACATGGGGTGGACAATCATATGGTGGTCAGCAGAAGTGATACAAGGACACTTTCAAGGTCTCTTTCAGGAACTTTGGATTTGACTGTGCAACATGGGAGACACTGGCACAGGATCGTTCAGCATGCCGTGCCCACATCAGAAAGGGTGCTGTGCTCTGAGAGCAAAGCAGAATTAAGACAGCACAAGGTAAATGTAGGATGCGCAAATTTGGGGTATCCACCCCAAATATTCACATGGACTATCTGTGCCCAACTTGTGGTAGAGCATTCCGAGCTCGTATTGGTCTGGTCAGCCACAGTGGGACACACTGGAACTTCACTTTGTCATGGTGATGTCATTTTGGTCCTCCTACAAAATGAAGGACCACAACAAATCAAGTAGTGGTATTGCTGGATCAAAGAATATGCACAGTTTTGTAGTCTTGGCTATAGATCTAAATTGCTCTCCAGAATGGTTAGATCCTTTCACAACTCCACCAATAGTGTATTACCCCCTCCAAGATTTATTAATTCTTTTTCTTCTCAGCCAATCTGATAGGTGTCAGGTGGAATCTGAGAATTGTTTTAATATGTGGTTCTCAAATCCATAATCATTTATAGCATTTTTCTTCAGATGATGGAAGAAAGCTTTCATTTCTTTATCTTAATATTATCTTTTTATATCCTTTGACCATTTATCAATTGACCACTTATCAAATTTATCAAATTTGACCATTTATCAAAAAGAAAGACTTCTTTTCTTAGAAATTTGACTCATTTTTCTATATATTTGCGTATAAGTGAGGCCTTTATCATAAATACTTGCTATAAAATTTCCCCACTAGTTTTCTACTTTCTTCCAAATTTTGGTTTCATTGGTTTTGGTTAAGCAAAACCTTTTCAATTTTATGTGCTCAAAACTATCTATTTTACATTTTGTAATTCTCTCTATATCTTGTTTCATCCTAAATTCTTTCCTTCCCCATAGATCTGACAGAGAAACTATCCCATGCTCTCCCAATTTGCTTAAGGTATCACCCTTTATGTGCAAATAATAAACCCATCTTGACTTATCTTGGTGTACTGTATGAAATGTTGGTCTATATCTTGTTTCTGTTTTAGGGTTTTCCCTGCAATTTTTTTCTCAGATTACGAACTTAAGTCTGAAAAGCTTGGATCTTTGGGCTTATCAAACAATATATTACTAAGATCATGGACAACAATGCACTATTTATCTAATCTATTCCACTGACTCACCAGTTTACTTCTTAGTCAGGACCAAATTTTTTGACAATGACCACTTTATAATACACTTTGAGATCTGGTATGGCCAGACCACCTTCCTTCACATTTTTCACCGATTCCTTTTATATTCTTGACCTTTCATTCTTTTAGATGAATTTTAATATTTTTCAGCTCTATAAAATGAGTTTTTAGTATGGCACTAAGCAGATGAATTTAGGTACATTTAATTACATTTTCATTTTTATCATCTTTTTCCAGACTACACATTAGTTTTGATTACTAGTCATCAAAGTGACCTTTGTTTTCACTCCACCCAAAACTCTGGGCAACAGTGAATCTCAGTTCATCAGACAAAAAGAGATGGAGATCATGTGCTCTGACCACTAAGAATATGCCATAACCAACTCCTTCATAATGCAGTGGATTCAAAATGAAATGATAACAACATACTCCTAGATTGACCAGCATCTGAAAACTTCACTTTAATACTTTCAGTTAGTCCACAATAAGTTGATCATGTACTTGAACCATATTCCTGTGCAGGCTGTGAATCAGAGAACTGGAAGAGGAGAAGAGGGAAGAGGAGGAACAAGAGGAAGACAATGAGGCAGCACCCTGAGCAGATGGCACTAAAGGAGCAAATGTCCATAAACATAGGGATTGAACCACGTGGTTGCTCTAGGGTCTTCTATCTCTCCCATTCCGTAATGCTAGACTTCTCTCATGAAGTATTTGACTTAAAGGAAGAAGAGAAGACAGAATCCAGGAAAAGGCTTGAGGAGAAGAAGGTGGTGAAAAAAAAAGCAAAAGGAAGAACTGAAGGAGCAGGAGGACTCAGGCTGAAGGTGGAAAAAGGGGGTCGACACCATCACATATTGTGTCTACCCACTTCTCCAAGGGAGCCCTGATGTTTGAGATACCTGAGAGGATGCTAACAGTTGTACCATGTGGAACACCACGCTCATTGGGAGATCTCTGAATGAGTTCTTCAGGCAAATTTAAGGTTTTGGAGTCTTCTGCCTTTCCCTGTTCAACTTGCCTTTTCCCTTCCATCTTCATGGATCATGTTATCCAGGCTCACTTTGAGTTTTACTGTACATTATTTATGACTTGTTCTTTTTTCCATTATCTGGACATTTAAAAAACTGTGTCAGACATTTCCCAGAAAATTATCTTCAGCTTTTTCTGACAAATATTCCCTTTACTTCTCAGTAGTCAATCAGTCAAAAAGTGTTCGGTAAGCATTCAATTTGCCTCTAGAGTTGTCTCCATTTGTGTCTCCAGGATTTCTGGATAATTTTCACTCTGTCCAGGACAGGCATCCCTTCTACCATTTCCTATCTTCCACTTCCACCCTCCCCCAATTTTCAACTGAAAATTATTTGGATTTGAATTGCAAGAGCCCTGCCAGATACAGTGTTATCTGTCCTTTAAGTCAACACCTTCTTCAGCCAGGATGATGTCATTCCTTTACTTTAAGCTGTTGTCTAATAAATTCTTATTCTGTTCCTTTCTCTTTTTTTCCCTTTTGATAAGTAAATGAGTATATTTAATACCTAATAGTGTTATCATTTTGAATAGCTACTTTGTATTAACGGAAAAATATTGGTAGAGACTCGAGAACTAAAGTGCTCAGTGAGAGAATTATTTTCCCCATGAAAGGTAAACCTTTAGGATTTTGACAGAATCTTAGGATAATCCTAATTCTAAAACTATTTTCTCTTGGAACCAGACACTGACGTTGAGAGAGCACTTGTGGAAACAAAAGCCAGCCCAGAAAGTGAGGAGGTATCCCAATGCTCGTAAGAGAGGTGCGAAATGAACCCAACGTGGGTAGTCCACTGTATACTGCAATTACATACAGATGAGGAATGAAGTTACACAAAGTAGTCTGCACATTAGCAATGACTGCCAGAGATCATTCAGTGAGCCTTTCAAGGAGTATTACATGCCAAGAACTGGGCTAAACACTAGGGATGTGCGGAGTGGAAGGAGATAGCAACTCCAAGGAGTGGGTCCAATGTTCTCCCCACCAGAGAAGCTTCATGGGGAGGTAAAATGGATGTGCCGACCTCCCAAAGTTGCAATTCCTCTTTCAGATTATTTTATGTTGCCAGAAATCCAAGGCATGTCCTCATGTTTTCATATCATTTTAGAACTCAGATGTCACTATTCTAGTCATAATCAGGCTTTGAGCATTTCCTTGAGAGATCTGTGCAGGGAAATGGTGAGTGAAGAAGGAATGATGGAAACACATCCTACCTCCCTTCCTTATTCCTTTTATCCACTTTATCCCCTCCCCCTTCTGGCATCGTAATGAAAGTCTCTATTTGATTGGTGCCCTTTGCTGAGAGGCATATTCCTCCCAAGGGGCCCAGAGACATAGAACAAGGGCTGTCTCCCCCATTGTAAAATAGAGAGTTGAGTGTCCAGACTGGGAAAGTGACTTTCCCAAGCTTATATAACCAAGAAATTTGCAGAGCTGCCCCACATTAGAGCCCATGAGTTCTATATCTAAGACAGTTTTCTCTGAAAAGCACAGTGTCAAGAGAGTTTCTCAAGGCCTGGATTCAAATGTGAGTCACTTGTTCCCCTACTTCCTCAATGATGAAGTTTAAATGCCGCTTCCTCCACCGAACCTAATCTGATACCTCCCTTATGTTCCACCATCTTTGCCAAATCCCTCAGGTTGAGAACAGTACCTGGCCCAAGTTTTTCCTGTGACTTCTTTATGACCCTTTTCCCAGCTAGCTTTCTGTTGAGTGACATTGCTCTGTAACTTGGAAATTTGTCCCCACCACCATCAACCCCAGACTATAAGTCACGTGAGAGAATAACTTACTTCTTTGCCTATGACTTCCGTTCTGATGAGCATCCAGGGTAGAGTAAACACTTTGGACATCTGTGAAACAGAAATGACCTAGGCTCCCCTCTCTCCCTCCCACTTCCCTTCCAGTAGTGTTTTGGGTCCTTGTTTGATCACATCAGAGGATGGCCGTCCATGAGAAACTCGTAGAAGTTCTTGCTTTTAATTTATAAGGAACTTCATCAGATAGGGGCCCTGTTCCTTTCTTTTCCATCTTTAATAAGGTGTTCCCTTTAATGCTATTGCCTTCCCTCCTTCAATTATTTCCAATTTATCATATATATATATATATATGTATACATATATATATCTTGTTTGTACATACTTTGCATGTTTTCTCAGTAGATTAAAAAAGACATTTCTTAGGTAACTATTATGTCTTAGGTACTTGCTGAGAGCTACGGATACAAATACAGGCAAAAGACAGTTCCTGCCCTCAAGGAGCACTATATCTATTGGAGAAGAAAAAAAACAAGCAAGGAAGTGTGAGTGAGTGTGTGTGTGTGTGTGTGTGTGTGTGTGTGTGATAAATTGGAGACATTCAACAGTTGGGAAACACTTCCTAGAGGAGGGATTTCAGTTATAACTTAAAGGAAGCCAGGGAGGCCAGTAGTCAGAATGGAGGACATAGAACATCCCAAGAATGGGAAAAAGGGGAAATTTGAAGGATCTTGTTCAGGAATAGTCAAGAGGCAGACACTAGGTCAAGAAGGAGGGTGAAGTAGACACAAACAACTGCGAATAGGATGGTCTATTTGTCCCAGGAAGAAAGCTTGATTATCAATCCAATTTTTCAGCATATACATCAACAGAGGGGCTGATAAATAGCACGGAGTAGGAGTCATACTCAGAGCCAGACCCCATAAGTCAGTTCTTGGCTCTGAAGGTATCGTGGTATAATGTGGTAAATTATTTTTAAAAACTAGTACATATATTTTAAAGTCTTTACCAGCACTGGCCTTGGGTCCATCCTCTGGTCCAGGCAGTTCACCTCTCTCTGAATCTTCCTTCCATGGAGAGATCCTGGCATTTCTCAAGAGTTTTTAAGAGAATATGTCCATATGTGTTGGAAGCTTCTCCCTGTGACAATCACACAAGGCTGATTTTCTCTATGTAAGTTGTGAGCTGCTGAGGAGGATCTCCCGCAATTATGAGAGACAAGGACTTCCTTTCACTTCCTCACTCTCGGACTTTCCCTTCATCCATTTTCCAGATCTACTTTCCTTTCTGTCTGATCTATTTCTTCTTTTACTCTATCTTTTTTAAAAATATGTGATTTATTTTTTAGTTTTCAACATTAAATTCCACAAGAATTTGGATTCAAACTATTCTCCCCATCTCCACCACAGGACTGTATGCACCCCACCCACCCCTACCTGCATTCTGTCCTCGCTTCTATTGCCCCCTTCTTCCATCTCCCACCCCTCTATTTTATGTAAGGCAAAATAGATTTCTATACCCCATTGCCTGTACATCTTATTTCCCAATTTCATACTAAAACAGTTTTTAAATTCATTATTAAAGCTTTGAATTCCATATTCTCTCCCTTTCTCATTCCCCACCCACCGTCATTGAGAAAGCAAGCAACTCAATATAGGTCATACACGTGTAACCATGCAAAACACTTCTATAATAGCTTTATTGCAAAAGACTAACCACATTTTCCTCTGTCCTATCCTTGCCTCCATTAATTCTATTCTCTCCCTTGACCTGCCTTCCCACAATAGTGTTTGTTTCTGATTGTCCCTTTCCCCAATTTGCTATTCCTTCTATTATCTTTCATCTCCTTTCCCATTCCCCACGGCCTTCCTGCAGGGTGAAATAGATTTCCAAAATAAAGAAAAAGCAGGGGGGGAGGAGTCAAGATGGTGGAGTAGAAAGACTCACATATTCTAGCTCCGAACCCACAACCCATAAATTTCCTGTAAAAAGAACTCCCCACAAATTCTGGAGCAGTGGAGGCTGCACAGAAACGCAGTGGAGGAGATTTCCGTTCCAGAGAGCCCTGAAAAACCAGCACCAAAGGTCTGTCGTGCACCGGACAGGGGAGCCCAGCCCTGCCTTGGCCTTGTGGCCCTGAGAGGAGAAGATCCGAGAAGGCTTCAGGGATAGAACCTCCAGTGGCCGCGAAAGTCCCTCCACCCACAGGTGCTACAGGTCAGTGAGAGAGACTTCTGGGCTGGCTGAGAGGGGAGCGGGGTGTCTCCATAACTCAGGCCCCCTCGGGAGGCAGCAGCAGAGGCAGCAGGCAGCCAGGAGCTCCCGGAGCAGACAGGACCTCGGATCCATTACTGAAGATCTCCACATAAACCCCCTGAGGGAATTGAGCCTGGGAGGCGGCCCTGCCCCCACCTGAGAACATGAATTTAATCTTACCCTGAATAGCAGCCTCGCCACTGCTGAAAGCCCTGAGGCTGGGAAGCAGCATTTGAATCTCAGACCCCAAGCATTAGCTGGGCGAATCTAGGCAGGGGTGGAGAGGAATCTCAGAAGTCTAGTAACTGGCTGGGAAAATGCCCAGAAAAGGGAAAAAAAAATAAGACTATAGAAGGTTACTTTCTTGGTGAACAGATGTTTCCTCTTTTCCTTTCTGATGAGGACGAACAATGCTTACCATTAGGGAAAGACATAGAAAACAAGACCTCTGTATCCCAAACATCTGAAATAGATGTCCAATGGGCTCAGGCCATGGAGGAGCTCAAAAAGGATTTTGAAAGTCAAGTTAGACAGGTGGAGGAAAAACTGGGAAGACAAATGAGAGAGATGCAAGAAAAGCATGAAAAATGGGTCAATACATTGGTAAAGGAGACCCAAAGAAATGTTGAAGAAAATAACACTTTGAAAAATAGGCTAACTCAATTGGCAAAAGAGGTTCAAAAAGCCAATGAGAAGAATGCTTTAAAAAGCAGAATAAGCCAAATGGAAAAAGAGATCCATCGATCACCACCTGAAAGAGATCCAAAAAGAGAAACTCCTAGGAACATTATGGCCAAATTCCAGAGTTCCCAGGTCAATGAGAAAATATTGCAAGTAGCTAGAAAGAAACAATTCCAGTATTGTGGAAATACAATCAGGATAACACAAGATCTAGCAGCTTCCACATTAAGGGATCAAAGGGTGTGGAATAGGATATTCCAGAAGTCAAAGGAACTAGGACTCAATCCAAGAATCACCCTAACCCTAACCCAGCAAAACTGAGTATAATACTTCAGGGGAAAATATGGTCTTTCAATGAAATAGAGGACTTTCAAGCATTCTTGATGAAAAGACCAAAGCTGAAAAGAAAATTTGACTTTCAAACACAAGAATGAGAAGAAACATGAAAAAGTAAACAGCTAAGAGAAGTCATAAAGGACTTACCAAAGGTGAACTGTTTACATTCCTACATGGAAAGAAAATATTTGTAACTCTTAAAATTTTTGAAGTCAACACTCAGGGAGGGACAGGATCAAAAGACAGAATAGAAACAATGGGGGGCAGGATAGGATGGAGGGAAATATAGTTAGTCTTACACAGCACGACTATTATCGAAATCATTGGCAAAACTATACAGATATGGCCTATATTGAATTGCCTGCCTTCCCAAAGGGGAATGGGTGTGGGAGGGAGGGATGGGGAGAATTTGGAACTCAAAGTTTTAGGAACAGCTGTTTAGTATTGTTGTTGCTACTAGGAAATAAGAAATACAGGTAATGGGGAATAGAAAGTCATCTGGCCCTATAGGACAAAAGAGAAGATGGGGACAAGAGAAGGGGGGGGATGATAGAAGAAAGGGCAGATTGGTGATAGGGGAAATTAGAATGCTCGGTGTATTGGGGTGGGGGGAGGAGACAAATGGGGAGAAAATTTGGAACCCAAAATTTTGTGAAAATAAATGTAAAAAGTTAAATAAATGAATTTATATTAAAAAAATAAAAAAGAAATAGATTTCCATATCCAACTGAGTGTGTGTTATTTCCTCCTTAAGCCAAATCCCATGACAGTAAGGCTCACTTATTCCCTTTAATCGCTCTCCTCTTCCTCTCCATTGTAAAAGCTCTTTCTTACTTCTTTTATGTGAGGCAATTTGCTACACTCTTTCTCTTCGCCCTTTCTCTTCCTTCTAGTTTGTTCCACTTAAGAGAAAATTGTATTTTTTAGGTATTCTATCTCCATATTCAGCTCACCCGTGCACTCTACACACACACATACACACACACACACACACAAATATGTATAGAGATGTATGCAAACATATATCTATACGTATTTATCTATATATACACACACACGCAGTCAAGTACATATACATACCTACACATATATAAAACACACGTACGTACTTATCCATGCATTCTCTCTCTCTCTCTCTCTCTCTCTCTCTCTCTCTCTCTCTCTCTCTCTCTCTCTCTCTCTCTCTCTCTCTCCCCTCATATATATATATGTATATATAAGGGGTCTGGAACTCTCGGGTTATCAGGGTCATGATGCCCTCAGGAGAAATCTCTTGAGATGACATGTCCTTGCATGACTTATGTGATGGACCACCCTTATGCAATAACCAACCTTCACAATTATCTTAAGCAAGAACAACAACAGCCAAGCATGTAAGCTCAGCACACAGTGTTTACAAACTTTTGGCATGTATGGAAGTAGAATGTCTATATATACTCTGAGGTAGCTGAGAATAAATGGAGTGCATACCATCCTTGCTCCCACCTCATTCATTCTGTCCTGGAAAAAAGATCTCATGCAGGCATGAGATCTTTGGGAACTTAACAGACACACACACATACACACACACACACACACACACATACATACATACATTTATATATTCCCTCAAACCACTGTAATACTTAAAAAGGTCAAAGGAGTTGTAAATTTCATCTTTCAATAAAGGAATGTAAACAATTCCACTCTAATTCAACCCTTTAAGGGTTCTCTTTCTCATTTACCTTTTCATGTTTCTCTTGATTGTTGTATTTGAAAGTCAAATTTTCTATTCAACTCTGGTCTTTGGAGACTAAGAATGCTTGGAAGTCCTCTATTTCACTGAAATCCTATTTGTTCCTGAAATACTACTGGGTTTTTGGTTGTTGTTTTTTTGGTTTCCTTTAGCAAGCTGTTGACCCATTTTACATGATTTCCTTGCATCACTCTCACTTCTATTCCCAATTTTTCCTCCACCTCTCTTACTTGATTTTCTAAATTCTTTTTTGAGCTCTTCCATGTCCTGAGACTATTGCTCATTTTTTGGAGACTTTGGATATAAAAGCCTTGACTTTGCTTTCTTCCTCAAGTTGTATGCTTTGGTCTGTTAGGGACCCCGGGGGTCTGGGCCTGATCTCTCAGGCCCACAAGCTTATCTGACCAGCAGAGGCCTGCAGGCTTTGGTGGAGTGTAGCTGTAAGCAATGACTGAGGCGGGAGACAAGATAGTAAGAACTCCGTTCATTCAAGCAGTGAGCAGTACTTTTATCTCTTTTATGACACTAGTGAACCTATCAGCAATTAGTTTGCCCCTATAAGGAAGTAATTTGCCTTAAGCCAGAACTGCCCAGGGCGGACATGTAGCCCCTAGAAAGAAAAACATTTTGGGCTTCTTTGTTCTCTGAAAAGCCCGGGAAAATAGCCTTGACCAAAACAGGGGTGGAACCCTTCCTCCCAGGGCCATCTTGTTCATGCCTTACCAGTCTCCCCTCAGTTTACCTGAGTCATGACCAGTGAATGCCGTCCAAGAGGCTAGGGGTTGGCAATTCCCTTACAATTCCCCCTTTTTGTTTTGACTCAATCTTTCCCTCAGGACAATGTTGTTCTGCCTACTGGATATCAGGGAGTCCTGGACACTACGCAAAGCAAATTTGATACATATTGGCACAAGCAGCAATATCAGCAGTACTACTAAGAAACCTATCAGTAAAGGTGAAAACCAGGTCTTTATATGATCTCATGAACTTAAACTATCGAAGAACTGAGTTATTTTTGAAGCCATTTTGTCAGGGGCAAAATCAACATCTGCTTCCTCATCTAATTCATCTGCCAATTCAATTAATCTCTGGATTTCCAAGGTGACATTATCTCGAATTAAGCCATGCAATTGAGCCCTAATTTCTTCCCATTAGACTTGTGACTCATTATACAATTTCTTAGTCAAACAAAAGGTATTATATCTATAATCACATTGCAATTTGTGTTGTAACTGTAATATAGACCCTTCTTCACCAATGACTTCAGTTACCTTTTGGAGTGTATGAATGGCTTCATAAAATTCATTGTCTATTTTTGCTTGTTGCCTAAAGCCTGCAGATACATTTTTCATAAGAGCGTGCAATTCAGAAGCTTGAATTATAGTATTTTGTGTATTAGAGATAGATACAGCTAATGCAGTGGATGCTAAAATAGCTTCGACTAATAAAATGATTCCTAACACAACGCAGGAAGCACATCTATGTACCCTAGTAGTTATAGGGGTTAAATGCTTGTCTATAATACGTAGAACTTCATCACTAGGTGTTCTATACCAGCCATTAGCCTTAACTACTCTCATAGCATATTGAGGTCTTGTTAGAATAAACACTCTCTTTCTAACCCAGGCCAGGTTGTGAAAGTGGAGAGAAAGACAAGAGGAGATCAGGGAACTTTTTCCCTCAGATCATGAATTGTTCAATGGCTTTACTGATATAAGTTGGACCATTGTCTGTTTTAATGCTTTTTGACACTCCATGATGTGCGAAGTAATGTAAGAGATGTGCCCTCACATCTTTAACAGCTTCTCCGCACCTGGCTGTTGCCATTATAAAACCTGACAATGTGTCAACAGTGACATGAATATATTTTGCTCTTCCAAATGATGGATAATGAGCAACATCCATTTGCCATATACAATTTGGACCATCACCCTTACGGTTTACAGGGTGACAAGAAGGTGGGGGTAAGAATGGAACACATTATACACATTGCTTAACTATAGATCTGGCTTCTTGTCTGGAAATACCATAAAGATGTCTTAAAGACCGTGCAGACAAATGTAATCGGGAATGTGCTTGTTTTGCCAATTCAGCAGAATGAAATGTTTGAAGTGCATTGTCTGCCATCTCACTACCCTCAGTCAGTGGTCCAGGTAATTTAGAATGTGACCGAATGTGTGTGAAATAAAATATTGTTATTCTGGCCCTTATTGCCTGTTGAACTTCCATAATTATCTGTGTAATACTATCTGCCCTATCAGGGATATAGGCTGACTCTAATCTAGGTATCAATAGTGCTGTATATTTGCTGTCTGTGATGATATTGCAAGGTTCTTTAACATACAATAATGCTTGCAATACTGCATATAACTCATTTTGTTTTGTAGAAGTAAATGTGGTTTTAAATTTATGCATCTCCTTTTTGGATGGAATGTACATAGATGCCCTACAATCTTTTGTTGCATCTGTAAAAACATTCACTCCCTTTACTGGTGAGGAAGAGCATTTTTCAGCCCAAGACCATGGCCACGTGGCAAACTGATGGCTGAAAGGAATTGGGAGGCCGTTTTGAAAATTCTGATTGATCAATATCTGCCATTCCACAAACTCTTGTATGCAGTTTTCTATTTGTTGACTTGTATACATAGTATATATCGTGTGAGGTTCCTGTCCTATTAACATCCTTACTCTTTTCACTGCCTTATGTACCACTTGGGCTACCAGTACAGCATAAGGCACACAAGCTCTGTTCTTTATCTGAGCCAAATATACCCACTCAATAATTTCTTGTTTCTGATGTAAGACTCCAGTGGGTAGTTTCTCAGTGAATAGGATTGTTACTTCCAAATCCTGTGATTCTAATATCCTGCTAATAGTGCACTCCATAATCTTTTTCTGCACTAATTTCAAACATTCCAATGCTTTATCCGTCCATTCTCAGCATGAGTTTAATTGAGAAGGAGCTTTCAATAAATCATATAATGGTTTCATTTGATCTGTTGTGATCCCCAACTGTGGCCTAAACCACTGAATTTCTCCTATCAATTTCTGAAAGTCATTTAAAGTTGTAACCTTTGTAGAATCTATGACAGGTGACTTCAAACTTAAGCCTTACCACTGAATAGATGTACATCATTGTTTCACAGGCTAATTTCTCCTTCTCTGATTACATTTACTCTGGAAGAAAAACTTTTTAGAAATTAAGTTGTTAATAAGTTCAAACACTAAATTTAACTTTTGCTTAGGCCAAGGAATGACTACCAGTTCAGATTAAAAGAGCAAGATCTTTTCTGCTTTATAGAGCATTACATATTAATTTATCAATACATTGTCTTGCAAATGAAGATTTAAAACTGTTTAAAATTTGTCCTGTTGTTAACAGTCACTAAACTTTTATAAAGAAAATTAGTTGAAAACCTTCAAAATGATAGTTCTCTTCCCTTGATCTAGTCTGGAATGATAAGAGTTACAATTCACTGTAGACCCAGCTGAATGATGAGCTGGGACTGCAGGGCAAAATATCTTAATGGTTCCAACCTTTACTCAAGTAAATTTTACTTCTGTGTCCACTCCTTAAGAACTTCTTTGAACGAAAGGGTTTTTGAATTCTTCAGCTGAAGGGAGGGAGACTTCTGGGCAATTTCCCAGTGGTGCCAAGTCTCCTCCGTTCTGCTGGAGGTTCAAAATCTTTTTCTCTGCTGAGGTGTCTCTTTAAGATGTATGCATTTTTCCAATTTGCCTTAGTGCCAAATAATATAAGAAATCCTGATCTGTTTTAAACATCCCATTAGGCGTGACATGTTTCACTTAAAATATGACCAGAATAACCACTTTTTGGTTATTTCTCATTATACAAAAAACTTCTCTTTTAGGTGAGGCATGAGATAATGAAAATGCTAATCAGCCTGCCTTTGATCTGAGGGAAAAAGTTCCCTGATCTCCTCTTGTCTTTCTCTCCACTTTCACAACCTGGCCTGGGTTAGAAAGTAGAACGAGAGAGAGAATTTTACCAACAACTTTCCAATAATTTCCAAAACTTTCATGCTTTTTTTAAATTTCATATCCATGTTGTTCTCTTGGTGGGCTTTGATTAAAACCCCTTTAAAACTGCACATATATTATTTCCTTGAATTTCTTATCTAAGACTGCATTTAGCAATCATATAAACTAAATAATATAAGATTAGTTCCTCTCTTTGTCTCTCCCAGTCTTCTCCCTGATGCTGCAGCCATCAGAGAGAAGGGGAGGAGGGGGAGGAAAAGAGATAACATTCCAAATTCCAGCTACAATGGAGCTGACTATAATAACTCATCAACACACGCACACAGAACATGTAAAGACAGAACACATATACAGACAATGAAAAAAAATCCAAAAACTGAGAAAAAATTGTCAGAAATTCTCTGCACAAATTATAACTTTGGCTTACTTTCTATCACTGTGTAACAAACATCTCATTTGAGAAGGGCCTACCGAGCAACCCTGTTTCTTTAGCATTTTGTAAATAAGCCTTGCATAAGATTCCTTTTCTAGACTTACTCCTGCAATCTTTTTTAAAATGACCTGTTTTTCCACATTGGTTACACTTTATTCCATCCTTTTTATCGGTCTCATTTTGATATTGCCATCTCACTTCTTCCTTTACATGAGCAGCAAATGTTACCGAACCTACATCCTCACATCTTTGTATCATTTCCTCCACTTCTGCATCTCTAGAGTTTTCTGAGGAGCTGGAAGGAGTAGTTTGAGTAGATGCAGCAAGCTGCCTGGATTGTCTATCACAGTCCCCTTCTTCTGCTTGGAATGCACATTTTAAAAAAGAAGGTGGAGGGTGTTAAAGCTTTAGATTTTTCAGAGGCAAATGCTGTTAATTGCTCTCTTACTACTTACCAGGTCTGTAGGGAGACTGGAGGTTTATCAATTACCCAAGGACATACCTCCTCAGCTTATTCCAAGAATTTTCTGATTACTTTTAACTTTAATGTAACTCCTTGGTTCTTTGCTTTTTTGTAAATGAGACCTATTTAAGCTTTCTTATCTGGCTGTTCTGAGGATGTGGTTAGCCCTATAGTGCTAAAAACCGAGCTCACTGCTTAATGGACCCTATGGAACTTAAGCAGGTTACTTACAGTCTGTAGTTTCTTCCCTCTCCCAGTCGGCTGAGCTTGTGTCATCCTGTCCTGCTTGTTCTTTTGTTCTCCCAATCTGCCAGGGCACCGTCTGGGGAATGCAGGCTATGTCTTTACCTGAGCTACAGGTCTCATGCTTTTGACCCTGCACTAATCTCCGAGAGATGGCTCCGTGGATTGATTGTCCCTATTCTTATTTCTTATTTTTATTTGTTCCACGCCGCACGGATGGGCGCCAGTTGTTAGGGACCCCGGGAGTCTGGGCCTGATCTCTCAGGCCCACAGGCTTATCTGACCAGCAGAGGCCTGCAGGCCTTGGTGGAGTGTAGCTGTAAGCAATGACTGAGGCGGGAGACAAGATAATAAGAACTCCGTTCATTCAAGCAGTGAGCAGTACTTTTATCTCTTTTATGACACCAGTGAACCTATCAGCAATTAGTTTGCCCTTATAAGGAAGTAATTTACCTTAAGCCAGAACTGCCCTGGGTGGACACGTAGCCCCTAGAAAGAAAAACATTTTTGGGCTTCTTTGTTCTCTGAAAAGCCCGGGAAAATAGCCTTGACCAAAACAGGGGTGGAACCCTTCCTCCCAGGGCCATCTTGTTCATGCCTTACCAGTCTCCCCTCAGTTTACCTAAGTCATGACCAGTGAATACCATCCAAGAGGCTGGGGGTTGGCAATTCCCTTACATTGGCCTTCTAATTATATATTCTCCTCTTCCTCATCTGCAAGGATGGAAGCTAATACTTTTTTTTTTTTACCAAGAAAGTAACCTTCTTTTGTCTTATTTATTCCCCTTTTGGGACATTTTCCCAGCCAATGACTTGACTGCTGAGTCCTTTCTCAAGTGGAGGGCATGCGGGGGGGTGGAGCCAAGATGGGGGGATGGAGCTAAGATGGCGGAGTAGAAAGACTCACGTATGCTAGCTCCAAAACCACAGCCCATATATTTCCTGCAAGAAGAACTCCCCACAAATTCTGGATCCCTGCAAGGTATGCAGAAACACAGTGGAAAAGATTTCCATTCCAGAGAGCCCTAGAGAGTGGTCCCCAGGGGTCAGTCGCACCCCAGAAAGCAGAGCTCACCCCCTGTGCTGCCCTGCCCGCACGGCCCAAGAGGAGTAGATCCGAGGAGGCTTCAGGGGCAGAACCTCCGGCGGCCGGGAAGGTCCCTCTGCCCACAGACGCTACAGGTCAGTGAGAGAGATGTCTGGGCTGGCCGAGAGGGGAGCAGGCTGTCTCCGTGACTCGGGCCCCCTCGGGAGGGAGTGGCAGAGGCAGCAACAGGGCAGTGGCAGAGGCAGCAGTGGCGGCCTGGGAGTCCCCAAGCTGGCAGAAGTTCAGGGCCATTACCAAAGGTCTCTGCATAAACCTCCTGAGGGAACTGAGCCTGGGAGGCAGCCCTGCCCTTACCTGAGCACCAGAACTT
The DNA here is from genome assembly GCA_023548195.1 of Bettongia penicillata ogilbyi. Taxonomy (NCBI): domain Eukaryota; kingdom Metazoa; phylum Chordata; class Mammalia; order Diprotodontia; family Potoroidae; genus Bettongia; species Bettongia penicillata. The sequence goes on along the minus strand of JAJHZJ010000591.1, from coordinate 2,098,005 downwards.
AAGCTCACATTGAATAGCAGCCACACCTGCCACAGAAAGCCCATTTGAATCTCAGATCCCAAGCACTAGCTGGGGAGAACTAGGCAGGGGTGGACAGGAATCTCAGAAGTCAAGTAACTGGCTGGGAAAATGCCCAGAAAAGGGAAGAAAAATAAGACTATAGAGAGCTACTTTGAGGGGGTACAGATGTTCCCGCCTTTCAATTCTGATGACAAGGAACTATTCTTGCCATCAGGGAAAGACGTGGAGGTCAGGGCCTCTGTATCCCAGACATCCCAGGTGGATGTCCGGTGGGCTCAGGCCATGGAAGAGCTCAAAAAGGATTTTGAAAATCAAGTTAGACAGGTGGAGGAAAAACTGGGAAGAGAAATGAGAGAGATGGAAGAAAAGCATGAAAAACGGGTCAATACCTTGGTAAAAGAGACCCAAAAAAAAATGCTGAAGAAAATAACACCCTGAACAATAGGCTCATTCAATTGGCAAAAGAGGTTCAAAAGCCAATGAGGAGAAGAATGCTTTCAAAAGCAAAATTAGCCAAATGGAAAAAGAGGTTCAAAAGCTCACTGAAGAAAATAGTTCTCTCAAAATTAGAATGGAACAGATGGAGTCTAATGACTTTATGAGAAACCAAGAAATCACCAAACAAAACCAAAAGAATGAAAAAATGGAAGAGAATGTCAAATATCTCATTGGAAAAACAACTGACCTGGAAAATAGATCCAGGAGAGACAATTTAAAAATTATGGGACTACTTGAAAGCCATGATCAAAAAAAGAGCCTAGACATCATCTTTCATGAAATTATCAAGGAAAATTGCCCTGATATTCTAGAATCAGAGGGCAAAATAAGTATTGAAGGAATCCATCAATCACCACCTGAAAGAGATCCAAAAAGAGAAACTCCTAGGAACATTGTGGCTAAATTCCAGAGTTCCCAGGTCAATGAGAAAATATTGCAAGTAGCTAGAAAGAAACAATTCCAGTATTGTGGAAATACAATCAGGATAACACAAGATCTAGCAGCTTCTACATTAAGGGATCGAAGGGTGTGGAATAGGATATTCCAGAAAGCAAAGGAACTAGGACTAAAACCAAGAATCACCTACCTAGCAAAACTGAGTATAATACTTCAGGGGAAAATATGGTCTTTCAATGAAACAGAGGACTTTCAAGCATTCTTGATGAAAAGACCAAAGCTGAAAAGAAAATTTGACTTTCAAACACAAGAATGAGAAGAAGCATGAAAAAATAAACAGCAAGGAGAAGTCATAAGGGACTTACCAAAAGTGAACTGTTTACATTCCTACATGGAAAGACAATATTTGTACCTCTTAAAATTTTTCAGTATCTGAGTAGTTGGTGGGATTATACACACACACATACACACACACATATACACGCATGCACGCACACACACATACACACATGCACGCACATACAGAGACAGAGAGCACAGAGTGAATTGAATAGGATGGGACCATATCTTAAAAGAAATTAAGGTAAATGGTGAGAGAGAAATGTAGTGGGAGGAAAGAGGGTGAAATGGAATGGGGTAAATTATATCTCATTCAAGAGGCAAGCAGGAGGCTTTTTAGTGGAGGGGAAAAGAGGAGAGCTGAGAAAAAAAAAACAAGAAGTTTACCCTCATCACATTCGACTAAAGGAAGGAATAAAATGCACACTCATTTTGGTATGAAAACCTATCTTACAATGCAGGAAAGTGGGGGAGAAAGAGATAAGCAAGGGGGGGGATGATGGACGGGATGGCAATGGGAGGAGGGAGCAATTTGAAGTCAACACTCAGGGAGGGACAGGATCAAAAGACAGAATAGAAACAATGGGGGGCAGGATAGGATGGAGGGAAATACAGTTAGTCTTACACAACACGACGATTATCGAAGTCATTTGCAAAAGTACACAGATATATCCTGCCTTATATTGAATTGCCTGCCTTCCCAAAGGGAATGGGTGGGGAGGGAGGGATGGGGAGAATTTGGAACTCAAAGTTTTAGGAACAGCTGTTTAGTATTGTTGTTGCTACTAGGAAATAAGAAATACAGGTAATGGGGAATAGAAAGTCATCTGGCCTTACAGGACAAAAGAGAAGATGGGGTCAAGAGAAGGGAGGGATGATGGAAGAGAGGGCAGATTGGTGATAGGGAAAATTAGATTGCTCGGTGTATTGGGGTGGGTGGAGGAGATAAAAGGGGAGAATATTTGGAACCCAAAATTTTGTGAAAATGAATGTAAAAGTTAAATAAAAAATAAAGAAAGAAAGAAAAGAAAAAAAGTGGAGGGCATACTACTTCTAATTTCAGAGGTTTTGTGCAGCTGTTCTCTTAGATATCTCTAGAGACTTGTAAGTTCTTAGTTCCTCCAAAGTGGGATAGTCAGGGCCAAGATGTTTCCTACTTTCCTTGCCTTCTCTCTGGTCTTTGAGCAACTGAAAGCACTCTTTTCTGCCATGGAACTGCGAGTAGGATTTCCTCTCCACAACTGCCACCATCTCTGCCATGTCAGCCCTCATCCTCAACCCAGGACCACCACTGAGAACTGAGACCAATATCAGCACCTTGATTCCCCCAATATCTGTAGTATTAGAGCTCCAGAACCTGTTTCTGATGCAGCAGTGGCTATCACAGCCCTGAGACTATGTCTGGGGCTGGGCCTGGGTGCGGACCTCACTCCCCTCTCAGTCAAGTGAAAGAGCTTTCTCACTGACTTTTGAACATGTCTTTGGCGATTGTGGATTGAGAAATCTGGAAACCACAGCAGATGTAGTCCTGTCTATGCCACACAGCCCATGTTGGGTTATGCTTTGAACCTGGTGCGAAAGGTCATTTTTGTTGGCCCTCCAGGATGTTTTGGGCTGGAAATTTGTTTCATTCTGTCATTTTGTGGCTTCTGCTCCTCTGGAATTTCTTTGGAGTAATTTTTATGGGCATTTTAAGGGCTTTTCTGGGAGAACTCGAGCAGATAAGTGCTTCTACTGTGCCATCTTGCCTCCACAACCACTTTTCCTCTGTCTCTCTGGGTTTTGTTCCTCCCTTTTCTCTTTCTTCTTCTGAACGTTCTGCCTCTCTGACCAAGTCCTTTTCTTCCCTCTTCATTTCTTACCTCTTTTGTTACTTCCTCAGAGTTCTCTTGCCTTCTTCCATACATCCTTCTCTTATTGCTCTTCCTTTCCCCAATTTCTGTAATTCATCTGCCCTCTCTCCTTCCTTTCCTCCACCACTGTCTCTCCTCCTAATTGGGTAACTCTCCCTTTTCCCATCCCCTTATCATCCTCAACTTCCCCATTCCATTTCTTCTTCAACTTTTCACTTCTTTTCTTCTCTTTATGTCTTTATTTTTCTTCTGTCCATCTGTCCTTTCAGTTTTATTTTCCTTTCTGTTTCATTCAACTTCTTCCGCTTTTACTTTCTTTCTGTCCATCTCTTCTTTCCATTTCCCTTCCTTTCTTTCTCTCCATCTCATCTATTTCTTTTCTCTTCCTCTTTCCCTCAAATTTTTCTTCCTATTTTCTCTTTTTTATTTCTTTCTATTCATCTTTCTTCCTACTTGGTATTTCCTTGTCTTTCCCTCTATTTCTTTTTTTCTTTCCTTTCTTTTATCTCATCTTTCTCTTTTCTCTTCATTACTTTCTTTCCATCCAGTTCTTTTTGATTACTTTTTCTCTTCATTCATTACTTCTTCCTGTTTTCTCTTTCTTTCTCTCAATCTATCCTTCCTGTTTTCTCAGGCTTTTTCTTCCCCTTTCCATTTTTTCATTTTCTCTTCCTTCCTTTCCTTTCACCTGTCCTTCTTATATTCTTTTTCTTTCTTTTTCTCTCTTTTTCTTATTTTCTCCTGCATTACTCCTTCCTGTTTTCCTTTTTCTTTTTGCTCCAACTCTTCTTCCTGTTTTCTCTTCCTTTTTCTTTCCCTTCATTTGGTCTTTGAGTTTTCCTTTCTTTCTCTTCATTTCTTCTTCCTGTTTTCATTTCCCTTCACTTTTTTTGCTATCTCTTCTCTGTTTTCTCTTGCTTCATTTCTTTGTTATCTGCTCTTGTTTCTATTTTTCTTTCATTTCATTCTTTCATTCTCTCCTATCTGTTGTCTCTTCCTTTCTCTTTCCCTCCATTTCTACTTTGTTTTCTCTTATCTTTGTTCTATCATATCTATTTTATTTTCCTTTATCTCCATATCTTCTACATGCTTTCTCCTTTTCTCCCATTTCTTCCAGTTCTTTTTCTTCTTTTCTATCTGTACTTCCACCTCCTACACCAACTCTTCATCCATTCACCATAATTTCTTATTTCACCTCCTATTCCTCTTCCTCACTCGACCTCCAAATTCTCTTCTAATCTCCTCACATTCCTGCTTCAGATCGTGTCCTCCCTGCAACACCCACTCCCTCCTGCTTCTTCTCCAATGCTTCCTCTCCCTGTACTTAGTCCTTTCTCTCTTCCTCTCAGATCGTTCACTTCAGGCACTACTTTCTCTCTTTTCCTACAACCCCTGTTTCTGTTTTTGTTACTCTTATATTTTCACTCAACTCTTCTTTCTACCCATCAGTCACTTTTTATCTGTTTCTTCTGTATTCTCTCCCTCATCTTCCTTCTGACTTTTTGGCCTCCCTCTTTTCCTCCTTTTCTTTTTCTATGACTTTGGCATCCCTATAGGCTGCATTTCCCCCCTAGGATCTTAAGGCCAATGTGGAGAAAATTTGTCAATTCCTGGGTAAGAAGCTGAGTGAAGAAGAAATAAGTTCAGTCATTCAGAATGCCTCTTTCCAAGCCATGAAAACCACATCCTGGAAAACAATGAAGCTATACCAATAGAAAACATGGAACCTTTCAAAATAATGATAATGAGAAAAGGTGAGGATAAATGGTCTATGGTCCCAAGGGGGGGAAGTAAGTGGTTCGTCTCCCCTCAAGCTAATATCTAGGCATCACAAAGTGAGGGTATGAATCACAAAGAATTGGACAGAAAGAAGGTGGCCAAAGACATTGCTCCATCTGTGTAATATACAGTAGCAGATGTCACTGCAACAATGCACTGAGACATAGTATATATGGAATGAAAGAAAACCTCCTCCAGCTTTTCCTGTGTCAGAGGAAAAACCGAGAAAAGGAAGAGTAAGAGAAATAGCTAAGGTCAGGCAGACTCATTGTCCATACTGCATGAATGAGGAACGATGGAGGAAAGAGTTTTCTGGTTGCAGGGAAGGTGCTGTACCATAAATGTCAGTCACTAAAGGTCCACCAAGTGCCTTCTTCTGGGATATGGAAGGAGGGAGAATGATCACTAAGGATCTGTCCCCAGAACCTGTTGTCCTCATTCCACATGTGACAGAAATCTGTGGAGACTTGAAAAACTACTTCACAGTGACCCAGATGGAAATATATAACCAGCTATACCAAGAGAAGATGAAAGGGATGGACCAGGACCTGGAATCAATGCTGAAATGAGCTGTGGAAGATCTGGTGTTCTCTCATACACCATATATGATCTGCAGATAAAGAGAATTCAGGCTGCACTTCGCTATCCCCATTCCCCAACTTTCCCTTCTCTTCTCTCATTGCTAGAGCTAGCACAAGGAAATGTAATGTGAGAGATTCAGAGCATCCCATGCTCCCTCCCAGAAGAATGCTTCCAGTGGCATCCATTATTCAATGTGTTGGTGGTACATTTGACAGATATACTTTGCACGCTATTGTGGAATGTCCTTTTAAACTTGTGATTTTGAGTATGCCAGACATAAATGAAAGCTAAATGTGGTAGGCATTTTCTTACTGTTGATATAATGGTGATTGTAATAATTGCTCACTAAATTAATAATGATAAGAGATTATATAACTTCAAACAATGTTTCATTCTCTGAAATAAATGCAATGACTCCAACCTGGTCATGCTGAATACTTTTCAAAATGATATGCACTTACCATCACTATTTATCCATTGGTCTCTTGACAATTTGTTGCTTAAAATAACAAAATAATAATCTCCCAACAAAAGATGACTTGCATATAAAGAAAACGGGTGTGGAGATATTTTCTGGAGTTTTGTAAATGCAATCTGAAGGATTTAAAATGGGAAAGGAAGGGTGAAAGGGAAATTTTGGCCCAAGTAGAGACTAAAGAGAATTACAGGCAAGTCCTGGTTAGTGTGAATCTTTTAAAGGGGACAGATGGTCCAAATTCCTTTTGGATATTTCCATTGGGCTGCATCCAATGACTATATTTTACATAATGATAACTTTGAATACTAAAAGTTCAAATGTATGAGACCACTTCATAGAATTCTTTGTTTGAACTAATTGGGACCTAGTTCTAGCTCAAATGTATGAAAAATACTAGAGGTGAGACACTCAGGAGTTTATAGGGAACAAAATCCAAGAAAGGAGTGAAACTTATACCTTCAAATGTCTATAGATAACTTTTTAAAGTAGAGGTAACAAGATGATGAATTAGAGAGCCTAATATCAGGGATAAAACTTGGATAAAAAGAAATATTAATGAATGTTAATTTAAGTACTCAGTCTATGTACCTGTGCTAAGTGCTGGAGTTACAAATACGTAAAAGCAAGACAGGTCATGAGCTAAAGGAGTTTACATTCTAATTGGGGACACATAATCAGAAGGGAATGGTGGATAGGAAAGCCACGATGTTAGGGAGTAGAATTAGAGGTCGTCTGGAGGCTGACACAGTCTGCTATCTTAGAAGATTAGGTTCTGGGTTGGAACAAAATGAGACGTATGCTGGCTATTCAGTAGGTCACAAACGAAGTTTCACTTAACCATAAATAAAACTTTACCTAGGAGGTACCTGTTGAGTTGATTCAGTCTAGTGCAATTTTCTTTTTCCAGGTGCGTATCAGGGTCTTCAGAAAAGTAGCCACACATACTTGGAGCTCCTTCTGGCATTTGGTATCCAGGTGACCAGAAAGTGATGTTAGCTACCAGAGGTAAGGAAAAGCTAGCCTAACTGGCAAAAGGAGAATGGATAGGAAATTGCTCCTAACACACAAAGCAAATGGCTAATGCTTCCTGAGTTGGGAGCTGTAGTCACAACACAGGAGGCCTTGATCATAGGATCATCTCACTGGAGAGAAGCAGCAGTTGGACTTGGCAGTTCTCTCAGCGTCTGATCTGCATATTGAAGGACTATTCTAGCCACCCCCTGGCATGAAGAAGGGGCTAGGAAAAGGGCCTAAAAATTGTATGCTTCACTTTACACTTATCTGCTTACTGTGGTAGCTGAGGATCCCACCCTGCAGTTTAAACACAAACAAATGTACAAAACCATTTACAATGAAGTTTCCACTCACCATCAATATGTTGAATGTGTGTATATTTATGAACAGCACAAAAGTCAGTAGACCTGAAGGACAAACAGTTTTTGCTATGAAAGAACTCAGCAGGTATCGCATCCAAATAGCAGCCCTGAGTGAAACCAGGCTAGTGAATGAAGGTCAGCTTAATGAAGTTGGAGCTGGGTTTTGCAATCAAAACTAAGATAGTCAACAGACTTCCATTCCAACTAATAAGTGTGAAACACAGGCTCATACCATGCGATTGCCACTTGCAGGGAAGCACCATACCACCACCATCAGGACATAAACTCCCACATGATAAACACTGATAAGTTCAAGGAAAAGTGTTTATGAAGACCTGCAGACCATCAAAATCAATGTGCCAAAGAAACACAACCTTATAATTCTGGGTGACTTTCATGTCAGGGTAAGCACAGACAACTAGACATGACAGGGATTTCTTGGGAGAAATAGAGTTGGAAACAGCAACTGCAATGGTCACTTGCTATTGAAGACTTTTGTGTCTCATCATCAACACTGTCTTCCATGTACCTAATTTCAATAAAACTTCATGAATACACCTCACAGCAAACATTGGCATATAACAGATATTGCCATTGTAAAGCGAAGAGATGTATGGGATGTGAGATTGAAGGAGACGATGTGAGGTGCAGAGGGCTGGACTGATCATAGACATCCTCTCCTAGCTAAATATTCTCATTCAACCAAAGTACTTACCCCCTAGGCGAGGTGAAATAACAACAGATTAGAAAGCTGACATGAACCCTAAAGCCCTTTAATTTGAAAGAGCAGTCTTCAAAGAACACACAGGCAAGTTTATTACCATCTAATGGAATAAAATTCTAGAGAGAATGCAGCCAGGAAGGAATGATGATCTCAAGAAAGAAACACTGAATCCACAAAGAAAAGCAGTGCTGGAGGAAAATAGCAATTGTCTACTCTAAATAGAATGATACTGAGACGCGACAAAATTATTTATCAAATTAGATTCTTAAAAAACACATTCGGAAAACAGAAACAAAGGCAGGGGACAGAAGAAGGATAAAGAAGTATGGCATGCTTTTTTCAAAACAATTTCAAGAGCAGCTAAAGGTCAGAATGAGCTGTGTCTAGTAAGGAAGGAAAAAGGGCTTTTTAGCTAGGGATATGGTAAAGACTCAAAGAAGGAATAGGATCGATGTGTGGAGTGGATTGAATGATCATAGTATTACAGAACTCAAGACAGAAGGCAACTGGGAGACTACCAAGTCCCTCTCCCTCACTACAGATGTGGAAACTGTGGCCCTAAGAGGGAAAGGGCCTCATCTAGGGTCACACAGCTAGAGTTTGAAGTTAAGTATGATCCAAGATCTTTTGGACTCCTAAATCCAACACTCCACATGCTATACCAACATAGAGATAGAAGGCAGAAACTCCCATTTTTATACAGCTTTTTTTTCTCTTCCGAAGAAAATAGGTTTTAGATTAGAATGGTGGAATAAAAGTGATGAGCAGATAACTGGTTCCCATGATAGGTAATGGGATAGATAGCAAGATGGTAATGAGTTGCCTTTAGTGATATCAAGATAAATTACATCTTTGGCATTTGAAAGATCTGGCAACTGGGTTGAGTGAGACACCATAAATGATATTTAGAAGCATATTTATCATTGACTGAAGTATCATGGCTTTAGAAATGGGCATACCAAAATAGGAAGAGAATGGAGTCTTCAGACTATAGGTCAGTGATCTCAGCTTTAGATTCTGGTGAGCATGGCTCCTGACTTCACAGACTTCTATCTCTTTTTTCTCTGGACTGAGGATGACACAATCACCCAAACTGTACTTATGATGACCACCAAGAGGCATGCTTACGATGCTATCTCCTAGTGGGAGGAAACAACCCTGGTTACCTACTCTGGTCACTTTTCCTATTCAGGACTGTCAAGCTGAGCCACAATGGTGTATTTGCCATTTAACAAACTGACCAAGGTGACATTATTCTTTAATATGATCATTGATAGCTAGAAAATAATCTTAAAATTGTTCATATGCTTTGACCACTTACTTATTGAGGAATGGTATTTAGTGAGGTACACACACACACACACACACACACACACACATACTTATATGCCTTTACACACATGTGAATATGTATGTGTGTATGTGTGTAAACACACACACATACATCTTTTGATTTCTTATATGTCTTAGCAAACTCTTATTAGAGACATTGGATCCAAAGTGTTTTTTTTTTCTATTGGATCACTCCCATTCATCTCGTTGGTGCATTTATATTGCTTGCGAGGTTTTTCAGTTTCATTGCTTCTGTCTTTGATTTGTTAAGAATCTCTCCCCTATCTACAGCTGTAAAAGGTGTATTATCTACTTTTCCAGTGAGTGAATTGGATTTAAGTGAGGCAGAGAGGCACAAAATGGTCAGCCGCCTCCCCCCCCCCTTCTAGAGTCATCAAAGTCCAGTGGCAAGACAAAAGTCAAGATGACCAAAACTGGTCCAGGACCAAGTGGATGACCCTGACGTTTTCCATATCTGACCAAACTCTAAGTGCTCCACCCCAGCTGCTTCAGCCACCTCTGTGGGAATTGGAATGAACTCTTTGTCTTCACCCATGACACTGAGGGAAGTCTTCACATGCTTGTGGTAGACACCCTCCCAAACTCACCAGTGAGTGAGCCCATGTGCTGAAGTGGCTTACCAAGTTGTGGTCATTGTGCATTCTACAGCTCCACGAAGTCCTAGGGGAGAGTTTAGATGGAAATGAAAATTGGATGAGTTCCTCTTAGAAGGTCTCAGCAAGCCCTAACACCACAGGAGCTAGTTCACGCTGAACACCCCAGAAATCCCTGTTATACTAGTATTGGAGGATTACTACATTGTAGAATATACATAAAAAAAGTTTTTAAAAGTATAAGGTAAAGAGAAAATAAACAGTATTTTTAAATGTTTTGTTTTACATCTATGTATGTATTCATCCTTCATTGCAGAAGAAGACCATGCCATCAATAAAATGACATGACTTGCACTTGACTTTATTTTGAGTGAGGGAGGGCTGTGCAGGTCACCATTTTCACTTCTCCTCCAGAGCCATCTGAATCCAGTAACCAGATATTCATTAAGATGGCTGGAGATGACCCAGGGTAAGGCAATTGCGGTTAAGTGACTTGCCCAAGGTCACACAGCTAATGAGTGTCAAGTGTCTGAAGTGAGATTTGAACTCAGGTCTTCCTGACTTCTCCACTGGTGCTCTATCCACTGCACCACCTAGCTGCCCCTCTTTGTTTTACTTATTAACTTATACTTATTTACTTATTCTCACTAAGACACTGTTAGTGGTATAGTTCTGAAACAAAACAATATAATTAAATATTTTTCATCATTTTTAAATTGTTTAACACTTTGTAATATGGTGATCCAAACATCTGAGTCTGTCTCTGAGTTCAGGTCATTTACAAATTTACTTTCAAATGTTATCATCTTTTTTATTCAATATTCTATTTTTCCCCAATAAAATGTAAAACAAATTCATATTTAAAAAAAACAACTAACTTACAAGGTAATGACATCACCTACTTAATCAATCAGCAAATAAACTTTTATTAAGTCCTATGTGCCAGGTACTATGCTAAGAAATGGGGATACAAAAAAAGTGTAAAAGATATTCCCTACCCTCAAGGAGTTTACAACCCAATGAAGGAGACAACATGCAAAGAAATACACAGAAAGTGAGGCATATGTAGGATAAATAGCACATAATTAACAGAAAGAAGATACTGGAATTAAGAGGAGTTGTGAAACACTTCCTGTAGAGGGTAAGATTTTATTATTTTTATTTTAATTATTTTTTACCAAATTACCAAATTTTCTCCCTCCCTCCAACCTCTCTCATCTACTGAGAAGGCAAGTAACATAGTACCTACATACATAGATTCATCAATACATACATACATATACACACACAGGAAGTCATGCAAAACATATTTCCATATTAGCTATGTTGACAAAAAAAGAAAGAAAAACAAGATGAAAAAATATTCTGCAGTCTGCACACGAGTTTCTCAGTTCTATCTCTGGACTTGGAGAGTATTTTTAATCATTAGTCCTTTGGAATTACCTTGTGGATTTGTATTGGTCAGAGTAGATGAATAGATCACATTTGATTACCATAACAATCTTGCTGGCATTGTTGCTTAGTTGTATCAGCTGGTGCTCAACTCTTTGTGACCCCATTTGGAGTTTTCTTGGCAAAGACACTGGAGTTATTTGCCATTTCCTTCTCCAGCCATTTTTCAAAAAAGGAACCTGAGTTAAACAGGGTGAAGTGACTTGTCCTAGGGTCACACATCTAGGAAGTGTCCAAGGCTGGATTTGAACTTAGGAAGATATCTTCCTGACTGTGGGCCCAGCCCTCTATTCACTGTTCCCGAGGTGCCCATCTTGCTGTTACCGTGTACAATGTTCTCCTGCTTTTGCTGCCTTCCTATTGCATTACTGAATATAAGCTTTTCCAGGATTTTTCTGAAACTATCCTCTCCTTCGTTTCTTATAAAACAGTGGGGTTCCATCATGACCATATGTCACAACTTATTCATCCATGTCTCAATTGGTGGGCATACCTACAATTTCTAATTCTTTGCTATTTCAAAAAGAGATGCTAGAAATATTTTTGGAAACAAAAGTGATTTTCCTTTGATCTCTGAGATATAGACCTAGAAGTTGTATTGTTGGGTCAAAGAGTATGCACAGTTGGTTATAGTTCCAAGTTTTTCTGTAGAACTTGAACCAGTTCACAACTCCACTAAAAGTTCATTCCTGTCCCTATTTTTCCACATTTCCTTCAGTTTGTCCTTTTTTCCTTTGCTGTCTAGCTAATCTGATAGGTATGAAGTGTCTTTTTAAATTAGCATTTCTTTCATCAGTAATGAGTTTAGAACATTTTTTATGTGACTATTGAGAGTTTTGATTTCTTCTGAAAACTTCCTGTTCAAATCTTTGGACTATTTGTAAATTGTGGAACGGTTTTTGTTTTCTTTGTTTATTGATAAATGAGATCTTTAAAAGAGATATTTGTAAAAAAAATTCCCCAGTTCCTGGTTTTCCTTCTAGTTTTGATTAAATTGGTGTTTGCTGCTGCAAACCTTTAACTCTGTGTAATCAAAATTAGACTTCTTATTTCCTATGGTTTTCCATGTCTCTGTTTTCATCGTAAACTTAGCTATAGATCTGTCAGATAAATTTCTTCAAAGCAACACTACTTTACTTATACCACACTTATTATCTAAATTATGTACCCACTTTGACCTTATCTTAGTATACGGTTGTCTGTCTATAATTAGTTTTTTCCCTTTTGCTTTCAAGTTTCCCCATAATTTTTGTTGAATATTGAGTTTTGACCCACAAGCTGGGAGCTTCGAACTTATCATGCACTATTTTACTGTGATCATTTACTGGTAAGTGTTTTGTGTATCAAATCTATGCTATTGATCCCACTAGTCTATTTCTTAGCCAGTCCCACACTATTTGGATAATTATTGATTTGTAACATAGCAGCCTCTGAATCTCAGATGCAACAAAGTATGGATCAATTCTCTGCTACCTCTGCTAATTTGGTCCTAACAATTAACACCAAGAAAACACAGGTGCTCCATCAGCCACCACCACACCATTCATATGTGGAACCATCTGTTACAACAAATGGAGACGTCTTGAATGCTGTGAATAAGGTCATTTACCTTGGTAGTGCACTTTCCAGGGATGTACACATTGAAAATAAGGTTGATTCACGCATTAGCAAAGGTAGCTCAGAGTTTGGGAGGCTCTGAAGAAAAGTTTGGTAGAGAAGAGTAATTAGACTTTTTAGCAGACTGAAGGTCTTCTGAGTGTTTGCACTGACCTCATTGTTACATGCTTGTGAAACCTGGACAGTCTACCAGTGCCATGCCAGGAAACTGAATCGCTTCTATTTGAACTGTCTTAGGAAGATTCTGAGAATCACCTGGCAGGATAAGGTACCAGACACTGAAGTCCTTGCTCGAGTTGAACTGTCAAGTATTCAAACTGTGCTTCAGAGATGGCCACATTGTTCAAATGCAAAATGTATGCTTGCCAAAAAGACTATTTTATGGAGAACTCACATGGGATAGAAGATCACATGATGGCCAGAAGAAACGACACTCTCCAGGTCTCTCTCAAGAACTTTGGATTTGATTGTGCAACATGGGAGACACTGGCACAAGACTGCTCAGCATGGCATGCCCACATCAAAGAGGGTGCTGTGCTCTTTGAGCAAAGCAGAATTGAGACAGCACAAAGTAAATGCAGGATGAGCAAATTTGGGATATCCATCCCAAATATTCACATGGACTATCTGTGCCCAATCTGTGGTAGAGCATTCTGAGTTCATATTGGTCTGATCAGCCACAGTTGGACACAGTGAGATTTCACTTTATCATGGTGATGTCATTTTTGTCTTCTTTGAAGACAAAGAACAACAACCACCCCTATCCCCTCACATTTCTCCCTCCATTTGTGATGGCAATTAAATTAGAATCTTCTGCTGCTTTTGTTTTACTAAAACTGCCTTTCATTCAATAATGTGATTAAAGAAGATCTTTCCCACCCATTGATGGGCCTGCACATTGTGAGAAGCTTGATCAGGGGAGTTGTTTTGTAGGAAGGTCCCAAGTTCATTTTATATTTTTCTATTGAGGCGCTGGGTCAAAGGGTTATGCCATCTGGCTTTAAAAAGTGAATAAATACTCTGAAGGTGAAGTTTTACTTCAGGACTTACTGACTAGAAGTGTTTGTTTGGCCAGAAGAGGATTCTGGGAAGCTGCTAAGAAGCTTCCCAGCTTTGAGAAACCCAGATGTTAACTTCTGGTAAAGATACATGTATGTTGATGGTCAGATATTTTGGAATCATGTCTGTTGATTTTTGATTACTCTGAAATTTTGATTTTGATATTCTCTGATACCTCTATATTGAAGTGATTGTTAATTGCTCAAAGGTTGCCTTGTCTTTTCATAAGTGGATCAAGAACCTGTGGCAGCATGTCCCTGTGTATGGTGGGATGCTTACTGTAAAGTTTTTTTGCACATTTCTTTTACATGAGATAATTTTCCTTATCCTTACTCTTCCTGCCTTCTTCACTTTGTACAAGCCTCTTTCTCTGTAATTCATTTTTGTAAATCATTTCAGCATAATTCACTCACTCCTATGCTCTCTGTCTCTGTAGAGGCCTTCTAACAGTCCTAATAATGATAAACTTCTTAAGAGTTATGTGAATCGTCTTCCTATATAGCACTATAAACTCTTTAACCTTATTGAGTACTTTATGTTTTCTTCTTTATCTTTTTGTTTCTCCTGAGTTTTGAATTTGAAAGTCTGATTTTCTGTTTATCTCTGGCATCTCCAACAGGAATGCTTGAAAGTCTTCTATTTCATTAAATATGCATTTTTCCCCAGAAGGATTATACTTAGCTTTGCTGAGTAAATTGTAAACTCAGCCTACTCCTATTATATCAGATTCGAACCCTTCTGTTCCTGTCAGCGAGAAGCTGCTGAATTTCCTGTGATCCTGAATGTGTCTTCATAATATTTGAAAGAATTTTTTTTTCTGGCTGTCTTTTGTATTTTCTCTGACCCAGGAGATCTGAAATTGCACTTTAATATTCTTGGAAATTTTTCCTTCCGTGATCACTTTTAGGGTGAATTCATTCAATTTTTATTTTACCTTTGGGTTCTAAGATATCAGGGCTGTTCTCCTTTCTAAGTTCTTGAAGCATGATGCCTAAGTTCTTTCTATGATAATGGCTTTCAGGTAGTCCAGAAATTCATAAATTACCTTTCCTTGATCTATCTTCCAGGTCAGTTGTTTATCTGAAGAGAAATTTCTCATTCACATCTATTTTTTCATAATTTTAATTGCTATTTTTGTTTTCTCCATTCTTAGTGTCTCATGGAGTCAATAGGTTCTATTTGATCAGTTCTAATTTTAAGAAATTAATTTCTTCAAGGAGTTTTTCTACCTCTCTTAGCATTTGGTCAATCTTAATTTTGAAAGTATTATTTTCTTCGGTACTTTTGAACGTCTTTTTTTTTTTTTAACCAAGCTGTTTATTCTCTTTTCAAAACTTTCTTGCTTTGCTCTCAATTTTTCCTCTAGCACTCTTATTTGATTTTTAAATTTATCTTTATATCCTTTCTTTAGGTCTTCCAGGAGCTTTTTAGGCTTGAGTTGAATTCCTATTTTTCTTTGAGATTTTTCTTGTAGCTGCTTTGACATCATTATCTTCCGAGTTCGCATCTTGATCATCCCTGTTACCATGGTAGTTGCTTAAGATCAAGTTTTTTTTTTGGTTGCTTGCTCATTTTCTAACCTGTTTTTATTCTTTCCCTTTTTTCTTGTCTTATTGTTATAACTGGCATATCTAATGCAATACTGAACAATGGTGGAAATTATGAAAATACTTGTTCCACTTCAAATCTTGGTAGGAAGGTTTCTACATTAATACATAACAGATAATGATTGCTCTTGGTTTCGGGTGGAGAGCACTTGTCATTTTAAGAAAAGCTCCATTGATTCCTATGTTTTCAGTGTTTTAAATAGGAATGGGTGTTTTTCTTATCAAAATCTTTTTCTACATCTCTTGAGATCATCATGTGATTTGTCTTGTTTTTGTTATTGACATAGTAATGATAATAGTTTTCCTACTTTTGCACCACCTCTACATTCTTGATATGAACTCCACTTAGTCATAGTGCATGATCTTTGTGATATGTTGCTGTAGTTTCTTTGCTACTATTTTCTTTAAAATGTTTGTATCAATATTCATTATGGAAAATGACCTATACTTGTCTTTTTCTGAGTTTGCTCTCCTTAGCTTATTTATCAAAATCATATTTTGCTGTAGAAGGAATTTGGCAGGACTCAGAAGGTTGAATTTTAATTGTGAATTGGAGGTCAAGGAGATCAGTCATCAGAGAAGGGGAGAGAGAACATTCCAGGAATGGAAACAGTGAGAGAAAATGCCAAGAGATGGAGGGTCTTGTTTGTGGAACAGCCAGGAAGGCAGTATCACTAGAGGGAAGAGTGTGTGTTGGGGAGTGAGGTGTAAAGAGATTGGGAAGACAGGAGAGGGCAGGTTAGGAAAGACTTGGAAGGCCGAACAGCATTTTGTGTCTGATCCTGGAGGCAATAGGGAGCCACTGGAGGTTACTGAGTAGGGGAGTGAGATGGTTGGACCTACGTTTTGAGAAAATTCCTTTGGTGACTGAATGAAGGATAGACTTGAGGGCAGAGACTTAGGGTGGGCAGACTCCATTATACCCCCAGCAGCTATTGCAATAAACCTGGTGCAAGATGATGAGGACCTACAGTAGAGTAAGGTTCACCTTGTTTTCTTGCATCTGTATTCCCAGTGTTGAACACATAGTGAGTACTTAAGGCATGCTCTGTCTCCCCACATATTTGTCTACCTGCCCTTCTGTCTGCATGTCATCTATCTGTTGATCCATCAATCTAATCTTCCTATGTACCACTTACAGTTTTTCATAAGGGCTTTTTCTGAGGGCCATGCTTTATCCACACCATGCTTTGAGCTTGAGTGCTTGGCCTTGTTCATCTCATCTTGAGGTCCCTGGTTGTTGAGTTGGCCTCTACTTCCTGGGGTCCAGATTCCTTGCATCTCTGAGGCTCAGAATGCTAGATCTTCATTGTTCTCTCTGGTATTCCAGGACAGCATTTAAAGACCTTGGAGGCCCTGGACCTGGACTTCTCCTTTCAGTGGGAGAGCTGCTGGGTGTTCCCACTCACCAAAGCTCCCAAGGTCCCCCACTCTAGGGTTTTCTGCTGACCTCTCTGGTTTCTCAGGAGTTCTCTGCTCTGCAGCCTCATGTCACATGTGCCCCTCACTTTGATGGAGGAAAGGACTTTCCCATTTCCCTTGGGTTGACTTTTTGTGCAGGTTGGAGTGGAGGCAGTATTCATGAAGGCAACTAATGGGGAGATAGAAGGCTAGAAGGGGAGTTGAAATGGTAGTGAATTAAGCAGCATGGACAACAGCTCTAAAGAAATGGGGATCTGGCCAGGCACTCACCCATCAGGAGAGCAGACCTGAGGGTATCATCACCCTGAGGTAGCTAGGGAGCTGGTGGGCTGATGGGCAATCCGAAGACTGAGTCATGTCTAAGTGAAAGTGAATTCGTTTTTAAAGGCAGTATCAAATGGAGATTCCTGTTTTCAGCAAGATTATTTTGTATTCTTTCTGGATGACAGTAATTCTTTTCAGGGCATTTGTGTTCAAAATTTAAAAAATATAAATTGAGAAGAGGTACTGTGAATTAAGGATCTGAATATGGCTGGAAGGTAACTGTCCTGAAGAGAGCAGAATATAGCAAAGCTGCAAGAGAAGGGTGGACCAAACAATAAGCCATCAACATTAAAAATTATGGCAAATTTAACCAGATTCTATAGAAACGCTGAATTTTCCGTAATTATTGTATTAAAAGAAGTTTCTGCAGAAAGAATTGAAAGAAAAATAGTTCAGAATAGAAAGTGGCAAACAATTCTTTTCCATATTGCAATCTTGTACCTTCCTCTTAGGCCATAAAAGTGAAAGAAAACATAGATCCATCAGGAAATCTGCTTTCTTCAATGTTGTAAAATTTGCACAAACAATTAAATAGATTCACAATCCAATATATTTCCTAAGGAAATAAACATCACCAGAAAACCTCAATAGGTAAACTAAGTCAGGTTACAGATCAAAGTATATTTAGAGGGTTCACAAATAAGCTCATTAAGGGTGAAGATTTATATGTTGCAAGAAGTCAAAGACACTTGGGTGTCTTTCTCTGGCTTCTTCCCTGAAGCTTCATGCAAATTTTCACATCCCATCACCTGCCGTGCCTAGCGTCCAATCACTGCAAAGGGACTAATCATGAGGTCAGAGACAGATCCCAGGGGGACTCTCATGCCATCTCTGAACTCCTACCGCTCAGTTCTGGGTGTTGCTCCACGGTGGGGAGGAGAGGAAGCAGGGACAATGTCCAGAGGGAAGGATCAATTATGGGAAATCAAATATGAGGACTTTGCCCTTCACACTACCTTGAACCCACCAAAAACCTCTTGGTGCACAGACTCTCCTGAGAAAGCATTGGCAGCACCCTAAGTGTGTGTAGCTATGTGGATGATTGCATATAATATATATATATATATACAAAATTATGTGCAAACATCCACATAGGTACACACATAAATGTGTATTGTACATATGTGTATATGTCCTAGCTCTTCCTTCTCCTCCTCCTCTTCCTTGTCCTCTTCTTCTCCTCCTCTTTTTCTCCTCCTCCTCTTTCGTCTTCTTCTTGTTCTCCTTCTCCTCATTTTTCTTCTTCTTCTACTTCATCTTTGTGTTATGAATAGGGGAAAATGGTGGACTCCTCTTTCAATCTAAATGCTGTGATTTTATAACTTTGAGGTATTACTTATTAAAGATTTGCTCTGGAAGATAGAGTGTCCCATAATTAAAAAATACTGAAATGTTCAAATGGGTGCATTCTGGTTTGCCAAAATGATCGCTCAGTGGTTGGGGAAAGAGACAAAAGATCTTGATATGTCTCAGTGTCAGAAGAATAGGGAGAATGAATGCTCTATCTCAGTGAGAGTATAAAGGCTTCTCAGCTCTGGGACAGAAACAGCCACAAGAATGTGTGCATAGATGATGAGAATGGGTCAGTTCTATTCAAGACTAAACACACACACACACACACACACACACACACACACACACACATGCACATGCTTCCAAATTTGTCCATAGGATACTGAAATGTTTCGTATGGTGAGCTTTCTGACTATTGATTATGGGATCTAGAGGAACTCAGTGGTTCAATTTCTCTTCCTGGAGTATATGCCTGAGTTATGTCTGTGATTCCAGTTGGCTCAGTGGGCTCCAGGGGTTGATATTAGCAGGGCCTTATGTTCTCCAGGCTAACTGCATCCTATGCTGTTTTGGGCTTTGAGTAACCTAGCATGCCTTCATTCACTTTATGTGAAAGTCACTGAAATGAGATCATTTCCTTCATGTCTAGCAATGGATTTTGAGTTCAGAATGTGTTCAATGAAGAACGAAAATAACCAAGTGATTTTGATTATGAACTTGCTGCTTTTGTTACTAAGTGAAACCCAACTGTGACCTGCCCTGAGCTGTAGCCAGGGGAACTTCTGATGAGGGGCAGCAGCCCTTTGGACAGTCATGGATTTTTTTTCTGAGTAGCAGATATAGGGATATCAGTCTGAAGGATCAGTAAACCATGGCATTGTGATTTTAAACTATATTCAGAATGGGCAATCATGAAAACAATCTGGTATTGGTTAAGAAGTAGAGTAGCAGATCAGGGAAATAGATTAGGTTCACAAGAGGCAGAAGGAATTAATGAGCAACATGCCTATTTTACCATTCTATTAATAACAAATTATGAGATTGAGACCCAGGCTTTTTTACTCAGTTTTCTCATTGAGGTTCAGTTCCTTTAAAAAGGCAGCTTCTGAAGGATGTGACTGATTGACGAGATCACCCCTCTAAAAGAAGATGCTCTTCAATCTTGGGCAGCACCCCACCCAATTAGGAGAGTCCACTTCTGTTTATAGCACAGGCAGAACTCAATCTGGGCAAGATAAGAGTTCCTATGCCAGACTAGGAGCCCCTTTCCTTCCATTAGAGTTTAAGGTGACTCGTGTCATGAAGGAGAAAACCAATCAAAATTGTTTTGATGGACATGGATGCTCTACCCAGACTACTGGAAGTGGTTGAGTCTCACAATCAAACCACATTCTCAGCAGAAGGAGTTAAAGACTTTCAGCATATCTCATGTCCAGTAATCACGATTGGTTTTCAATTTTCAAGGGATTTCCTTTTCAAGGATTATTTGTAGCTATCAGACTTTCCATAGCTTGTCTTTGGTACTGAGAGAAACCACTGACCACTAACTACTTGCTAGCCTCAGTAATCAAACTCTGTCTCCTGTGATTTTTTTCTTTATTTGTAACACTGAGCACAGTAACCCAGTGTTTGATAAATGTAGATGTAAATGGTGATGTCATAATCAAATTAAGGGAGCAAGGAATATTTGATCTGTCAGATGTATGTATAAGGGAAGAATTTGTGATCTATAAGATTTTATAATTCCTTCCCACCATCTCTTGGACCCAAAATGATCAGGCTTAATCTTTGTTCTCCAGGACAATCCTTCAACAGACTTGAAGATATATGTTTGCCATGGCAAGTGCCTTAAAAATTTGGTCTCATTCAAGTAAGATTGAGAGTTCATGTTCAGCTGTTCTTGCTGAAAAATTTCATCCATTGAAATTGTTTGGCCTTGACAATTCTTATCTCTCCAAATCTTCTTAATGACTTCACTCTGAACTCTGGACACTGACCAGGTCTGTGGTTAGCTGGACCTTGGACAGATCCAAGGAAGCAGGAGCAGACGAGTCAGTGAGAAGGATCCAGGAGAGAGTGCTTATCCATCCGGGAGAGATCCATCTGCACAGAGAATCCCCCAAATTCATGTTTGTGAAGGGGATCCTTCTCATTCCCAGGATTCACGATGTGGAGGAAATGGAAAGGATGTGGGATCAGTCTGAGGGTCAGGACAAAGGTGCTGTTGCAATGACTTATCCCAAGTCCGGTAAGGAGCACGGTGGGGAAGCGAGATGGGGATGGAATCCAGAAGAGATACGCTTTTTGCTGTTTCTCCACACCCTAGCCTCAGACTTAGAGAGGTGAGCTACATGAGACTCCAATCTCAGGCTCCTCACTGGCGAGCTAAGATTCTTAACTTCTGTGGTGTCGTGGCTCCCTCTGGTGGACAGGGTACTGAAACCCATGAAGCTCTTATCTCATAAGATTTTAAAATAATTGAAAGTGTTAAAGTTCAGTAAGAGCTTAGTGAAAAGAAAGATGTAGTTCTTCCCCCTCAAATTCAGGGATCCACTGATCATCTCACAAAACCCCCAGGAAGTCCATGGACCCCAGGTAAAGAACCTCAGGTATATGTTCTAAAATGTTTATGGTAACTCTCTCTGCTGGCAAAGAACTGGAAATTGCAGGGATCTCCATCCACTTGGGAATGCCTGAACAAGTTGTGGTGTAAGACTGTGATGGAATACCACTGTGCCATTGAGGTCAATGATCTTAACAAAACATGGAAAAACTTGCACAAATACTGAAAAGTAAAATGAGCAAAACCAAGAGAACAGTGTGTGCAGCAACAGCAATACTGCTTTAAGAATGACTGTGAGTGAATAAGTCATCTTGTCTATTATAAATACCCACTTCCTAAAGACAGGAGGCTTATTCACTGAATAAGTGTTACCTCACTTTAAGTGAGTCCCTGAAAAGGCCTTAGCCTAATAGGGTCAGGGTCTCCCTTTGCATCCGGGGCCATCTCTAGTCATCCTGATGAATATCTGGTCAAGGGATTCAGATGGCTCTGGAAGAGAGAGACTGGTGATCTTGTGCAGCCCTTTCTCATTCAAATGAAAGTCAACTGCAAATCATGTCATCATTTCTCTGATGTTATGGTCCTCTTTGAAAACAAAGGACAAACACAAGAACAACTGAAATTAACTATAAAGGACATATGAAGGAAGATCCCATCTTCCTCCAGAGAAAGAATTGACAGATAGAAGTATGTACAGAATATTTTACACACACACACACAAACACACATATACACATATATATGTATCCCAGTTTGTGTCTAATGGTAGCCATCTTTAGAGTGGCAGAGGGAAGAAGCAAAGGAAAAAAAAGAAATTTACATGATAATTCTGTGAATAATTGAGAGAAATAGAATATTGTGCAGAAGAGATTGCAAATTTCATGAAAAATTATCTTTTTTATACTATGGTATAGAAATACTTATTTTATTCCATAAATTAAAAATGAAATACATTTTAAAAATAAAACTCTGGGTTTAAACAGAACCCTTTTGGCCCCAGAAGGGAAGGAGCTAGCCAGAGGCCACAAGGCTCCAAACTCAGACAAACCAGACCTGTATTTCACCGCTTTTCATGGTGTCCTGTGTCCTCTTTGAAGGAAGAGGCATTCAGGGCAGTCCTATGCGGCTAGGTGAGATGTGTGCTTCTGTTCTAGGTGAACAATGAGCTATACCACAGGGAAAGCATTAGAGAAAAGGGCAGCATCAGATTCAGAACTATCATGGATGAGTCACAGGGATGGAGTTAGCAGCAGCCAATAGAGCAGGATTAGGGATAATAGAGACAAGGGCTGTAGGAGAACCAAAGCGGTTTTCCAAATAAAGCCATTCTTAATCTAATGACAATCCCATTTTTCTGTCTGTTTAAATGTAAATACCTTCTTCTTTCCCATCTAACCTCTTTGGTGCACACAGCTTAGACCTGTGGACACTCTGATTCAGGGAGGTGAAGGCACTCTGAGAGTCTGAGGCAGATTTCCAACCCAAGGCCCCTGCCTCCAGAGTGTAGTGCTACCCCACTGTTTCTATTTCCATCCCCATAGCCCCCTCCACCACCCCTATTTTCCTCTGCCTCTTTCTCCTAGTTTTTCACCTTCCTTCTCTACTCTGGGGCGTGGGGGCAGTTGTGTCAGCAGTACGGAGGGCATAGAGAAGTAACTTGGAGGTCATTCAAGTCAGTCCCTTGCATGAACAGGCATTGCTGAGAATGAACAAAATCCCTAAAAACAAGCCATTTGGCCAGAACTTTATCTCCTCCAGAAATGGGGACCTCAAGCTTTGTTAAAGTCACGTGCTGCAATGTGGTCCATTTGATATTCTGAGCCCAACCCAAGACTCAGCGCTCCAACTTCCGGTCTTTCAAATTGAGACAGCACAAAGTAAACGCAGAATACACAGATTTGGGATATCCACTCCAAATATTCACATGGACTATCTGTGCCTAACCTTTGGTAGAGCATTCTGAGCTCATATTGGTCTGATCAGCCACAGCTGGACACACTGAAATTTCACTTTATCATGGTGATGTTGTTTTGGTCCTCTAAGATGAAGGACAACAACCAACTGTCTTACAATTCCCTGGGCTATTCTGAGTCCTGCCTGGGGTCTTGGTGTTGGTACTTATGGGCTCCACCCTTCTGGGGCTCATAATCTCCACTTGCTTCACTGAAGTGGGCCTGTCTGGGATAGCTCCAGTCCTGCACCGGTTACAGCAAGTGCGACTCTCCTTTGTGATTTTCCTGACCTCACAGCCTAAGAGACTTTTTACCCCTTTGGCTGATTCCAGTATTCTTCTCATTTCTTTTCCTAATTTTTCTTCCACTTTTCTTGCTTGATTTTCAAAATGCATTTTGAGGGCTTCCATTGCCTACGACCAATATTTCTGGGAGCCTTTGGTTGGAGAAGCTTTGACTTTGTTTTCTTCTTGTTGTTGTTGTAACCTTCCTTGCACCAAAGTGTATTTCTATAGCCTGATATTTTTTCATTCTGTTTGCTCGTTTTCTCAGCCAATTACTTGCTTTTTTTAGCTCTTTGTCCAGGCGTTCTCTGCTTCCACAGAAGATGGTGGTGGTGTACTGTCCCAAACTACAGGGGTTGTGCGCAATTATTTTCAGAGAGACTTACAAATATTCAGCTTTTCCAAGTTTTTATGATCAAAGGAGAAGTCTGTACTAGTGTGCCCCAGGTGGGACGACACTCTACTCCAAGCCTGGTCTGATAGACACATCCTGTCGACCTTGCAGGTTATCTTGGGCTGGAGATTTGTTTCATTCTAGCATTTTGTGGGTTTTAATGCTATAAAATTTGTTTAGTGTCAGTTGTTACAGGTACTTGAAGGAGTTTAGGGAGAGCTCAAACAAGTCACTGCTTTTGCTCTACCATCTTGGCTCCATTCCCCACAAGATAGATTTTTATAAGGTAAAAATGCAATTACATATAACAGAAATTATGAATACTAGAAAGGCAGGAGAGATTTGTTAAGGGATTAGGTAATAGGGGAGGGGTTCCCTGAATCAGTTAAACTGTGCATGGTATTACATGCAATGCATACAGAAAAACCCTTTTGGTGGATATGTGTGTATGTATGATAAAGATATAATAAGCCTATCTACATCATAAGTTTACTCTATGTCAGTTCTTTATTATTCCTGCGCAGGTGCCTACTTAGAGAAAGTGCCTTCCATTGCTTTCCAGTCCACATACATACTACCACCTCCTGGTGGAACTGCTTTCTGATTGAGTATTATGCTCCTGTTGAATGTTGTGGTTGAGTGCATGGACACACCTAATGTTCCTGTGGGAAATAGGAGGAGTGGATATGGGGGCAGTGGCTAGCTTGAGGCTAGGATCCCATCACATGGACATGCCTGCTGCTTTTGTGAGAGATTGGAATTCAAGGACACATCTGCTGTTTTACTGAGCAGTGAGGGAAATATGAAGAAGTTAGACTATTGAGTGTGTGTTTTGGAGGCATGTATGAGAGCATAGGTAGAGTCAGTGGGCCTGTAAGGAAGTTAGAATATTGGGGCTCAGGACAGCATTTTTAGGATCCCATCAAGATGGCTTGTCGTTTTAACAAAGGTACCATGGATTAGTACGTTTTCTAGTGTCTGAAATAGGAATAGGTTTATATTTTGTCAAAACTTTTTCCTGCATCTCTTGAGATAATCATGTGATTTCTGTTGTTTTTGTTATTGATGTGGTCACTTATGCTGATAGTTTTTTCTAATATGGAATCAGCCCTGCATTCTTGGCATGAACTCTACTTGGTCATAGTGCATGCATGTTGTGGTATACTGCTAAAATTTCCTTGCTGGAATTTTCTTTAAAATGTTTGCATCAGCTCCTCCTCCTTTTCCTCCTCTTCCTAGTTATGCTTGTTCTCCTCCTTGACCACCTCCTCCTCCTCTTCCTCACCATCATCTTCCTCTCTCATCCTCCTGCTCTACTTCCTGCTGCTTCTGCTTCTCCACCTGTTCCCTTGGAGTACAACATCCTGGTGCTTCTTTTGTGAAGCTGTGGCTGATGAGGCTCCCAGACTTACTATGGCTGATGAAAAGTCAAAAGAAAGAGTCAAGAGTGAAAACGACTTCATTGATTTGAAGATGGCAGGGCAAGATGCTTCAGTGGTGCAATTTCAGACTGAGAGGCTCACAGCACTTAGTAAACTGATGAAAGCCTGCTGTGATCAACAAGGTTTGTCTATGAGGTAGATTAGATTCTGATTTGATGAGAAACTAATCAATGAAACAAATACACCTGTATAGTTAGAAATGGAGGATGAGGATAAAATTGATCTATTTCATCAGAAGACAGAAGTTTTATTGAAATGAGAATCTATAACTCATCACCAGAACTGTGTTCCCAAGGAAAACAATACATTCACAATTAGAACATCAAGATTTGGCTCATCCACATCCTGACTACTGCAGTACGTACGGTTTTCTCTCTTCTTTGATTCCAGTCCCCCATTATTTTATTGCACACAAAGTCTGTGCACGGGCTTAATTCTTATTTATTTTTAACTATATGGCCTATGGTATGTTCTGATCAACATCAAATAGAGGTGGGAAATGGAAAAAAAAACTACTTCTGTTAAAATATCCTATTTCTCCATTAGTTGCAAGCTCTATATTTAAACTTTATCCCTTTATTTTATCTCCATGTTCCTATAAATTATTCTGCTCTCAATGTTTAACAACCACCACAACCCACAAAATATCCTTGCACACCTTGTTTGATTGGATAATTTCAATGTTTTATTTTAATCATCATAAAACCAAGGACCATTTTATAACTTTTTGTGGCTGTTGCATATAGGACAATCCTTGTCTCTCAGTAGAGATAAATTACTATAAAGAAATTTATTCAAAACTCGAACTTCCAGGAGCCAAGATGGTGGAGTGATCCATAAATGTTCTCTCCCTCCCCTTGTTGACTTTGAAAAACTCAGAAAATATTTCCCCAGGAAAAATCCTAGAATAGTGGGATTAACCAAAGGGGTAAGCAGTCTCTTAATTCACGAGGCTAGGAAAATTGCAAAAGGGGATCCCTCTTGCTGTGCCTGAAGGGGACTACTGCAGGACCAGAAGTGTCACAGACAGCCCCACTTCAGCAAACCAGGGTCCTGGAACCCAGGGGGGTGGAACCCATAAGTGCCAACATCAGGACCACAGTTGTGCCTTAGCACAGTCAGGGGAACTGGGAAGACAGTAGCACAGATGGGGTTCACCAATCTCTGAGTCTGCCTGTGCTCTAGCTCAGGAGAGGAGATCTACTGCAGCCAGACCACCCCTTCCGCACTCCTCATGCAGGAAGCTACAGGGTAACTCCAGGGAAGCTCAGAAAGACTTCACTTGGCCTCTTTTCTAACACATCAGCCAGCTCAGCACCAGGTATGCTTCAGCATTCTAGCTTTTAGCTGAAACAACCAGAGGTTACAAGACATAAAGCTTCAAGTTCCCAGCACCAGAACTGTGGGACAGAGTGCCCTATACCCTAGAAACATAGACCCACTTTAAAAACCAGGAAAAGGACAATCATAATGAGCAGGAAGCAAACCAGAAAAGACCATGGAATCTGACAAGAACAAAATGAAAATATAGAAGAGGTCAACATTGAGATTGTACTCCCCTCTGAAACTTCAGAAGAGAATGTGAATTGATCTCAAGTCCAAAGAGCATTCTTGGAAGAGCTCAATAAGGATTTTAAAAGCCAAATTAGAGAGGTAGAAGAAAGTTAGACAATGATTTTAAAAATACAAAAAAAGAATTCCCTAAAGAGAACAGGTTCTTAAAAAGGAAAATTGGACAAATGAAAAAGGAAGTACAAAACCTAACTGGAGAAAATAACTCCTTAAAAGGAACAATTGGGCAAATGGAAAAAGGGATGCAAATGTTAGTTGAAGAAAACAATCTATTAAAAATTAGAATTGGGCAAGTAGAAGCTAATGAGAAACAATGAGACATCAAGAATCAATCAAACAGAATGTAAAAAATGAAAAAATAGAAGAAAATGTAAAATATCCCATTGGAAAAACACCTGACCTAGAAAATAAATCCAAGAGAGAAAATCTAAGAATTGTTAGTCTACCAGAAAGCTATGATGAAAAAAAGAGTCTGAACATCTTCCAAGAAATCATCAAGAAAAGCTGCCCAGAGGTCCTAGATCCAGAGGGCAAAATCGTCATCAAAAGAATCCACCAATCACTTCCTGAAAGATATCCCAAACTGAAAAAAAAAAACAAGAAATATTGTTTCCAACTTCCAAAACTATCAAGAGAAGGAGAAAGTATTGCAAGCCACCAGAAGGAAAAATTCAAATATCGAGTTACTACAGTCAGGATCATAAAGGACTTTGCAGATTTTATATTAAAAGATCAGAGTGATTGTAATATGATATTCCGTAAGTCAAAGGAGCTGAAACTAAAAGCAATGATCAATAACCCAGCAAAATTGAGCATGATATTTCAGGCAAGATGATGGACATTACATGAAATAAAGAACTTCCAGATTTTCCAGATGAAAAGATCAGGACTCAATAAAAATTCCATCTTCAAACACCAGTCTCAAGAGAAGCACAAATAGGTAAATGGAAGAAAAAACATCTTTCATTAAATATGGGCAATCTGTTTACACCTCTATAAGGGAATAAAGTACTTCTTAATCTTGAGAATTGTATATGCATTATGATATTTAAAAGGGATATACATAGATAGAAGTATAAATTAAATGATGTCATGATAAAAAATGTGACTTTAGGTTTTGAAGGGATTGGAGGGGGAGATGTGAAAAATAGGAGGCAGAATAAGGTAAATTACATCACTGGAAGAGGCACAAAAACATGCTACAGTAGAGGGAAAGAGGGGAGAGGGATGAGCACTATTTGAAATTTACTCTCATCTGATTTGTTTCTAGGAGGGAACAAACTCAGTTAAGTATAGAAATCTAACTAGCTCTATGGGCAGTAGGAGGGGAAAGGAGAAGGAAAATGGAGGGGAGGTTAAAAGGAAGTAAGAAGTAGAAGGGGAAAGGGGGAATAAAAGTGAGGGGTTGGATAGAAGGAAGGGAAAACTGAGGGCGGCAATGGTCAAAAATTAAAATTCTATTGTGGAGGCAAAGGGAGAACTAAAAGCATGAATGGGGGAAAATAGGATGGAGGGAAATACACAGATAGTAATCATAACTGAATATGAATGGGATAAACTCTCCCATAAAAGAGAGGCAGATAGCACAATGAATTAAAAACCATAATCCAAGAATATGTGGTTCACAAGAAACACATTTGCAATAGAGGAATATACAGAGCATAAAAGTAAAAGATAGGAGCAAAATATGTTATGCTTCAGCTGACATAAAAAAAGCAAGGGTAACAATTCTTATCTCAGACAAAGCAGAAATGGATCTCATCAAAAGAGATTAGAAAGGAAACTGTATCCTGCTAAAAGTCACCATAAACAATGAAGGAATATCATTACTAAACATATATGGACCAAGTATTGTAGCATCCAAATTCTTAGAGGAGAAGATAAGGGAGGTACAGCAATAAATACACAGCAAAGTTATACTAATAGGGGAACTCAGCCTTCCACTCTCTGAGCTTGATAAATCTAACCTCAGAATAAATAAGAAAGAAGTTAAGGAGGTGAATAGAACTCTGAATAAGGCAGATATGATAGATCTCTGGCGAAAACTGAATGGGGATAGAAAGGAATATACCTTTTTCTCAGCAGTACATGGCGCATACACAGAAATTTACCATGTAACTAGCGGATAAAACCATCAGAATGCAGTGCAGAAAGGCAGAAATAGTCAATGCATCCTTCGCAAATCATAATGCAATAAAAATTATATGTAATAAAAGGTCATGAAAAGGCAGAACAAAAATTAATTGGAAACTATATAAGCTAATCCTAAAGAATGAGTGGGTTAAACAACAAATCATAGAAATAGTCAACAACTTCACTCAAGAGAATGACAATAATTAGACAACCTACCAAAACTTCTGGGATACTGCAAAAGTAGTTCTTAAGGAAAGTTTTGTATCAAAATGCCAACGTGAATAAAATAGAGAAAGAGGAGATCAATGAATTGGGTATGCAACTAGAAAAATAACAATTGAAAATCCCCCAGAAAATACCAAATCAGAAATTATGAAAACCAAAGGAGAGATTAATAAAATTGAAATTAAGAATAATGAAACTAAGACTTGGTTTTATGAAAAAAAACAATAAACTTGGTAAACTTTTGGTCCATTTGATTTTTTAAAAAGGAAGGAAAAACGAAATTGCCAATATCAAAAAGAAAAGAGTAAACTCACCTCCAACTAGGAGGAAAGCTTTAAAAAATTAGAAATTATTTTGGCCCAACTGTATGCCCATATATTTGACAATCTAAGTGAGATGGATGAGTATTTTAAAAATATAATTTCCCCAGATTAACAGAAGAGGAATCTGAATACTTAAATAACCCCATCTCAGAAAAAGAAATTGAACTTGCCATCAGTGAACTACTTAGGAAAAAATCTCCAGGGCCAGATGGATTTGCAAGTGAATTCTCTCAAATATTAAAAGAATAGTTAATTCAAATACTATATAGACTATTTGGGAAAATTATTTTTATGTAACAAATATGGCTCTGATATCTAAACCAGGAAAAGCTAAAACACAGAAAGAAAATTATAGATCCATTTCTCTAATAAATATAGATGTAAAAATTTTAAATAAGATATTAGGAAAAGAAATACAACAATTTATCACTCCAATAATATACTATGATCAAGTAAGATTTATACTAGGGATGCAGGGCTGGTTCAATATTAGGAAAATTATCACCATTATTGATCATATTGCCATCAAAACTAACAGAAACCATATCATTATCCCAATAGATGCAGAAAAAGCTTTTGACAAAATACAACACCAATTTCTATTGAAAACTCTGGAAAGTATAAGAATAAATGGAGCTTTCCATAAAATAATAAACAGTATCTACCTAAAACCATCAGCAAGCATTATATGCAATGGGGATAAGCTAGATGTATTTGCAATAAGGTCAGGGTGAAAGAATGATGTCCACTACCACCACTGTTATTCGATGTGATACTAGAAATGTTAACTTAGCTATAAGAGAAAAAAATTGAAGGAATTAGAACAGGTAAAGAAGAAACTAAGTTATCTCTCTCTGCAGATGACATGATGATACACTTAGAGAATCCAGGAGAATCAAGTAAAAAACTACGTTAAATAATGAACAACTTTGGCAGACTTGCAGATTATAAAGTAAACCCACATAAATCATCTTTATCATTACTAACAAAGTCCAATAGCAAGAGATAGAAAGAAAAATCTCATTTAAACCTAGGCCAGACACTATAAAATATCTAGGAGTCTACTTGCCAAAACAAACCCAGGGACTATATGAACACAATTACAAAAAACTTTTAACACAAATAAAGTCAAATCTAAGTAAGTGGGAATAAATCAGTTGCTACAGTGTAGGCTGAGCTAATATTGTAAAATGACAATTCTACCCAAACTATTTTTTTTATTCAGTGCCATGCCAATCTAACTACCAGGTTATTATTTTCTAGAGCTGGAAAAAATCATATCAAAATTCATCTGGAAGAACAAAAGATCCAAGGGACCATTAGTACAAGGGAACTAATGAATAGAAATGCTAAGGGATATGGCCTAGCCCTACCAGATCTCAAATTTTATTATAAAGCAGTAATCATCAAAACCATTTGGTATTGGCTCAGAAAAAGAGAGGTAGACCAATGGAATATGTTAGGTACTCAAGACACAATAGTCAATGAATCTGGCGACCTACTGTTCTATAAACCCAAGGAACCCAGCTTCTGGAATAAGAACTTTTTGACTGACCAAAACTTCTGGGAAAATTGGATGACAGTGTGGCAGAAACTGGGCATAAACTAATGCCTGACACCGTACACAAGAATAAATTCCAAATGGATACATGATCTAGGTGTAATGATTGATAATAAAAACAAAATGGGTGAGCAAGGAGTAGTGTATTTCTTAGATTTATGGAGAATGGACAAATTTTTGACAAAACAAGAATAGAGAACATTATGAAGTGCAAAATGAATAATTTTAATTACATTATATTGAAAAGTTTTTGAACAAACACAATGCAATCAAGATTAGGAGGGAAGCAGAAAACTGGGAAAGAATTTTTGCAATTAGGCCTCATTTCTCAAATGTCCTGTGGAGGAGTATCAGGAGAAGGGCATCAGAAAAAGGAAAGGGAGAAAGTGAAAAAGATGGAAGTATGAATTTGATTTGGATGTATATGGAAGGTAGCCAGAGATTGAATTGGAGAAGTGCAAGTCTGGGAGGAGTTGAGGAGGCTTCCTGGAAAATGAGAAGTAGTAGTGAGGGAGTCAGGGGAGACAGATGAGCTCTTCTTAAGCATCTGATGAGCCATCATGTGAACGAGTGGTTTGATTTATGTCTCACCCCAGATTATATGGCCAGGAACTGGAGAAGTTATAAAGGGGCCAATTGAGGTTAAATGTCAGAAACAGCTTCTCAATAACTGGAGCTTTCACAGAATGGAAGAGGCTTCCTCTCCCCAGACCTGGAGATCTTCAGGCAAAAGTTGGAAATCTAATTTTGGGGATGTAATAGTTAGTATTCCTTTTTTCTGAAAAAATTCGTGTTTAGGGGTGGAACCAAGATGGTGGAGTAAAAGCAGACGCTTGTTTGATCTCTTCCAAACCCCTCCAAATACCTGCAACAAGTAACTTTAAACAAGTTCTAGAGCAGCAAAACCCACAAAATGATAGAGTGAAACAAATCTCCAATCCAAGACAACTTGAAACGTCAACATGAAGGGCGTATTGCTGGGAGTAGAGTGCAGTGAGGCATGGGCCATGCTCGCATAGACAGGGCTGAAACAGGTCTCTGGGACTGAATCACTGGTAACTGTGGCAGTTGCCAGACTTTTCAACCCACAAATGACAAAGACAATATAGAATGTCAGAGGGAAAATTCTGAGGGATGTGTGAAAGAGGAACATGGTCCAACTGGCATATGGCCGAATCCCAAGGTGCAGGAGGTGGCAGTGGCAGTAGCAATAGCGGCAGTGGCTGCTCCCACAGCTCTGGTCCCATAGACATGGAGGATTGAGTAATTGATAAAAAAAAAATCCCTGAAGCCTGGGACACTACTATCCTCCCATCCCCACTCTCACCCTCACCCCCACTGGAAGTGCAGTTCTACCTTGACAAAGAGATAAAAAGTCAAGTATTTGACTGGGAATGTGACAAAACAGTGTAAAAAACTTAGACGATCGAATCTTATTTTGGTGAAAAAGAAAGTGAAATCATACAACCAGAAGAAGACAGCAAAGTCAAAGTTCCTACATCCAAAGCCTCAAAGAAAAAATATGAATTGGTTACAGGCCATGGAAGAGTTCAAAAAGGATTTTGAAAATCAAGGAAGAGAGATGGAATAAAAATTGGGAGGAGTGATGCATGAAAATTATGAAAACCGAGTCAAGAGCTTGCTAAAGGGGACCCAAAAATACTGAAGAAAAAAGCATCTTAAAAAACAGACTAACCCAAATGGCAACAGAGGTCCAAAGAATCAATGAAGAATGCCTTAAAAAGCAGAATGGCCCAAATGAAAAAAGAGGTCCAAAAGCTCACTGGAGAAAATGAGTCCTTCATAATTAAAATGGAGTGAAGGTAAGCTAATGACTTTATGATAAATCAAGAAATAATAAAACAGAACTAAAAGAGTGAAAAATAGAGAAATATGTGAAATATCCCTTTGGGAAACCACTGAAATGGAAAATAGAACCAAAAGAGACAAATTAATAATTATTGAACTCCATGAAAAGTAGGATCAATAAAAGAACTTAGACATCATCATTCAAAAAATTTGCAGGGAAAACTGGTCTGATATTTTAGAACCAGAAAGGAAAATAGAAATTAAAAGAATCCACTGATCACTGATCAAAAGAGATCTCCAAAGTATAACTCCAAGGAATACTGTAACCAAATTCCAAAGTTCCTCTGTCAAAGAGAAAATATTGCAAACAGTCGGAAAGAAATAATTTGAGTATTGTGGAAATACAATCAGGATAAGACAATATCTAGCTGCTTCTACATGAAGGGATTGAAAGGTTTGGAATATGCCATTCTGGAGGTCATTAGGAATAAATTAGGATTAAAACCAAGAATCACCCACCCAGGAAAACTGAGTGTAATCCATGAGGGGAAAAATAGATGTTCCATGAAATAGAGGACTTTTAAGTTTTCTTGATGAAAAGACCAGAGCTGAAAAGAAAATTTGACCTTCAAACACAAGAATCAAGATAAGCATGAAATGATAAATAGGAAAGAAAATTCACAATTGACTGATTAAACTTGAACTGTTTACATTCCTACATGAAAAGATCATATTTGTAACACATGAGATTATTATCAGTATTAGGGTGGTTGAACTTTGGATTTGACTGTGCAACATGGGAGACACTGGCACAGGACCACTCAGCATGGTGTGCCCGAATCAGAAAAAGTGCTCTCCAAGCAAAGCAGAATTAAACAGCACAGAGGAAATGGAAGATGGGTAGACTTGGAGTAACCACTTCAAATATTCAGGTGGACTATCTATGCCTAATCTGTGATAGAACATTCTGAGCTCATATAGGTTTAATCAGCCAGTTGGACATGCTGAAACTTCACTTTATCATGGTGATGTCATTTTGGTCCTCTTTTAGAATGAAGGACTCCAACCAACCATATATGTGGGTGGGGCACTGCAAGTTTGTGTATCTGTGTGTATATGTATCATACATATACATATATGTATATACACAGACACATACATACATGCAGGGTCTAGTGTGAGTTGAATATTAGGGAATGATATCTAAAAAATAAAATAATGGAAAGAACAATATATTGGGGGAAGAAGAAGAAACTATTTGGCTTAGTCAATTTCCTTTAAGGTATTTTTTTTGTCTCCTTTATCAAAGCATTCACTCATTTTTCATGATTTTCTTGCATCACTCTCATTTCTCTTCCCAGGTTTTCCTCTACTTCTCTTATGTGATTTGCAAAATCCTTTTGGAGCTCTTCCATGACCTGAGACTAATTCATATTTTTTCTTGGAGAATTTGAAGGTAAGAGCTTTGACTTTGCTGTCCTATTTTGAGTGTATATTTTGATCTTCCTTGTCACCATCGTAACTTTCTGTAGTCAGATTTTTTTTCCTGTTGTTTGCTTATTTCCCCAGCCAATTACTTGACTTTTAGCTGTTTGTTAAAGTAGGGTTGTGTTTCCAGGATGGAGGGTACACTTTCCCAAGCTTTAGGGTTTTTGTGCAGTTGTTATCAGAACTACTTTAAGGGATCTATAAATTTTCAGTTCTTGCAAGGCAGCATGATTTGAGAAGAGGTGTTTACTTCTTTCCTGGCCTGTATTCTAATTTGTGAGTGACAATAAGTGCTCTGTTCTGCTATGGACGTGTGAGGAGGATCTCCGCTCTCCTGCTAACACAAGCTCTGCTACATCAATACTCCTGCTTACCCTGACTGTCACCCAGAACTGCAACCCAGATCTGAGTATGGGCAAAGCAACAGAATTCTACCTCAGTGCTGGGGAAAAAAGACCCCTGCAAGCTCTTTCTGATCAGTTTTTGACCTCCTTAACATCTGCACACTGAGAGTTTTGTAAGCAGATACTTCTGCTGCTACTTTTTATTCAAGCAGTGCAAAGGCCTGTTCTTCAGTAGCTAGGGACAGGACTGTGTTGATGGGGCCTGAACTGGACTGTGCTCCACTCTCTCCGAGGTGAAGCACAGACTTCCTGCTGACCTTCCAGGTTGTCTTTGGTGTGTGTGGACTAAGATGTCTGGGAACCACCACTGCTACCACTGATTCAGTCACTCCTAGGTCTGCTCCAGGATTACTGGTCCTGATCTCTGCTGGTGTAGTTGTGCTGGACTACATTCCTCTCCCATCCTGTTGCAACAGACCTTTTATGCCTACCTTCCAAGTTTTATTGCTTTGGAAACTTATTTCACTTCATCTCTTTGTGCGTTCTGCTGCTCTAGAATTTGTTTAGAGCAATATTTTTACGGTATTTAGGTTCTGGGGGAAAGGCCCAGTGAGTCCCTGCCTTTACTCCAGAACCTTTGCTCTGCCTAGCTGGCAAAAACAATTTTCAATGCCGTTGTTTTTTATTGAAGTATTCAGTTCCAAATTCTATGTATTCCTCCGTGCTTCTCCCTTCCCCACTCCTTGAGAAGGTAAGAAATCTGATAAAGGTCAAAAATGCAATCATGTAAACATGTCCCTATTTGTCATTTTGTGCAAGAAGATGAATGAAAGAAGGAAAAGAAGAAGGAAAGAAGAAAGAAAAGAAAGAAAAAAGGAAAGGAGGAAGGAAGGAAAGAGGGAAGGAAGAAGAAAGGAAGGAAAAAAGAAAGAAATAGTATGCTTCAGTCTATAATTTAAAAAAAACTGGAAGAGATCAAACAAATCTCTGCTTTTACTCCACCATCTTGGCTCCACCCCAAAAACGAATTTTGTCAGAAAAAGCTTGGCTTTTTTACTGGAGTCTTCAGTTCCAAATTCTATGTCCTTCTACCTTGTCCTCCCCATTCCCTGAGATGGTAAACAATCTGATAACGGTCAAACGTGCAATCATGTAAAACATTTTCCTATATGTCCTTTTGTGCAAGATGAATGAGAGAAAGAAAGGAGGGAGGGAGAAAGAAGAAAAAAAGAAAGAAAGAAGGGAGAAAATAAAGAAAGGAAGGAAGGAAAAAGGGAAGGAAGAAAAAGAAAGAAATCATATATTTCAGTCTGTATTTCTAAAAATTAATTAATTTGTTTTAAGTTTTCTACAATCACTTCCATAGATTTTTTTCCCTCTCTCTCCTCCTCCTTCCCCTCTCCCTCCCTGAGACAGCATGCAATCTTATGTAGGTTTTACATGTACATTCTTATTAATATATTTTCACTTTAGTCATATTGCATAGAAGAATTAAAATGAATCAGAGAAGCCATAAAAAAAAGAAAACATAAACACAAGGGAAAATGGTCTACTTCATTCCGTCATCCAATCCCACCGTTTATTCTCTGAATATGGAATGCATTTTCCCTCAAGGGTCCACTGGGAATTTCTTAGGTCCTTGTATTGCTGTGAAGGACTAAGTATATCAGAAAAATTACTCGCATACTATGATTGTTGTTGGGTAACAAGATCTCCTGATTCTGCTCCTTTCAGTCACCACCAGTTCATATAAGCCCTTCCAGGCCGCTCTGAAGTCTTCCTGTTCTTCATTTCTTATAGCACAATAGTCTTCCATTACGTTAACAACTTGTTCAGCTATTCCTCAATTCATGGGTATTCCCTTTATTTCCAGTTCTTGGCTACCACAAAGAGAGCTGCTATATTTTTGGACATGTGGAACCCTTTCCCATTTCTATGATCTCTTTGGGATACAACCCTAGAAGCAGTATTGCTGGATCAAAGGGTATGTACATTTTTGTAGCCCTTTGGTCATAGTTCCAAATTGCTCTCCAGAACAGCTAGATCAGCTCACAGCTCCACCAACAATGGATTAGTGTTTCAACTCCCCCACATCTTCTCCATCATTTATCATCTTCCTATTTTGTCATGTTAGCCAGTCTGATAGGTGTGATGTGGTACCTCAGAGATGTTTTCATTTGCATCTCTCTAATCAATAGTAATTTAGAGTATTTTTCATATGGCTATAGATAGTTTTAATTTCTTTTCCTTTCAAATTGTCTGTTTATATCCTTTGACCATTTATCAATTGGGGAATGACTTGTATTATTTTAAATTTGACTCAGTTCTCCATATATTTTAAAAATGAGGCCTTTTTCACAGACACTAGTTGCAAAAAGTCTTTCCCAGTTTTCTGCTTCCATCCTATTCTTGGTTGCTTTGAGTTTGTTTGTGCAAAAACTCTCCAATTTAAAGTAATCAAAATTATCCATTTTGTATTTCATAATGTCCTGTCTCTTGTTTGGTCAATAATTTCTCCATTCTCCATAAATCTGAAAAATACACTATTCCTTGCTCCCCCAGTTTGTTTATAGTATCAGTCTTATTCCTAGATCATGCATCCCATTTGAACTTTATTCTTGTGTATGGTGTCAGGCATTGGTCTATGCCAAGTTTCCACCACACTGTTATCCAGTTTTCCAGGTAATTTTTGTCAAACAATGATTTCTTACCACAGAAGCTGGTGTCCTTGGGTTTATACTTCAGTGTGTATTTTTAAAAACTTCAGTTCTTTCTCTAGAGGTGGAAAGTATTTTTCATCATGAGACCATCTGAATTGTCTTGGATCATTGTATTACTGAGAAGAACTAAGTCTTTAACAGCTGTTCATCA
Organism: Bettongia penicillata ogilbyi; assembly: GCA_023548195.1. Lineage (NCBI taxonomy): Eukaryota > Metazoa > Chordata > Mammalia > Diprotodontia > Potoroidae > Bettongia > Bettongia penicillata. The sequence continues at coordinate 2,060,278 of JAJHZJ010000591.1, read as the reverse complement.
TATGATATTGTTATTAGTATGTACAAAGTTCTCCTATTTCCACCCCAATTTGTATCCGTTCTTGTAAGTCTTTCTGAAATTATCCTGCTTGTCATTTCTTATAGCACAATAATATTTCATTACAATCATATGGGCACCCCCTTAATTTCTAATTCTTAGACACCTTCAAAGGAGCTGTTATTAATAATTTAGTACAAACAAGTTCTTTCCCCTTTTTTCTCTTTTGGATATAGCCCTAGTAGAGGTAAGGCTGGATCAAAGGGTAGTTTGATCATCTGTTGGGCATAATACCAAATTGCTTTACAGAATAGTTGGATCACTTCACAACTCTTCCAGCAGTGTGTAGTGTCCTCATTTTCCCATATCTTCTCCAACATTTATTATTTTTTTCTGTTTTTTTTTTGTTTTATCAGTCAATCTGATAGGTGTCAGGTAGTACCTGAGAATTGCTTTAATTTTCATTTCTCAAAGAAGTAGTGATTTAGTGCATTTGCTTTCATATGACTATAGATAACTTTGATTCTTAATCTTAAAACTGCTTTTTTATATCCTTGGACCATTTATCAATTGGGGAATGACTTCTGTTCTTAGAAATTTGACTCATTTCTCTCTATATTTGACAAGTGAGGCATTTATCATGGAAACTTGCTGTCATTTTCCCTTAGTTTTCTACTTTCCTTACAATTTGGATTTCATTGATTTTGTTTGTGCAAAACCTTTTCAATTTTATATAGTCAAAATTATCCATTTTACATTTTGTAATTCTCTCTATATCTCATTTCATCCTAAATCCTTCTCTTCTCCATATATCTGACAGGTAAACTATCCCTTGCTCTCCCAATTTACTTATGTATCACCATTTATGTGCAAATAATGAATATATCTTGACCTTATCTTGTTATACAGTGTGAAATGCTGGTCTATACATAGTTTCTGCCATTCTGTTTTTGGGTTTTCACAGAAGTTTTAATCAAATTATGAATTTATGTGTGAAAAGCTTGGATCTTTTGGTTTATCAAACACTAGATTACTATGGTCATGTACTACAATGTATTGTGTACCTCATATATTCCCCTGATTTGTCTGTCTATTTCTTAGCCAGGACCAATTTTTTTTTTAAATAATGAGCTCTCTATAATACAGTTTGAGATCTGGTATGACCAGACCACCTTCCTGCACATTTTTTTTCCAATGATTTCTTTCATATTCTTGACTTTTCAATCTTTCACATGAATTTTGTGATTTTTTTGGAGCACCTCAAAATGATTTTTTGGTCTGGCACTAAATAAAGTAATTTAGGTACGTTTTCAATTTTATCATATTGCCTCATTCTATACATCAGTTTTGCTGAATAGTCGTTAAAGTGACCTTTGTTTTCAGTCCACCGAACACTCCGGACAGCCCCAAATTTCGGTTCCTCAGACAAGAGGAGACCTGAATCATGTGGCTCTGACCACTAACAATACGTCATCAAAAATTTCTTCACAATGCAGTGGATTCAAAATGAAATGGTAACTTTACTTTATTGACCACCATCTGAGAACTTCACTTTAATATTTTCAGATAGTTCAGAATAGGCTTAACATGTACTTGAACCATATTCCTGTGCATACTGTGAATCAGAGAACTGGGAGAGGAGAAGAGGGAAGAGGAGCAACAGGAGGAAAACAAGGAGGCAGCATCCTGATCAGATGACACCAAAGGAACAAGTGTTCCATTAACATATGGGTTTCACCGCGCTGTAGTGCATTGTATCTCTCCCAGCCTGTAACGCTAGAGTTCTCTGAAGGAGGATTTAAGTTAAAGGAAGAGAAGACGGGATCCAGGACAAGATCTGAGAGAAGAAGGTGAACAAAAAAACAAGGGAAGAACAGAAGGAGCAGGAGGACTCAGGCTGAAGGTGGAAAAAGCAGGGCGAGCCCATCATATATTGTGTCTACTCACTTCTCCAGGGGACCTCTGGTGTTTGAGATACCTGAGGAGATGCTGACATCTGTACCATGTGGAACATTATGCTAATTGGGAGATGTCTGAATGAGTTCTTCAGGAAAATTGAAGATATTTGGGTGTCACCTCCACCTCCTCCAATTGCCATTTCCCTTCCATCTTCCTGGATGATGCTATTGAGGCTCACTTTGAGTTTTAGTGTACCTTCTATATGATCTGTCCTTACTTCCATTATCTGTACATTTAAAAAAAATGCATATCAGAAGTTTCCCAGAGCATTGTCCTCTGCTTCTTCTAATAAATATTCCCTTTCCTTCTCACTAGTCAATCAATCAAAAAGCATTTGATAAGCACTCAATCTGTCCCTAGAATTGTCTTCCTTTGTGTCTCCAAGATTTCTTTATAATTTCCACTCCTTCCAAAATAGTCATCCCTTCTATTGCTTCCTACCTACCACTTGCCTCCCACCCCCACTTTTCAGATGAAAACTATTTGGATATGAGTTTCAAGAGCCCTGCCAGGTACATTCTTTTCTGTCCTTAGTAGTGAACACAGTCTTCAGACAGGATGGTGTCATTCCTTTATTTTAAGCCTTTGTCTAATAAATGCTTATTCTCTTCCTTCCCTCCTTTGTTTTATTGCTAAGTAAATGAGTATATTTAATGCCTACTAGTGACAATAATGTGAATGGCTGCTTTATATTAATGGAAAGACATTGGTAGAGACTTGAGAACTGAAGTCCTAAGTGAGGGAATCCCCACAAAATGTTCACCTCTAGGATTTTGACAGAATCTAAGCATAACTCAAATTCTAAAGTGATTTTTCTTTTTTTTAATTATTTGATTGATTTTCAGTTTTCTACAATCATTTCTATGTATGTTAGTTTTTTCCTATCCTTCCCCTCCTTCTCCTCTCCCTCCCCACTCCCTCCCCAAGACAGCATGCAATCTTATATAGGGTCTACACGTACATTGCTATTAAATACGTTTTCACCTTAGCCATGTTTCACAGAAGAATTAAAATGAATGGGAGAAATCATTAAACAAAATATTTCCCAGCAAGAAACGATTCAACTCTCACCTATGAAATCTGAGTATAAACAATGAATTAGAGGTGGGGGAGACTGAGTCAGAATGCTAGCTACACTCCTGATTTTACATGAATAATTTGATTTTCCATTTTTTCTTTTTAAATTATTATTATTTTATTTGTTTTCAGTGTTCCACAATCACTTTCATGTATCTTAGATTTGTTGAATCCATTCCCCCCATTTCCCCACTCCCTCCCTGATATGGCATATGGTTTATATAGGTTCTATACATGCATTCCTATTAAATGCAATTTCATCTTAGTCATGTTGCATAGAAGAATTGGAATGAATGTGAGAAATCATAAAACAAACCAAAACATAATACAAAAGAAAATGATCTGCTTCATTCTGCGATAGAATTCCATGGTTCTTTCCCTGGATGTGTAAGGCATTTTCCCTTAAGAGACCATTGGGAATTATTTAAGTCCTTCCTTTGCAATGAAGTACTGAGTCTACCAGAAAAATTCCTTGCACACCGTGGTTGTTGCTGTGTAACAAGATCTCCTGGTTCTGCTCCTTTCACTAAGCATCAGTTCACATGAGTCCTTCCAGGCCTTTCTGAATTCTTCCTGTTTATCATTTCTTACAGTACAATAGTATTCGATTGCATTCATATACCACAATTTCTTCAGTCATTCTCCAATTGATGGATATCCCCTTGATTTGCAATTTCTGGCCACCTAAAAAGGAGCTGCTATAAATATTTTTGCACATGTGGAACCCTTTCCCATTTCCATGATCTCTTTGGGATACAGTCCTAGAAGTAATATTACTGGGTCAAAGAGTATGCACATTTTTGTAGCCCTTTGGATATAGCTCCAGATTGCTCTCCAGAATGGTTGGATCAGCTCACAACTCCACCAACAATGAATTAGTGTTCCACCTCTCCCACATATTCTCCATCATTTATCATCTTTCTGTTTTGTCATGTTGGCCAATCTGATACGTGTGATGTGGTATCTGAGAGCTGTTTCAACTTGCATCTCTCTTATCAATAGTGATTCAGAGCATTTTTTCATATGACTATGGTTATCTTTAATTTCTTCCTCTGAAAACTGCCTGCTCATATCCTGTGACCATTTATCAATTGAAGAATGAAGAAGTATTCTTGTAAATTTGACTCAGTTATATATATATATATATATATATATATATATATATATCTTTAAAAAGAGGCCTTTTTCACAGACACTAGTTGCAAAAATTCTTTCCCAGTTTTCTGCTTCCCTTCTAATCTTGGTTGCATTGGGTTTGTTTGTGCAAAAAGTTTTCAATTTAATGTAATGAAAATTGTCCATGTTGCACTTCATAATGTTCTCTTTCTCTTGTTTGGTCAAAACTTTCTCTATTCACCATAAATCTATCAAATACACTGTTCTTTGCTCACCTAATTTATTTATAGTATTAGTCTTTATACCTAGGTCTTGTACGCCATTTAGACTTTATTCTTATGTATGGTGTCAGGCATGGGTTTATGCCCAGTTTCCACCACACTGCTATCCAATTATCCCAGTAATTTTTGTCAAACAATGAGTTCTTATCCCAGAAGCTGAGGTCCTTGGGTTTATCAAACAGTAGATTGCTATCCTCATTGACTACTGTGCCCTGAGTATGTAATCTATTCCACTGGTCTTCCATTTTATTTCTCAGCTAGTACCAAGTGGTTTTGATCATTGCTGCTTCATAAAATAATTTGATATCTAGTAGGGCTAGGCCACCTTCCTAGCATTTCTTTTTATTTTTCATTTGATATTCTGCACCTTTTGTTCTTCCTGATGAATTTTGATATTTTTTCTAGCTCTAGAAAATAATTATCTCCTTGTTTGTTTGGTATGGCACTGAATAAGTAATTTAATTTAGGCAGAATTGTCAGTTTTATTAAAGTAGCTTGGCTGACTCCTGAGCAACTGATGCTTTTCCACTTACTTAGATCTGACTTAATTTGTGCAAAAAATGTTTTGTAATTGTGTTCATATAGTCCTCAGGTTTGCTTTGGCAGGTAGACTCTCAGATAGTTTTTAGTGTCTACCATAGTTTAAGGAATTTCTCTTTCTATCTCCTGCTGTTGGGTTTTGTTAGCAATATATACAAATGCAAATGATTTATATGGATTTATTTTGTGACCTGCAACTTTGCCAAAGTTGTTTATTATTTCAAGTAGTTTATTATTAGATTTTCTAGGATTCTCTAAATATATCATCATATCATCTGCAAAGAGTGATAACTTAGTTACTTCTTTGTCTATTCTAATTCCTTCAATTTCTTTTTCTTCTGTTATTGCTAAAGCTAGCATTTCTAGTACTATATTTAATTACAGTGGTGATAATGGACATCCTTTTCAAAGCCCTGATTGTATTGGAAATGCATCTAGCTTATCCCCATTGCATACAATGTTTGCTGATGATTTTTGGTAGAAACTGCTTGTTATTTTATGGAATGCTTCACTTATTTCTACTCTCTCCGGTGTTTTCAATAGGAGTGCGTTTTGTATTTTGTCAAAATATTTTTCTCCATCTATTCAGATAATCCTGTAGTTTCTGTTAGTTTTGTGGGTGATATGATCAATAATGCTGATAGTTTTCCTAATACTGATATAGCCCTGCATTTCTGGTATAAATCCTATCTGATAATAGTGTATTATTCTCGTGATAATTTGCTGTATTCTTTTTGCTTATATCTTCTTTAAAGTATTTGCATCTATATTCATTACAGAAATTGGTCCGTAATTTTGTTTCTCTGTTTTGGCTCTCCCTGATTTAGGTATTAGAACAATACTTGCACCATAAAAAAATTTGGTAAGACTCCTTCTTCACCATTTTTCACAAGTAGTGTATATAATATTTTAAGTAAGTGTTTTTAAATATTAGATAGAATTCACTTGTAAATCCATCTGGTCCTGAAGATTTTTTCCTAGAGGGTTCATGGATGAGCTTTCAATTTTTTTTTTCTGAGATGGGGTTATTTATGTATTCAACTTCCTCTTCTGTTAATCGGGGCAATTTATATTTTTTTAAAATATGCATCCATTTCATTTAGATTTTCAAATTTATGGGCGTACAGTTGAGCAAAGTAATTTCGAATTATTGTTTTAATTTGCACCTCGTTGAAGATGAGTTTACCCTTTTCGTTTTTGATATTGGTGACTTGGTTTTCTTCTTTCTATTTTTTTGTTCAAATTGACCAAAGGTTTATCAATTTTGTTAGTTTTTTTATAAAACCAATTCTTAGTTTTATTTATTAGATCAATAGTTTTCTTAATTTCAATTACATGAATCTATCCTTTGGTTTTCCGTGTTTCCGATTATGTATTAACAACATTTTTTTCTTTTTCTAGCTTTTTCTAGCTGCAAGTCCAATTCATTGATCTCCTCTTTCTCTATTTTGTTCACGTAGGCATTCAAAGATATAAAACTTTCCCTAAGAAATGCTTTTGCAGTATCCCATAAGATTTGGTAGGTTGTCTCGTTATTTTCATTCTCTTGAATGAAATTGTTGACTGTTTCTATATTTTGCTGTTCAACCCACTCTTCTTTTTTTAGCATTAGACTGCTTAGTTTCCAATTAGTTTTTGTTTTATCTCTCCATGATCTTTTATTAAATATATTGCATATAATTTTTATTCCACTATGATCTGAGAAGAATGCATTGACTATATTTGCCTTTATGCATTGGATTGTGAGGATTTTATCCCCTAGTACGTAGCCAATTTTTGTATATATACCATGTACCGCTGAGAAAAGGGTATATTCTTTTCTCTTCTCATTCAGTTTTCTCTGGTGATCTATCATATCTACCTTATCCAGAGTTTTATTCACTTCCTTAACTTCTTTCTTGTTCATTTTGAGATTAGATTTATAAAGTTCAGAGAGGGGGAGTTTGAGATCCCCCACTAACATAATTTTGCTATCTATTTCTTCCTGTAGCTCCCTTAACTTTGCCTCTAAGAATTTGGATGCTATATCACTTGGAGGATACATGATTAATAATGATATTGTTTCGTTGTCTATGGTGCCTTTTAGCTGGATGTTGCTACCTTTCTTATCTCTTTTTATTAGATCTATTTCTGCTTTTGCTTTGTCTGAGATAAGGATTGCTACCCCTGCTTTTCTTACATCAACTGAAGCACAATATATTCTGCTCTAACCTTTTACCCTTACTGTGTGTGTCTGCCCCTTTCAAGTGTGTTTCTTTTAAACAACATATTGTTGAATTATGGTTTTTAATCCATTCTACTATCCAGCTCCGTTTGATGGGAGAGTTCATCCCATCCACATTGACAGTTATGATTACTATCTGTGTTTTTCCCTCCATGCTTTTTCGCCCCAATTATGCTGTTATTTCTCTCTTCTCCCTTCCTTTCCATGGTAGAGTTTTAATTTTTGACTACTGCCTCCCTCAGTCTTTCCTCCCTTCCTTCAGTATTCCTTTCCTTTTACTCCCCCTTTCTCTTACTACTTCTTCCCTCCCTTTAGCCTCCCCTCCCTTTTCTTTTCCCTTTCCCCTCCTAATAGTTATAAAGTTAGTTAAATTTCTATACTTAACTGAGTTTCTTGTTCCCTTCTTGAACCAAATCAGATGAGAGTAAATCTCAAACAATGCTCAACTCCCTCCCCTCTTTTCCTCTACTATAATACGTTTTTGTGCCTCTTCCTGTGATATGATTGACCTTTTTCTTCATCTTCCTTTTCACATCTCCTATTACAATCTCTTTGCACCCTTAAATCACATTTAATCATCATATCATTGAATTTATACTCACTTCCTCTATCTACGTATATCCCTTCTATATATCATAATAAATATACAATTCTCAGGATTAACAAGTATTGTCTTCCCTTATGAGGATGTAAACAGTTTGCCCATATTGAATAACAAGTTTCTTTTCCTCCTGTTTACCTATTTATACCTCTCTTGAGACTTGTATTTGAAGACCGAATTTTCTGTTGAACTCTGGCCTTTTCATCAGGAAGGTCTGGAAATCCCTTATTTCATTGAATGTCCATCACCTTGCCTGCAATATTATACTCAATTTTGCTGGTTAATTGAGACTTCGTTGCATTCCCAGCTCCTTTTTCTTACCCAATATCATATTCCAATACCTCCTTCCTCTACTTCCTCAGTGGTGAAGTTTAAACGCCCCATACTCCAGTGAGGCCAATCTGATATCTCCCTTATGGTCCACCATCTTTGCCAAGATCTCTCTCACTGAGAATAGTACCCGATCCAAGTTTTTCCTGTGACTTCCTAATGAACCTTATCTCAGCTAACCTTCTTCTTTTGGGTGACCTTGCTCTGTGGGAAGCATGACCCAACCCCCACCGCAGACTCTAAATTGTTGATCTGAAAATTGGGTGAAAAGAGTCAGACAGCCTAGGTGATGCATAAATTCAAATTCTTTAATTCCCTTATAGCTGACAGAATACATGCATGCATGGAACCAGATAAAATCTGACCGACTGATAAAAATGACAAGGCTTTTTATGTGTATTGGGAGAAGCCAAACTCAAGATGTCTGTGTTTCTCAGATTTATGGTCTCTATACATGTTCAACCATATCCTGAGACAGGAATTTTTTTAGTTGAATAAGTTGCAAATACAATAAGACAAGACAGTTGACAAAATGTTCATTGAAATTACAATTTCAAGATAGCTGTGTTTTTCCTGTAGAGCATATCCATAGAATAACAAGATAAGAGAATTCCCACTATTCAAGACTATATTTGGTCCCAGGCATCATGTACTTCAGTCATAACAAACGGGAAGAATGCCTCTGGTCAGCCTCATCTGGTCTTAAAGTTGCTGACACAAGAAAGGGTAATTTTAAAGGAAAACAAAGAGTGTCTTGTAGATTTGTTCAGGCCTTAGCCTTTATTGGGGTTTAAATGATCTGAAATGATTATCAGTCATTTGAGAGCAGAACTTACTTATTTGTCCATGACTACCACTCTTACTAGGGCCGAGTAGACACTTTGTTAATCTGTGAAACAGAAATGACCTGGACTCCCCTCTCTCCTTTCCAGTAGTGTTTGGGTCCTGGTTTGACTTCATCAGAGGATGATTGCTCATGACAAAATTGGAGAAATTCTTGTTCTTAACCTATGATGAGCTTCATCAGATAGAGTCCCTGTTCCTTTCCTTTTTCATCTTTCTAAGGGGTCCCCACTAATGCTTCTGCCTTCTCTCTCTCGATTATTTCCATTTTATATAACATATTGGCTCTGCCCCTTTTTTAGATATAGTGTTACAGTGTAGGTATAGCAAAAAAATAACCAAATTAATTATTTCGGTCGTAATTGTTATTAATTATGAATTTACTGCTTTTCTGTTAATCTGAACAACAACTGGAACATGCCTACGAATTGTGGACCTTAGAACTCAGGATGAAATGAAGAAACCCATACAACAATCATGGCTTTGCTCTAAGTAGTGGATTCAAGCACATCTTAATGAATGGTCATTAAGCCAGTCCTCCAACAGTCAAGGACAAAGCCAGGAAAATGTTCACAGTCTAAGTCTGCCTCTTTCAAGTAGGGCCCAGAACAGGTTCCATTCGGCCCTGGAAGACCTAAAGTAGATTTTTCATTAAAAAGCAAATGGTTCACTAGTCTCTCCCCTCGGGCTTTCAAGGCCCGTGTTTCTGGAGGTCCCTGTGCAGAGACCAGGCTGAGGGGAGATGGATGGATAGAATGAGTGACTAGTAGGTTTCCAAACATCTGGAGCAGTTAGGTAGAGAAATGGTTAGAGTGCTAGACTGGAGACCAGGAAGAACTGAGTTCAAGTCTGGCCTCAGATACTTACCATTCTGAGGTTTTTATGTGGTGTTCAGTATGACTAGCCCCTCTAGTCATACTAGACTAGAGACATAGAGACACTAGACGAGGACATGCTAAACCCTTTTCAGAGCTACTCATCCACATTTAGTATCCACCTGATTCACCCAACTGTCACCTGTGGGTTTTAGAAGCTGTAGCCTGCACAATGTCCACATCTCTGGTAAATTGTCCTGTCAGTTGGAGCAAGCCAGGTTCAGTTACCCATAGTCCTCAGATTCATTGGTGGGTTAGAGGTGTGTCTGCTCAAGCATGTGAAGCATTCCCTAATTGGAACTGGTGGATGAGAACAACTGGGAATGATGGCCCTAAAGTGTCTGAAGCAGGCTCTGTGGAGCATTTGAGAGAGTAGGCAGACATGGAAGAGGTCCAGGACCTCTGCTGCATACGAGGTCATCTCAGTCACCCAGATATTCGTCTTATCATCTGACTTAAATGACTCTGGAAGAAAAGTGAGGCTCATAACTTGTTGTAACTGTGCCTCATTTAATTCCAATTCATGCGCAAATTAAGACATCACCTTGTGATGTCATTGGTCCTCCTCAAAACCAAGGGACAAACAACAGCACAGCATCAAGTTCCCCAGAGCAGCTCCACACAAGATTATGTGAGCAGTATTTTGCCGCTTCACTTTTCCTAAAGAGGATGAAGCACCATAAAATTGTCCTTTGTCCAGAGCTATGGGTTAAGGGAAACAAGAAAATCCCTCCAGTACAAACACGGCAGATCACAGGGACATCTACAGTGAAATAGTCTTCCCCATTAGCTTTGCCACATTTAGACGTGAACCTGATGGGAGTAAATGTAGCTAGGAGGTAAGGTAACCTGGAACTCATGCTTCCCAAGGCTGAGGGCTCTAGAGGGCACAGATTGTCTCCCTCCCCAAATTCAATGGCATGTTTTTATACTTCAGCTCTTGCTCTATCTTCTCGGGAACTATTCTTTTGGAAAAGCTAATCAATGATGATTCCTTCTCAGTGATAATAAATAGTCATAGTCATTTATAATCATTTGAAAATGTTTCTGGACATCTATCCCAAATCAGCTTTCTTTTCCTCTTCCACTCTGGTCCTGAAGCCAAAGTAAAAATGTCTAATGTCTCTTCTCTGTAACAGCTCTCCAGTAGTCTTGATGACACATGCATGCCATGCAAATTCATTCAAGGAAGTGTTCTCTTTCAGTTAATATTTGTTGTTCTTGACATATGTGTTCATGTTCAGCTACTTCTTGTGCTAGAATATCTCAGAGCCTCAGATTCTATGACCTTGATCATATTTATTAAGAGACATCATAGCCTACAAAAATTCTTAATGATCCCCTTCTGACTTCTGACATGTTGAATAATTCAGGGGTTCACTATAACGTGGGAAAAGCCAAGGATGCAGAAGTAACTTTTAGAGGGATCCAGAGGAGAGTACTCACCCAGGCTTCAGAACAAAGACAGCATTATAATGACCTCTCCCAAGTAAGGTAAAGAGCAGAGTTGGCAACCCAGAGAGGGGGAAGGTGGTTGTAAAGTAGGAACTTCTTGCTGTTCCTGCACATGCTTGGTCTTAATATTGAAATAAGGAAAGGTCTTGAGACCAGCTGGTGCAGGCTCCTCCTTGGACAGCCAAGATTCTTAACCTTTAGTGTGTCATGTCCCCTATTGCAGACAATTTGCTGAAGCACATAGACCCCTCATCAAACCCATTGCTGAATTAGGGGGTGTCTACCCCAAGCATGTGAAGATTTCCTTTGGTGGAATGGGCACACAAAAACAATTTTTTTCCAACAGCCATGAAGGCAGTTGAAGTAGGTGATGTGAAGTGCTTAGAGTTTGATTAAACACCAAAGATGCCAAGGACATCCACGCCATCCTGAGTCATCACCAGTGGTCTTGACTCTGTCGTGCCACTGGGGTATGATGACTCTGGGGAAAGAGTGAGGCTGATGACTTCATGGAAATCTGCCTCACTTAAATCCAATTTACACGGAAATCAAAAGATATCACTCATATCACTTTATAGTTATACTTCAAAATCCAGTGGCAACAGGTAAGTGATGAAGCAGTAGATGTGGATACACTGGGAGCTATAGTCACAACCCTGCACACAGGTGGCCCAGGCCATTGGATCATTTCTCACAGAAAATAGTAGTAGGACTCAGCAGCTCCCTGGATGTCTGAGCAGCCTTTTAAGGATCGCACTGCTCACCTGCTCACCTCCTGGTGTGAGCAAGGGGGCTAGAAAAGGAGCCCAAAGCATTGTCTGCTTATTCAACCATAGCCTGTTTACCGCAGGAGGTGGGAAATCGCACTCTGCTGTGGAAACACCAAAAAATGTACAAAAATATCTGCAAAGATGAATCCACTCAACATCAGCACATAGAACATATGCACACTTATAGAAAACCACAAAATCGAGTAGACCTGAAAGAAGAACTGTTCTTGTTGCAAGAGAACTCAAGAGGTATCATATCCAAGTAGCTGTCCTCAGTGAAACAAGGCTAGCAAATGAAGGCCATACTATTGAAGCTGAAACTAGATACACATTTTTCTGGAGTGGCTGCAGTGAAAGGAAGCACTGTGAAACTGGCATATGTTTTACAATCAAAACTACTCTAGTCATCAAGCTAGTATTACTGCCAAAAGGAGTGAATGACTGGCTCATGACAATGTGATTGCCACTTGCAGGAAAGTGCCATGTCATCATCATCATTGCCTATGCTCCCTAACGAGGTCTAAGGAAAAAATTTATGAAGACCTAGAGACCCTTATCATCAATGTGCAAAAAAAGGACAAGCTTATAATTCTTGTTGACTTTAATGCTAGAGTAGGTTCAGACTACCAGACTTGGCAGGGAGTCCAAGGGAGAGATGGAGTTGGAAACAACAACAGCAATGGTCATTTGCTGCTGAAAACGTGTGCATCACATGACCTTCTCATCAGCAACACTACCTTCCAATTACTTGAACGCAATAAAACTTCATGGATGCACCCTCACAGCAAGTATTGGAATCTAATAGCCTATGTGATTGTAAGGAGAAGAGATAGACAAGATGTGAGAGTGATAAAGCCAATGTGTGGTGCAGAGTGCTGAACTGATCAGACTTATCCTTTCCAAGCCAAATATTCATCAAAAGTCCCTCCCCCAAGTCAAAATGACTAGGAGAAGGATTAATGTCAACAAATTAGAGCTCTTCTCAAAGCGTGAACAGTTTGTTGCTAACTTAGAGGGAAAGTTGAACCAACACACAGTTGGCAACAGTGGTGCAGAAAAGGAGTGGACAGCTTTCAGAGATTTGGTGTACAGCACTGCATTTGCTTATTTGGGTCAGAACACTCACAAACACCAAGACTGGTTTGATGCAAATGATGGGGAAATGCAGAAGCTGCTAAATGAAAAACGAGAACTCCACAGGATTTATCAGCAGGATAGTTCATCCATCTCTAAGAAGGCAGCATTTAATTCCATCAAAAGTAAAAAGCTTAGAGAGATGCAGGATTCTTGGCTCACTATGAAAGCAGATGAAATTCAGTTTTATGTTGATAGTAACAATCCAAAACAATGTTATGATTCACTGAAAACAATTTATGAACCAGTAACCTATGGTGCATCACAACTACTCAGTGCTGATGGAATGACATTGATTAGTGATAAGGCCATGATTCTAGAGAAATGGGTTGGACTCTTCCATAGTGTTCTCAATAGACTATCCTCAATCAATTCTGGGATCATTGACCGTTTATGTGAGGTTGAAGTCAATCTCTCCTTAGCTAAATTTCCAACTGAATAAGGGGTTTTGGGTGCCATGAGGTTCCTTTCATGTGGCAAAGCAGCTGGTGCTGATTCCATTTCAGTTGCAATTTATATGGTAGAGGGACTATTGCTCATACAAAAGCTGAGTGAAATATTCCAGGAATCCCAATTATGACCTGGGTAAAGAGCACCCCAGTGTCTCCTAGAATTGGACATGCACAGGAAACTAGCATAACTAAATAGAAATGGATTGTTCAAAATAGACCTAAAACAGGCAAAAGTGAAGTTTTGTTTTGCATGAATCTTTAGCAAAAATAGATGCTGAAGGAAATGATACACTCCTGAAAAAAAGCAACTTGGTACAGTCCTTGGTAAAATGAAATGAGGGATATGATGGACTAAGTGAAGAACAAAAGACACATGCATGGTTTACTGATGGGACAGCAAAATATTTGGGCCCCAAAAGACACTGCAAAGTTGTAACCTATATTACATGTACTAGGCAGACTTTGGAAAGAACTGGAATAAGTAGACGTAGTCAATAAGCTGAACTTATGGCAGTACATCAAGCTATCCAAACAGGACAAGGAGGACAGTGTCATATATTCACTGATTTATGGGAGGTAGTTAATGAGTAAACTACATGAATGTCCATGTGGAAAAATCACTATTGGGAAATTCATGATAAACAAGTCTGAGTCAAAGAATTAGGGGAAGTTTTTGAGAGAGACCTTGAGAGTGCCTTTGTATCTCTTCTTCTCGTCTCCATGTGATCGCCTGCCCCATTTGAGTTCTCCATAAAATAGTCTTTTTGTCAAACCTATTTTTCATTCGAACAACGTGGCCAACCTATCGGAGTTGTGCTCTTTGAAGCCTAGTTTGAATGCTTGGCAGTCCAGTTCGAGAAAGGACCTCAGTGTCTGGTGATCTTCAGTATCTCCCTAAGACAGTTCAAATGGAAGCGACTCAGTTTCCTGGCATGGTGATGGTAAACTGCCTCTGTTTCACAGGAATACAACAGTGAGGTCAGAACAACGGCTCTGTAGACCTTTGGTTTGGTAGTCACTCTAATACCTTTTCTCTCCCAAACTTTTCTTCAGAGCCTCCCAAACACTGAACTAGCTTTGACAATGCGTGCATGAACCTCATTGTCAATATGTACATCCCTGGAGAGTACACTACAAAGGTAAGGGAACTTATCCACAGCATTCAAAACTTCTCCATTTGTTGTAACTGATGCTTCTACATATCGATAGTGTAGTGGTGGCTGATGGAGAACGTGTTTTCTTGATTATTGGGCTGAAATTAGCAAAGGCAGAAGAGAATTCATCCAACCTTGGTTGTAGCTCAGCTTCAGAGGCTGCACTGAGTGTACAATGATCTGCAAACAGAAAATCATGCACCAACACACTCTCCACTTTGGTCTTGGCTTGCAGCCTTTTCAAATTGAAGAACTTCCTGTCAGTATCTTGATGCAGTAGTCATTTTCATTTAAAGCATTTGACAACATGGTTGAAAACATCATACTAAAAATGCATGAGAGCAAGCACACAGCCCTGTTTTACTCCATTGATGATGGGGAAGGCATGAGAGCATTGTCCCCTATCTTGAACCTGGGCAAACATGCCATCATGAAACTGACCTACAATACTGATGAAGTACTCTGAGCAACCAAATTTTGACATAATTTTCCATAGTCCCTCACGTCTATTGGTGTTAAAACCCTTGGTCAGATCTATAAATATTGTGTACAGACCTCTGCTCTGCTCCGGGCATTTCTTCTGAAGTTTTCAGGCAGCAAATACCGTATTGAGTTTTCCTCGACCTTTTTTGAAGCCACACTGGCTCTCAGCTATACGAAAATTTTCTAGGTGAAGGATCAGCCTATTAAAGAGGACTCTAGCAAGAACTTTGCTAGCAATGACTAATAGAGAGAACCCCCCGTGATTGTCGCAGGACAATCTATTTTCTTTACCATTATAGAGATGGGCAATGGAGACATCCTTGAACTCCTGAGGGATAACCTCCTCTTGGCATATAACCTGGAAAATTCCGGTCAGCTTTTGTATAAGCAATGTTCTTCCTACCTTGTAAATAGCAGCTGGAATATAGAATCATCACCAGATGCCTTGCCACATGAAAGCAGTCTAATATCCCTCAAAATCTCTTCTGCAGTTGGAAGTTCAGCTAAGGAGGGATTGACTTCAACCTCAGGTAAACAGTTAATGACCTCAGAATTGATTGAGGATGTTCTGTTGAGAACACTATGGACGTGTTCAACCCATTTCTCTAGAATCATGGCCTTATCACTAATCAATGTCACTCCATAAGCACCGTGTAGTTGTGATGCACCATAGGTTACTGATTCATAAATTGTTTTCAGTGAATCATAACATTGTTTTGGATTGTTACTATCAACATAAAACTGAATTTCATCTGCCTTCATAGTGAGCCAAGAATCCTGCATCTCTCTAAGCTTTTTACTTTTGATGGAATTAAATGCTGCCTTCTTAGAGATGGATGAACTATCCTGCTGATAAATCCTGTGGAGTTCTCGTTTTTCATTTAGCAGCTTCTGCATTTCCCCATCATTTGCATCAAACCAGTCTTGGTGTTTGCGAGTGTTCTGACCCAAATAAGCAAATGCAGTGCTGTACACCAAATCTCTGAAAGCTGTCCACTCCTTTTCTGCTCCACTGTTGCCAACTGTGTGTTGGTTCGACTTTCCCTCTAAGTTAGCAACAAACTGTTCACGCTCTGAGAAGAGCTTTAATCTGACATTCTTCTGGTAGTCATTTCGCTTTGGGTGTGACACTTTTGATGAGTGGAAATATTTGGCTTGGAAAGGATAAGTCTATGACCAGTTCAGCACTCTGCACCACATATTGCCCTTGTCACTCTCACATCTTGTCTATCTCTTCTCCTTACCATCACATAGTCTATTAAATATCAATGTTTGCTGCGCGGGTCCATCCAGGAAGTTTTATTATATATTCCATGTTATATAGCAAGAGGAAGTTATCCCCCAGGAGTTCAAGGATGCCTCCATTGTCCATATCCATGAAGTTAAAGGAAATAGATTGCCCTGTGACAATCACAGGGGTGTCTCTCTCTTAGTCTTTGCTAACAAAATTCTTGCTAGAGTCCTCTTTAATAGATCCTTCACCTGGAAGATAGTTATATACCAGAGAGTCAGCGTGGCTTCAGAAAGGGCTGAGGAACAGTCGATATGGTGTTTGCTGCCTGACAACTTCAGGAGAAATACCAGGAGCAGAACTGAGGTCTGTACACAACGTTTATTGATCTGATCAAGGCCTTTGACACTATTAGTCGTGAGGGATCATGGAAAATTATGTCAATATTTGGTTACCCAGAGAAGTTTATCAGCATTGTAGGTCAACTTAGTGATGGCATGTTTGCCTGGGTTCTGGTTAGTGGACAATGCTCTCGTACCATCACAGTCACCAATGGAGTGAAACAGGGCTGTGTGCTTGCTCCCATGCTTTTTTAGCATGATGCTTTCAGTCATATTGTCAAATTCTTTCAATGAGGATGAAAATGGCATCAAGGTCAACTATCGTACTGATGGGAAGTTCTTCAATTTGAGAAGGCTACAAGCCAAGACTAAAGTAGAGGGAGTGTTGATGCATGATTTTCTGTTTGCAGATGATTGTGAACTCAATGCATCCTCTGAAACTGGGATGCAACACAGTATGGATAAATTCTCTGCTGCTTGTGCTAATTTGGGCCTAATAATTAGCACCAAGAAAGTACAGGTGCTTCATCAGCCACCACCACACCATCCATAAGTGGAACCATAGATTACAAGAAATGGAGAAGTCTTGAATGCTGTGGATAAGTTCGCTTACCTTGGTGGTGTACTTCCCAGGGATATACACATTGACGATGAGGTTGATACATGCATTGCCAGGACTAGCTCAGTGTTTGGGAGACTTTGAAGAAAAGTTTGGGATGGAAGAGGTATTAGACTGACTACCAAACCAAAGACCTATAGAGCCGTTGTGCTTACCTCATTGTTGTATGCCTGTGAATCATAGGCAGTCTACCAGCACCATGCCAGGAAACAGAATCGTTTCCATTTGAACTGTCTTAGGGAAATTCTGAGGATCACCTGGAAGGATAAGTTACCAGACACTGAGGTCCTCACTCTTAGTAAACTGCCAAGCATTCAAACTATACTTCAGTTGGGTTGACCACGTTGTTCAAATGCAAAATGAATTCTTGCCAAAAAGATTACTTATGAAAAACTGGCATTGGCCAGGAAATCACATGGTGGTCAGAAGATGTGATACAAGATCACTTTCAAGCTCTTTCAAGAACTTTGGATTTGATTGTGCAACATGGGAGATGCTGGCACAGGACCATTCAGCATGGCATGCCCACATCAGAGAAGGTGCTATGTTCTATGAGCAAAGTAGAATTGAAACCGCTCAAAGAAAACATAAAATGCACAAATTTCGAGTTTCCACCCCAAATGTTCACACGAAGTATCTATGCTCCATCTGTGGAAGTGCATTAGCATTCTGAACTCGTATTGGTCTGATCATCCACGGTGGTTTTCACTGAAACTTCCCTTTATCATGATGGTGTCATTTTGGTCCTCTTCCCAAATGAAGGACAATAACCAATCAACCACTCAACTTAAGGAAGTTTATTCATTGAATGGGTGTATCTCACTCAAAGTGAGAATGTGATAAGACTTTAGTCTGAAAGAGCCAGGGTCTCACATTTCATCCTGGGTCATCAGGCCACTGAACCCAGATGATTCAGCAGAGGAAAGTCAGACTGGTGACCTTGAACAGCCCTCCCTCAATCAAATCAAAGTCAATTGCAAGTTAGGTCATCATTCTGATGTCTTGATCCTCTTCGCGAATGAAGAACAAACACAAGAAGCATAATTGGGATTCCAGGCCTTAATATTACCTCACTGTCCAAAGTCAGTTGTTCAGTGTCTACCAATGCTCAATATGCAGCTAACAACTGCTTTTCCAAAGAGGTATATTGAACTCCAGATGAAGGGAGTTTTCTAGACTGAAACCCTTACCAAAATGTAAGGGTATACATTTTGGCCTCATCTCTTCATCATCAACTCCAGCTTGCATATTCATGCTACTGTACACTCACTTGTAATTCCACTGGGGCACTTTGCACAGTCCATAAATCTAGGGTAAATTGTATAGTGGCCTTTGATTCTTCAAAAGCTTTACTCAAACTCAAGCAAACACTCAGGAACGTAGCTATCCCTACTTGCCTGTGTGTTTTCATCCATCCACCCTAACTGCTCTCATCAAACTCCTTCCAGCTCTGTTCCATCCTTTCTGTTCCACCCATTCAGCAAACTCCTCCCACTACATGTCACTCAGGCTTCCATGTGATTTAAGCAGGTCATATGGGCCTATTAATAAATAGGAAAGGGAGGGAAGGAGAGGGAGGGGGGGAGGGAGGGGAAAAGACCATGTTGTTGGCAAGGACCCAGCATCTAAAGGGGCCCTCATCAACCAAGGCAGTATTTTCCTGTGGCAGGCACAAGATAAGCAATAAGCCTGTAGGGCCCATGTATGGTCTAAACAGGATGTTGGCCATGAAACCGAGGAAAGTACTTTACCCACTTTAGTGCCAGTGTCTTATTGTTCTTTAATCACCCTTCAGTGACCCTAGGTTCATTAGCATCTCATTTTCATTGCTATTATCTTCTCATCCCAAGGGTACTGGAGTGCATGCTGGGAATTCTCAAGCACGGAACTCTGAACTACAGCCTCAGTCTCATGCCTGACTGTTCCTGATTACTTAATCTTCCTGCCCACATGGCAGTTTTCCACTTTATAAAACCTTAGCTTTTCCTGTCTGACCTGCTTCCTCCATTCAGGAGAAGAGTCAGTTGAGTTCATTAGAGCAAATAAACACACTTACTTGGTTTGGTGACAGTCTGAGTCTGAATTCTTTTGAGACAACATTGTGATACATGCCTTTCACCTCAACAGAGGGGATGGGTGCATGTGGATCTAGTAGTGTGCCATGAGAATGACTGGGGAGGAGCAGCAGTGTGGTGAGTCTTGGTAGGGCTGGTTATGGTGAAAGCTCACCAATCAGTAACCCAGGCCCCAGACTGGAAGTAGTATGGAGAATTACTTTGAGGAATGAACACTTTCTTTTTATATGACAAAATGAGTAGGTCTGATTCTAATGAAGCAAAGAGCTAAGTGGTACATGAGGCCATGAGGAGAACACCACAATACATGTAGCACTTGGTCAAGATTCAGGAAGACCTGAGTTCAAATCCAGCCTCAGAAGCATCCTAACCAAGTGAACCTGGGTAAGGTCATTTCACCTCTATCTGTCTCTGTTTCCTTAAATCTTGGGTTTATAGCAAAGATCAAATGGAACAATGTATTTAAGTGCTTTCCAAACCTTAAAGAACAATATAAATGCTGGATCTTATCATTACATACTCTGTTCCAAGCACACAGGCAGTGAGTGGAAACATGGAGGAGATCATTTGGATGAACAGCCATGGAGCCAGGAAGAGCACACGAGAAAGGGGAGATGAATCAGAAGCTTGGGAAGCATCCCAAGTCTGGCCCAAAGGCTGGGTGGAGCAGTGGTGAGAAACTATAATTATCCAGATACACCCTGGAGCTCCCTTGTTTTCTGTGCACAATGAAAAAGCTAATGATCACTTTGTCCATGTCTTTAATTATGATGTTCCTCTCCAAAGGGTGGAGAAACTAAAATGGGACATTTCATTCTGTGACTTTCATCAGTAGGTAAACGGTTGCTGGGATGAAAATAAGGGAAATCTTGCTGTTTGAAAGGAGGTGACTACTCCATATTTGAGGATAGGGTGTTTGACCATAATACCAGGGACAGCTGGGAAGAATGTCAATCCTCAATATTTTCATGAAGGGTTTCTTCTCCCCTCCCCTGTCTCCATTCAGCTTGGTTGGGGGCAGCTGTTCGCCTCACCAAAGTAAAATTAGAGGTTTTTACATAGCAATCTAAATGGTTGCAGAGTATTTTACATCTATGAACTCATGTCCTCCTCACAACAACCTTGTGAGTTAACAGAGGAAACTGAGGCAAACAAAGGTTAAGTGACTTGCTTAGGAACACACAGCTAGGATCTGAGGAAGAATCTGAGCTGAAGTCTTTCCAGATTAGCCCAGCACCTGGTTCACAGTAGGCACTTATTAAATGTTTGCCAACTGACTGATTAAGTCTAGCCACTCTATCCACTGGGGCACTTATCTGCCTCTTTTTTCCATGGCTGTGATCAGTGTCAATTTTGCAAATTAAAATCTTGATGTGAGCCCCTGGCCATCAGGAACAACATGTACCTGTCCCTCATCAATTATATTTCAGTGACCCCTGATTGTGTGAGCAATAGAGTCAGTCACACAGGAATGCATCAGAATACCATATTTACTGCTGACCAAAGAAGGAACAGGAAATGGTATGGCCAGCAGGGTATCAGAATGAGAGAGGATACTGGATGGGAGGATGATAGAACCAAGGTCATAGGGATATGAGGAGCAGGGGGACGCATGGGACCATAACATGCCAGCAGCCTGAGCAAGGAGGGAATAGGGATGTTGACTGGTCAGACCCCAGGAGCATCTTGGAAGCCATAAGCCTTTCTCTTCTGGATATCTCCAGCCAAAGGTATCCAGTTCTGGTAAGGCAGGGAGAGCTGTGAGTAGCCATACTCCTCCTGCTCCTGGCTTCTCTCTTTAATGCTCCTTCCTCGTCCCTGGTCTCAGCTGGGCCAGGCTGCAGTGAGAGCAAAGTCAGAATGAAGAGGAAGATTCCCAGGTCTGATCCACAGTCTTCTCCTGCCCAAACCATTCCCCCCACTTTCTCCCTCCCACCTGGGACAGGAGCCTTCTTAGGTTCCTTATGGGGCATCCTCAGGGGACTATGACAGGAACAGCCCATCAAATGAAAATCAGACCACAGGACACACAGCACTTTAGAGTTTGTGATGGTCCAATGCCATCTACCATCCAATGGTAGTGTGATGGTCCCATACCATCCAGGAACATCTCCAGCATTTGCCAATCCCTCTTCCTGTTTCTGAAGCAACCCTGTTAACCTTCTACAAAGTGCTTCAGGACCCACGTGGTCCAAAGCCCAGTGTCATCTACCGAGGCCACTTACATGCAACTATGAAGCACTTTAAAGTCTGCAAAATCCTCTTACTATCTGCCCAGGACTGTCCTGTGCAGACTCCTGCAACTGTGGGCCCAGCTCCATGACCATTTATAAAACACTGTACAGTTTGCAAGGTCCCATCACTGTGAGCTAATTGCTTATTTCCAATGTCCTGTACAGGTCAAAGATGTCAGTGATCATTGAAGAAACACTGAGAATTTCTTGTACTGACCAATTACCTGTCACCCAATAAACACAAGAGGTCTAGATGATGAATCACCATGGCCTTTCACAATCTCCAAAGACTTTTCATTTTTGAACCCTCCTCCCCTACTACCCAGTGTCAATGGAGAAGCTGTCACCATGGACCCAGAGGAATGAAATGATTTACCCCAGGAAACACAGAAAGTCTGGATCTGAGTTGTGACTAAAACCAAATTCTCCTGGTCTGCCACTGGCTCTGCCCTCAGAACTATCCTACCTACCCACACCCTGGGGATCAGATGAGTGACACAAAGATGAATTGAGTGGAGTGGGGAGTCCAGGCAGAGGAGGAGTCACAAAACCACAGAACTTCAGGGTAGGGAGGAGGTTGTGAGGACATGTGGTCCAATCTTTGCCTGAACAAAATATCCCTGATGTGCCATACTTAACAAGTGTCCAGGGAGCCTTTGCCTAAAGCCCTGCAGAGAGGGGGAGCTTCCCATCCAACTGACCTCCCCAAATAGCCCCTCCCTTGCAATCTGAAAGTCTACCTCAACTCTGAACCTCTAGGAAACTTCCTCCCATTATGCAGGCCACTGAGACAGTCACAGGCAGAGCAACTGGGGCCTTATCACTTACCCTTTGCTTCCCATGGGGTTGTGAGCTCAGACTCCAAGGCTTCCCTCCGAGGGGTCTGATGGACTACCCTGGGGAGTTGAATGACTGCAAGACAAGACAGGGTACCATTAGCTGAGGTTTTTGAAACCTGGAGCCCAAAACACTGACACCAGAGAATTCAAAGGCAGGGGAACTACTGTCTCATCTTCCTACAGAAAAACTTTGATCAGAACTCAATGAAAAATCTAATATAAAATATTTAGAAGAAATTCGGAGAAATTACTGAAGACAATTAAAAGGCATTAAGATCGAATTCTTTACTTATGATATATGAAAGTGCTGTTACTATTAACAATATTAGTAGTAATGATATTCTTAAAATGGTGATCATGCTGAGATAGTTTGAAAGAAAAGTTGGTGCCAAGTTGTGTGTGATCAGGTGATTCTAAAAACAAAATTAAGTAGGAAAAGATTAAAAGGAAAAAGTTGTCATTAAAAATAGTGTGTGAAAGGAAAAACTAATACAAAGGCAGCAGGTTGAGGTGTAGGGGGTAATCTTGGAGTCTTACTTTCATCTGGGTTAAAGAGGAAACAAGGTGTATGTCTGAAGAGTTTTAGAAGTCTTTTGAACTTCTAGAGAGATGAGAAAACTGGGGGATAGGGTAGGGTAGAGAATTCTAGAAGGAGGTATAGATTAAGATCAGGAGGGTGGGGTGAATAGGTAAGGGAAGGATAAAATAAGGAATAAGAGAATGAGAGAGAAGAGAAGGTAACAGGGACAGGAAGAAAAGGGGCTGAGAAGGAAAATAGAAAAATAAGATGGAAGGAAATTCACAAATTCACAAATAGCAATTAGAACTTTGAATGAGAATGGAAAATGAATCGGGGAAAGACTGAAGAAGTTGGGCGATGATTGTGATGGATTCCTACTTCTCTATGAGAAATCATGAGTCTGATCAGCCTAGAAATTCATGAAGAGAAACATTTGCATGAAATAAAGAAGAGCAGAGGGAGCAGCACCAAGGAAACCTGGTACACGACAGCAATAATATCATTATAGGGACGACTTTGGGGGGGGAAAATAATTTTGTCTGTTATAAATACCAAAACTAACTCTCAAGGACAGATGAGGAAAGATTCTGTCTGCATCCATAGAAAGAACTGATAAAAAAAAAAGAAGTGTGTACAGAGAATGATTTTACATATATACACCTCAGTGCTAAATGATAGTCATTTCTAGAGTAGATGAGAAAACAGAAAATAGAGAAATTTAGATGGTAATTTTGTTGTATATTTGAAAGGAAGAGAAAGGTGTGCATAGTAGATTTGCAGTTTCATGCACAGTTATAATTTAAATTGTATTATATTATTGTTTTATTCCATAAGTGAAAAACAAAAGAAAAAAGATAACCTGTAGTAACAGAGACCTGGGGACTGGTAGAGCCTGGAGGCAGCAGGAAGCTCCCCAGAAAGTCACTGCAAAAGAGGGTACCTACCAGGGCCAAGCAAATAGCCAGCGCTGTTTAGTGTCCAGCCTCCATGGATCTAACAAAGACAGGGAAACAGAGTCAGACTCCCAAAGACCATATCTGAGACAACAACAGCTGTGAGAGAATGGGGTGGAAGATTCCTGGTAAGTCTTCGGTCGTGGCCTTGCCTAAAGTTTGCCCCATCTTGATGGTACACAAATGAGGACACTGGACAGCTCCACCACCACCCCTGCCCCAGCTACCAGTTACCCAGAACTTGTAAATTACAAATGATCAGAAGGAGAGGGATTTAAATGAGGTTTTCTCCTAGCACACATTATTATACTAGAGAAAATGAGGCCCTGGGATTGGCAAAGCACTGCCAAGGACAGGCTGGATCAGAACCCAGATTTGCTGATTCCCAACCCACTGTTAGAATGCAAGTATTATAAGACAAAAGACAGTGATAAGGATAAGGACGAGAACGGGGCAAGGGCAGGAGCAGGGGCTGGAGAAGGGACAGAGTCGTGGAGGGGAAAAGTGTAGGACTGGAGGAAGGGACCAGGATGAGAAAGTATCAACGATGAGTAAGGAATAAGAGAAGAAAAAGGACAGGACACAAAAGGTCAGGGATAGGGAAAGGACAGGACGATGGACAGTAACAAGCCAGAGATAAAGTCTGGGGAAAGATTAGCACCAAGGACAAAGACAGGGATAGAACTATGGCTTAATATCTCTTACCCTGTGTCCTGGAGCAGCCTCTGGAATCCATGGCAGGCTTAAGAGGATGAAGAGGAAAACAATAGGTGGAGCTAGAGTTGCCATCTGAGGAAAGAAAATCCAAAGTCATTGATTGACTTGGATACCAAGGAAGAGGCACAGAGGAAGGGATGGGGGGGAGGGGGTTGGAAGGAAGGTGAAGAGGAGGAAGAGAGAGTCAGAAAGACAGGGGAAGAGATAAAGAGATAGACACAGAGAAGGACAGTAACAGGGATAGAAGGAGACAGGAAAAAGGGACAGAGACACAGAGAGAAAGATAAAAACAGACAGAGGGTGAGAGAGTGTGGAGAGAGACAAAGACAGAAAACAAAAAAGAGAATCATAAAGACAAAGACAAAGGAAGGAAGGGAGAGAGAGAGAGAGAGAGAGAGAGAGAGAGAGAGAGAGAGAGAGAGAGAGAGAGAGAGGGAGGAGGGAGGGAGGAGAGAGAGAGAGAGAGAGAGAGAGAGAGAGAGAGAGAGAGAGAGAGAGAGAGAGAGATTCAGAGAATCAGGAAGAGAGACAGACAGAAAGGCAGAGACAGAGAGGGGAAAGGAATAGAGGGAGATTGGACAAAGAGAGGTGGAATAGGGGAATAAGTACAGAAACAAATGAGAGATTGGCAAGAATAGTCAGACACAGAGAGAAAGGGGGAAACAGAGAGGTGGAGTGGGAAAAGGAAAAGTAGAGAGAGGGACACAGCAAAAAGAGACAAAGAGGAGAGGGAGCAGGGGAAGAGAAAAGGAGGAGGGAAAAGAGAGAGGGTGAGACACAGAGACAGAGTTATACAGACGAAAAAGTTTGGAGGTTCACAGATTGGGGGACAAACCCAAGGGCTATTGAGGAAAAGAGACAGAGATCCAGTGAATGAGGAAGACAGCAGTCTGGACAGAGTGAGCCCCAGAAAAAGAGACCTGAAATCCTCCCACCCTTCCTTCCTCCCCTGGACCAGTCAGCCAGAAGCAAACTGTCACCTCTACAGCTCAGGGGATGTGACTCCCGGACGATGGGCACCAGGAGACTTGCTTTTATGGGAGCAAGAGGGGGAGTGAGGAGCACAAGGCTGAGTCACACAACCAGGGCGCTTCAGAAGCTGGGGGCTCAGAGTAGGACTGTGAGATGGCTGCGTCTAGCCCACTCAACTAGCAGGCAGAAAGATGAAGATAACACACTCTTTGCCAGATGGAATGGGTAGGGCGGAGTCTTGTGCTCCTTTCCTCTGCCCCCACCTCACTGTTCTTGGGGGAAAGAACTAGGGACATACATCCCTGGAGACCTCTCCAGTCCTTGGTGTTCCTACCACCTCAGTTCTATTTTTCGAAATTTAATTTATAGAAAACAGAGGCATTTCCATAACATGGTACAATAAAATGATGATTGCATATGAAAATGTAAATGTCCTATGCAAACTTGTTAGTCCTTTCAAATATACACCAAACTATTATGCCAATTTCTCTTTTTCCTTCCCTCAACCTCCCCTGCCCTACAAATGGCTACCATTAGACACAAATATGCATATGTATGTATAATGTATGTACGTGTGTAGACACACACATATGTAAAATTGTGCTATTCCTGCTTCTATTTATCAGTTCATCCTCTGGATGCAGATAGTGTCTTTCTTCATATGACCGTTAGAGTTAATTTGGGTATTTATAATAATCAAGATAATGTATTCATTCAAAGACATTCTTAAAACAATATTGCTGTTGTACACAATATTGTCTTAGATCAGTTCACTCTAAATGTGTGCCCACGTTTTATTATTTTGTGCAAGTCTATCCATGCTTTTCTAAGACTGTCATTTCTTATAGTACAGCAGTATTTCATCAGTCATACCACAACTTGTTCAGCCATTCCTCAAAAGATGGGCATCCCTGAAATCTACAGCTCTTTGCCACCACAAAAAGAGCTGCTATGAATGTTTTAGAATATGTAGGATTTTTTCCTTTTTCCCTAATCATCTTTGGAAATAGACCAAGTAGTGGCATTGTGGGGTCAAAGAGCATATGAAGTTTAATAAGTCTTTTACATAATTCCAGATTGTTCTTCAAAATGACTGAATCAGTTCACAATTTCACCAACAATGAATCAGTGTCCCAATTTTTCCACATTCCCTTCAAAATTTGTCACTTTCTTCTCTCATTTTACCCAATCTGGTAGGAGTAAGATATTTCAAGGTTGTTTTAATTTGTACTTCTCTAATTAAGAGATTGAGAGCATTTTTCATATGACTATAAAGTTTTTTTATTTCTTCGTTGGAAAATTGCCTGTTCATATCCTTTGTCAATTTGTTATTTGAGGAATGACCAATATGCTTATATATTTGACAACATTCTTTATATATTTTATATATTAGACCTTTATCTATTTACTCTCTATAAAATTTCCCCCAATTTTCTGCTTCTCTTTTGATCTTGTTTATATTTGTTTTATTTCTATTAAAACTTTAAATTTGGTGCAATCTAAATTATCCATTTTATGCCTAACTTTTCTCTCTATCTCTTGCTCATTCATAACTTCTTCATTTAACCATAATTCTGAAGAGTGATATATTCCATGTTCTTCTAATTTTCTTGGAAAATCTCTCTTTATTCTAGGTGATGTGTCCCTTTTGACTTTATCTTGGTAAATGGTGTGAGATATTGATTTATGCCCAGTTCATATCATACTATTTTCCAGTTTTCCCAACATTTTTTTTACAAAATACTGAGTTCTCATCCAAAAATCTTGTCTTTTTATTTGTCAAACATAAAGTTATTGTGTTTGTTTGCTGCTGTAAATTCTATTCTACTCTATCCTATTTGTCTATCTTTCTATTTCATAGCCAGTAGCAACTGGTTTTGATAATCACTGCCTTAAAATATACTTTAAGATCTGATACTGCTAAATCTCCTCCCTTTACATTGTTTTCATTTTTCCTCTTGATATTCATGATTTTTCTTTTTTCCAAGTGAACTTTATTATATTTTCTATTTCAATAAAAAAACATTTTGGGAGCAATGTAACTGGGGTGGGATTGAATATATAAATTAGTTTGGGTAAGGTTGACATTATTGTTATTTGTCTCTGCCTACCCATGAACAATTAATAGTTCTACAATTATGAAATCTGTATAACAAGGATTTTATATTTTTGTTATAAATTCCTGGATTTGTTCTGGCAGATGTACTCCCAGGCATTTTATACTACCAAGAGTTATTTTAAATGAAATATTTTTTACTGTCTCCTTGTAGAATTTTGTTTGTGACATATAGGAATGCTGAAGATTTATGTGACTTTTCTTCATATCCTGCTACTTTGTTAAAATGATTAATTGTGTCAACTCACTTTTTAGTTGAGTCTTTGGGCTTTTCCAGGTATACCATCATGCTGTCTGCAAAAAGAGATCGTTTTATTAGATCATTCCCCAATGGAGTTCTTTCTTTGTCTTCTCATACTGATAACACTGACATTTCCAATGCAACATTTAATAATACTAGCAACGCTGGGCATCATTCCTTTCCATCCTTTTCCGTCCCACACTGTGAGTTCAGTCTGTCAGTCAAGAATGATATATTAAGCACTTACTATGTGCCAGGAACTATAATTACTCAGAATAAAAGGAAAGGCCAAAGACAGTCCTCCCCCCACCACCAAGGAGCTCATATTCTAATGGAGAGTAATGAGTAAACAATTATGAACTAACTGGGGTAAATTGAAAAACATCTCAGCGGGAAAGCTGTACCATTAAGGGATGTGGGAAAAGCCCTCATGAAGAAGGTGAAATTTTGACTAGGATTTGAAGGAAGACAGGAAGTGAGGATGAGGAGGGAGAGCATTTCATGCATGTGGGGAAATGCCTGGGTGGTAGGTAGAGTGTCTTGTGGGAGGAAGAGCAAGGAAGTCAAAGTGACTAAACTGGGAGCATTGGAGAGTGGTGTAAGGTGTAAGAAGACTGGAAAGATATTAGGGTATTAGGGTCCCAGTTAGAAAGGGTTTTGAGGATGGAGGGAGGGGGGGAGAGACAGAGACAGAGACTGAGAGAAACAGAGAGTGTGTAAAACAGAGAAATAGAGACAGATCACTAAACAATTTAATATTTGATCATGGAGGCAACAGGGAACCACTGGAGTTCATCTGGTGAAGTTGGAGTAGGCAGATGTCATGGTCAGACCCGAGGTTTAAGAAGCTTACTTTGGCACTGCAGCGGAGGATGGAGTGGCCTGGGGAGGGACTTGAGGCAGGGAGAACAACCAACAGGTAATTGCAATAGTCCAGGTGGGAGGTGGTGAGGCACCAGGGTGGTGGCAATGTCATTTGAGAGAAAGGGGTGGGGTGCATGTGAAAAATGCTAGGAAGGGTATCATTCAATAAGGGAAAATCAATAAGCCTTGACAACTGATTGGATCTGAGGAATAAGAATGACTGAGGAGTATAGAATGATATCTCGGCTGTGAGCCTGAGGGTCTGGAAGGATAGTATTCCCTGGACAGTAATAAAGTACTTTGAAAGAGGGAGGGCTGTGAAACACTTAGGTATTCTGATGAAGAAAATGATGCAAAACAATTCTAAAGGACCCATGAGGAAAAATACTATCCACTTCGAGAGAAGTGATGAACTCTAAATGCAAATAGAAACATCTTACTCTTTATTGTGTGTGTGTGTGTGTGTGTATGTGTGTGTTTTCTATTGCAGTGTGCCTAATACGGATACATGTTTTGCATGAAGACGTTGCTCAGAATTTCAAGGAAGGGATAAGATTTTGAAATTTCACAGTATGAACATCATGTTTGAACTTGAACGGCTCACCAAGAGATGACGCTCAACTAAGGCAATGGATTATTTTGTTTGTTTTAATCATTTTTAAAAGGACAATTCCAAATCAAAGCAACTATCTTTCAAAAGCCCCAACCCCCTAAAAAAAGTCAAAAACAAGTGTCATTAGACAGATTTCCAGTCAGAAGGGAATGTAAAGAAAAAAAAGACAGGAGGACAAAACATGAAAGTGATTCTAAAAACCAAAAAATAAGTGAGGGCAGTAGTGTTAGTCTTACTTTCTGTGAAAGTAGTACAAGAAAGAGCACTCCCGACGTTGAAATCCCTGATGTTCTCATCGAAGGAGATTCTTCATATTAACAATAACCCTTCCTCCTCCTACTCCCTCTCATCTCTCTCACTCAACCACAACTCTCCTCAAAGATAAAGTGCAGGTAAATTTATCTTATTTTTGGTTTATGTCGTGTACTAGTCATTGCTATTGTATTTCAGGCAAATTAGGAACAAAAAACTTAACTGAAATTATAAATAATTATTTTATATGAATATTTTTGAGGACGTGGTATTGATCATCTGAATTCACACTTTTCCTATGGGAAAATTCGCTTTGCAGTACGAACATATCACATGTCGATCAGAATCTCAGAACGAATTAAATTAATAAACTGAGGTTCTACTGTACTTGGAAAAATTCGAAGACTCAGTGAAAGTAAGTTGAAACAATAATTTTGGCATGACAGCAGAATATAAAGTAAATCCACATTAATCATCAGCATTTCTAAATACCACAAAAAAAACCATGCAAGAAGCGATAGTAAAAAATACTCCCATTTCAAATAACTAAACAGGATATACTATGTGGGAGTACAACTGCGAAAACAAACCCAGGAACTAAATAAACTATAAAATTGCAAAATATTTATATAAACAAAATAAGATTTAAATAATTGGAGAAATATGGGTAGGCAAAAATAATAATAAAATAACAATTTTATATAAAATTATTTATATATTCAATGCCATCTCAATTAAATTTCCAACTTTTTGCTTAATTACAAAAAAAAATTCACTTGGAAATAAAAAAGACAAAATAAGGCAAAACTGAAAAAAAATTAAAGAGATGGGATTTAGCAATGCTAGATCTTAAAGTCTATTATAAGACTGCAAATAAGAAAATCATCCGGTACTGGAAAAAATAGCTAGATCAATGAAATAGAGTAGATATATAATTTACCTCAACAAAGAAACAAAATAACCTAGTATTTGACAAGTGAGAAGACTTGAGATTTAGGGATATGAATTCATTACTTGGCAAAAATTGTTGGGAAAACTAGAAAACAGTATGGTATAAACTGGGCATAGACAAATATCTTACACCATTTACCAAGATAAGATCAAAATGGATGTATGACCTAGATGTAAAGAGAGATTTTACAAGAAAATTAGAAGAATATGGAACATATTACTTATCGGACCTATGCATAGGCAAACAACTTGTGAACAAACAGAGAATAAATTTAGGTATAAAATAAATCATTTCAGTTGCATTAAGTTAAAATGATTTAGTACAAATAAAACAAAGGAAGCCAAGATCATATGGATAGCAGAAAATTAGGGAAAGTGTATAGTTTACCAGACAAAGATCTCAAATCTGAAATATATACAGAAATTAGTCAAGTCTATAAGAATATGTGTCATTCCCCAATTGACAAATATTCAATAGGTGCAAGGAGACTATTCTGAGAAACAAATCAAAATAATTTATAGTCATATTAAAAATACTCTAAATAATTATTGATTACAGTAATGCAAATTAAAACAATCTTGAGATATTAGTTTGTATTGACCAGACTGGCTAAAATAATAGAAGTGAAAAGTGGCAAATGTTGGAAGAGATGTGGGAAAAAATGCGACGCTAATTCACTGTTGGTGAAATTGTGAACTGACAACCATTTTCAAAAGCAATTTGGAATTATGCCAAAGAGGTATTAAACTGTCTATACCCTTGGACCCAGAGATAACACTACTAAATTTGTTTCCAAAGATGATTACGGGAAAAGGCAAAAAACCTATATGTCCTAAAATATTTGTAGTGTCTCTCTTTCTGGAAGTAAAGAACTGGAAATTTCAGCGATGCCCGTAAATTCAGGAAGTGGTTCATGATAGTGATGGAATACTACTGTCATAAGAAATGATGAGCTCAATGATCTTTGAAAAATGTGGGAAGATGTACATGGAATAATGAAGAGAGAAATGAACTAAACCAAGAGAACACTGTACACAATAACAGCAATATTGTTTAAGAGTAACTTTGAGGGAATACATTATTGTCTTATAAATCCCCAAATTAACTATGGAGAGCAAGGCATTCTCTGCAGTCAGAGAAGAACTGATAAACAGAAGTAGATTTAGAATAAGTGTACATGTATTTGTGTCTAATGGAAGCATTTCCTAGAGCATGGAGGGGCTGGGGAGATAGGGAAGGAAAAGTGGAATGCATCGGATAATTTTGCTGCATACTTCAACAAAATAGCAAGATGTGCGCTGTGTATTTGCAGGTTCCTGTACAATCATCTTATTTATTGTACTTTCCCAAAAAAATAAAGAAGAGGTCTCATTTTTCTGCTTTGCTGCTGCCATTGAGGATCATGGAACCTTCCCATCAGACCTGCAGCCAAAGTCTACCTGGGGTGTTGTCTCCCCCATGAATGCTGATGAGTTTCTTGGGAGCAGAGGCTGTCCCACTTGTCCCTAGGACTTAACACAAAGGAAAGACTTAATAAGTGTTTCCTCTCTCCCTCTCTCTTTCCTTCCTTCCACCCTTCCTTCCTTCTTTCCTTCCTCCCTTTCTGACTTCCTCCCTTCCTTCCTTCTTTCCTCCCTTTCTTCTTTCCTTCCTTCCTTCCTTCTTTCCTTCTCAAAGTGTATGCTTATTAAATACTAGATGACATTTTCTGTTTCTGGTCATCTCTTCCCTTCTGCTTCTCTCCCTTCCTCCAACTGGTCCCTCTCCCACTCCCCACACCTGGCTGCCTGCCATAGAATTAGAAGCTAGAAAGTACCATTGATAACCCTGAATCTCACAGCCTCATTTTCCAGGGGAGGAAACTGAGGCACAGTGAGAGAGAGTCCTGGTCTCCAAATTCAGTAGATATCCCAGAAGGAGCAGCATTGCATTTCAGAAGTAGCTGTGTCCCCACCTTGCCTTCCCTGTGCCTTACCCTTCTTGGGCTCCATCTGCTCTGTTTCTGATTCTCTCCAGCTCTCTCTGACTCTCACCAGCTATCTCTCACTCTCACCAGCTGTCTCTGATTCTCCTCAGCTGTCTCTGACTCTCCACAATTGTCTTTCTCTGTCTCCATCTCTTTTTCCCTCAATGTCTCTCCCCATCCATCTTTACCCTCTTTCCCATCCAGCCCCCATATGTCTGTCTCTTTTTCTCCTTGATCTCTGACTCTCCAGAAGTCTCTCTTTTTCTCAGCCAGCCCTTGGAATTGCTCCCCCATTAGGAGAAAGCCAGCAGGATGACAGACAGGAGGGGCTTCTTTGGTCCTTCTGTCACCTCAGCTCCCCATAGAGCCCCCTTCCCCCTAATGGACTCATCCAGGACTAAGTGTGCCAAGAAGAGAAGCAGAAGGGCTTGGGACAGGATATGGCACTAAAGTGTCAATAGGGATACTGGAAACCAGGGCCCAGGAGAGGAAAGGGCGGCACATGAGGGAGGGAGGGAAGGCTCTGAGGACTGGGTCTGCCCAGGCTCCAAGGTTATATGTACCCTGGGGCCAGGAATACTGAGTTTTCAGGGGATAGGAGTTTGGGGGAATCTAAGAAGTGCTGCCTGACCACCAGAGGGTTCAGTGCTCATGCGCATGGATGGAGGGTCACAGAAGGCTTGCTCAAGCCAGGCTTTTGCTTATTCCTGATCCCCTCTCCTGGAGCACCATCTCTCACCTACCTCCCAATTCTCTGCCCTCTTCTTCTGCCCCAAATTCTAGGAGGCCAATCTCCAGTCCAGCTTCATTTGGGGTAGGTGGGTGGGGGAGATTTTGGAGACACCCTCCTGAACCCCTCTTCTCAAGCTCTATCTCCTCAGCAAGCATAGGAAGGTTGGCCAATCCTACTTGACCCCTCGGCTCAGTTAGGCACAGCACCAGTGGCCTCTTTTCTTTGCCCTAGGGGCACAGGTGGGCTCTGGGCTCAGGGGTGGGAGATGGACAGTTGTCTGGATCAGAGAGATTCTAGAGGAAGTCACTTGGGGGCTCCAGGGCCATGAGGAGGATACCAAAGCCCAGAATGGAGGCTGGCCTTGGCCACAGGCCCATGTGGACATAGCTGAGCTGGGATAAGAAGATGAGAAGCAGTCTTTTTCCTAA
The DNA here is from genome assembly GCA_023548195.1 of Bettongia penicillata ogilbyi. Lineage (NCBI taxonomy): Eukaryota > Metazoa > Chordata > Mammalia > Diprotodontia > Potoroidae > Bettongia > Bettongia penicillata. Next base: position 2,026,321 of record JAJHZJ010000591.1, on the reverse strand, counting down.
AAGCCCTACCTCACCAAGGAGGACCCTGCCCTTTGGGGAAACCAAGGGTCTGGATGAGTGATGGGGAGGCCCAGAGGACTGAGATGAGCAGTTATAGAAGGCTGAACTTCCAATCTATGTTGCCCCTAACCTCCATTTTCTCACCCTCTACCACAGCCAGGAAGACAGAAATGGTAGCAAATAGGAAGCCATCATCTCCTGAGGTTAGCAACCTGGCTTTCCAACCTCGCAAATGCTGAACTTGTTGAATCAAAGGTCCCTAGAAGGTCTGAAATTCTAAATCTCAAGGCCAGGACACAGGAGACCACACCCAGCAACAGACATATGTGGCCCCCACGTCTTCTGTGGATCCCTCCAGAAGAAGGTCAGCATGGTGAAGGATTGCTCCCCAGGGAGGTCACATAGAGAATACTCTGGGGTATGGGATGGACCAAGTGACCTCTGATGCCTATTCCAACTCATAAATGCTGTGGTTCTGTGACATCCTCAAGGGTAGCAGTACCCAGCATCAGGGAAAAGCTACCAAAAATTTAAAAAGATTTAATAAGCAGGAGACAAGGAAGTGAACTATCTTTTGGGAGGGGTACACAAAGTAATTGGGGTTAATTGACTTGCCCAATTTTACACATCCAGTAAGTGTCAAGTGTTTGTGGTCACATTTTAACTCAGGTCCTCCTTATGTCAGGGATAGTGTTCTATCCACATGCCAACTAGCTGCCCTTAAGCCCCCAGCCAGTCAAAAGTGACTTCCTTACTATACTCAAAGGACTGTAAAATTTTGTGTACCTTTTGACCCAGGTTTCACAGACATTCAACAACAACAACTGTATATCTCTGTAACCTGGACTCCTACCAGCAGAATTGCTTCCATTGGAATTGTCCTAGAAAGATCCTGAAGATAGATATTGACAAGATATTGTACCAGCCACTGAGGTCCTTTCTTGAACTAAATTGTCAAGTATTCAAACTCTGGTTCAGAGAGCACAATTCCCACGGGCTGACCACACTATTCCAATGCAAAACATATGCTTGCCAAAAAGACCATTTTATGGAGAACTCACATAGGGCAAGCATTCACATGGTGGTCAGAAGAATTGATGGAGGGAGGAGCCAAGATGGTGGAGTAGGAAGATGCATATACACTAACTTTTATCCCACAGGCCATAAAATACCTGTAAAGAAGAACTCTCAACAAATTCTAGAGCAGTAAAAGCCACAGAACAACAGAATGTAGGAGATTTCTAGCCCAAAGTGACCTGAAAGACCAATGGGAAAGGTCTGTCACACCAGATGCAGAGCAGAGCCCAGCCCAGCCTTGGCCATGTGGCACCAGGAGAAGCAGAACCGAGCAGGCTTCAGGAATGCAATCTCCAGCAGCAGCGCAGATCCCTCAACCCACAGGTGCTAAAGGTCAGTGAGAGGGATTTTTTGCTGGCTGAGAAGGGATCAGGGTGTCCCCATAACTCAGGTGTCCTCAGGAGGCAGCAGCAGACAGGAGCTCCCAAGGCAGGAAGCAGCCTGCATCCATTGTTGAAGGTCTCATCATAAAGTCCCTGATGGAACTGAGTACTGTGTGGCAGCCCTGCCCCCACCTGAGCAGCTGATCTTAATCTCACAATGAATATTCTCCCTGCCCCTGCCTAAAGCCCCTGAGGGATTGGAGCAGTTCATCTGAATCTCAGCCCCCAGTGCTGGCTTGTTGGAACTAGAGGTGAGGTGGTTGTGGAGAGGAAATTCAGAAGTCAAGTAACTGACTGGGAAAATGCCCAAAAATGGGGAAAAAAATAAGACCATAGAAGGTTACTTTTTTGGGGAACAGGTGCCTTCCCCCACCCTTTCAGATGAGGAAGAACAAGGCATGTTGTCAGAGGAAGTCAAGGCCTGTGCCTCCAGGGCCTCCAAAGGGAACTTAAACTAGGCTCAGGCAATAGAAGAGCTGGAAAAATGAGTTAGCAGCTTACTAAAGAAGAATTGAAAGAATGCTGAGGAAAATAACAGCTTTAAAAAGAGGCTAACTCAATTGGGAAAAGAGGTTCATAAAGCCAATGAGAAGAAGGAGGCTTTAAAAAGCAGAATTAGCCAAATGGAGGAGAAGGTTTAAAAACTCATTGAACAAAATAATTCTTTGAAAGAGAGAACTGATTTCAGGAAAATGAATGACTATGAGATAAACCAAGCAGTTAGAAAACAAAACCAAAAGTTTGAAAAAATACAAGACAATGTGAAACATCTCATTGGAAAAACTGACCTGGAAAATAAATCCAGGAGAAACAATTTAAAAATTATGGGACTACCTGAAAGCCATGATCAAAAAAAGAGCCTAGACATTATCTTTCATGAAATTATCAAGGAAAACTGCCCTGATATTCTAGAACCAGAGGATAAAATAAATATTGAAAGAATCCACAAATCACCTCCTGAAAGAGACCTGAAGAGAGAAGATCCTAGGAATATTGTGGCCAAATTTCAGAGTTCCCAAATCAAGGAGAAAATATTGCAAGCATGTAGAAAGAAACAATTTGAGTATTGTGAAAATACAATCAGGGTAACACAGTGTCTGGCAGCTTCAACATTAAGGGATTCAAGGGCTTGGAATGGGATATTCCAGAGGTCAAAGGAACTGGGATTGAAACCAAGAATCACCTACCCAGCAATTCTGAGTACAATACTTCAAGGGAATAAATGGTCATTCAATGATATAGAGGACTTTCGATCATTCACACTGAGGAAAAGGCCAGATCTGTATAGAAAATTTGACTTTCCAGTACAAGAATCAAGAGAAGCATGGAAAGGTAAACAGGAAAGAAAAATCATAAAAGACTTTCTAAAGCTGAACTGTTTATATTACTACATGGAAATAAAATACTTATAACTCTTGAATCTTTTCTCAGTATTTGGGTAGATGGAGAGATTATACATACACACACACACATACACACAGAGAGTACAGGGTGTGTTGAATCAGAAGAGATGACATCCACACTAAAATAAAATAAAAATTAAGGAGTGAGGGAGAAAACTACCAGAAGGAGAAAGGGAGAAATGAAACAGGGCAGGCTATAATTCATAAAAGAGATAAGAAAAATCTTGTTCAATGGAGTAAAAAAGGGAGAAAGGGAGAGGGGAAAAGTGAAGTTGCTCTCTCTACATATGGCTGAAGGAGGGAATAGCATGCTCACTAAATTTGATATGAAAATATATCTTACACCACAGGAAAGTAGGGGAGGAGGTGACAAGTGGGGTGAGGGGAATGATAGAAGGGAGGGCAAATGGGAGAAGGGAGTTACTAGAAATAAACACTTTCGAGAAGGGACAAGGTCAAGTGAGGGGGGCAAAATAAGGGGGAATAGAGTAGGACAGAGGGCAATATAGTCAATATTGCACAACATGATGTAAGTCTTTTCCAAAATGACACATATTTAGTCTGTATTGAATTGCTTGCCCTGTCAGTGGGGTTGAGGAGGGAGGGGAGGAGGGAGAGAAGTTGGAATTTAAAGTATTAGCAAAGAATGTTGAGAATTTTTATTGCCTATAATCGGGAAATAAGAAATATTCGGAATGGAGTATAGAAATTTATCTTGCCCTACAAGAAAAGAGAGAAGATGGGGATAAGGGAAGGGTGGGGTATGATAGAAGGGAGGGTACATTGAGGGAAGAAGTAATCAGAATACAAGGTGTTAGGAAGCGAGGGGAGAGGAGCGATGGGGAGAAAAATTGGGCATGTTACAAAGTAAGGTAAAAGCAATTAGTATTAAAACAATTACTGAGAATAAATCAAAGACATCTTTTAGTTTGGGGAAAAGAATTTTATTCTAAATTTCCTAGAGGAAGGTAACCTCAGGTAAAATTTGGCATTGATGGAAAAGTTAAGGTTTTAATGGTAAATTTGATTATATGATTGCTATTTAATCAGTAGCTAGAACATGTATAGAAAGGCATGTAAGCCACTTAAGACTTGCCTCAAAAGATATTCCTTAGCCAAAGTGAAACTATAATAGTATTTGAAACCTGGTTATGGGAACTTGCCAATTTTAGATGCTACGGGACTATTAAGTTACTGTTCTTCTGAGTCTAACTCCAGATATGGATAGCAAGAAAGACTATCTGAGCCTCCAATCCATGATGCCAGTAAGCCAGTGAGGTGCGGGTATGAACTGCAAAAGGTGATCTCATGGGAAGGGTGGGAGACCAGCTGTTCAGCCTGGGCTGAGGCAAGATTCTGACTCAATTTCCTCACTGACACCTGGCAGACTTTAAGCCTGACTGAATGCAAGTTGACAATCTACTCCTGCCTGGAATTGACATGAACTTGGGGAGATATTGCTTCCCTGCAATGTTTCTGCTCTTGGTTGCAATTTCCTATATTCAAAAAGTTTGTAAATTATTAAATTATTATTTAAATAATTAAATTATAAATTATTTTATATTAAATTATAAATTATTAGTAGGGGAACATCCAAGGTTAAGTTTAAAATTAAGGTAATAGACATAGGATTTTAGACCAACAACAATAAGTTAAGGTCCTTTAATTCTTAGTAATACTGCGGAGACAATTAGGTCAAGAGCTTGGGAAGTTAGCAACATAAATATTATTTGTGTCTCAGTTGGTTAATGTTTAAAAAAATTCTTTTGTGGTCCATATTGTAAATGCTTTAAAAAGAAGTATCACCTGATCAAAAGTTTGAATTGTTTTATCTCTTATAAACTGCATTAAAAATGAAAAATAAAATTTAAAAAAAGAAATGATACAAGGACACTCAAGGTCTCACTTAAGAACTTTGGAATTGATTTGTGACATGGGAGACACTGGAACAGGACCACTTAGCACAGCATGCCCACATCAGAGAAACGGCTGTGCTCTACAAGCAAAGCAGAATTGAAGCAGTTCAAAGGGAATGTAAGATGCGCAAATTTGGAGTATCCACCCCTAATGTTCACTGGGGCTATCTATTTCCAGTCTGTGATAGAGCATCCCAAGCTTATGTTGGTCTGATCAGCCACACAGTCGGACACATTGAAACTTGACTAGCATACTGATGTTATTTCGGTCCTCTTGGAGAACGAAGGACAACAACCAATCAACGCATTCATCCAGCAATACTAGGTCCTTATCCCAAAGCGATCATAAAAATGGGAAAAGGACTCACCTGCACAAAAATATTGAGAGCAGCTCTTTTCGTTGTGACCAAGAATTGGAAATTGAGAGGATGCCCATCACATGGGGAGTAGCTGAACAAGTTGTGGTATATGAATGTAATGAAATACTCTTGTGCTATAAGAAATGATGAGCAGATGAATTTCAGAAAAACCTGAAAAGACTCAAATGAACCGATGCTGAGTGAGCTAGCAGAACCAGGAGCACACTGTATGCAGTAACAGCTACATTGTGTGATGACTTTGAAAGACTTAGCTCTTCTCAGTAATGCAAGGATCCAAGACAATTCCAAAAGACTCATGATGGAAAATGTTATCCACATCAGAGAAAGAACTATGGAGTCTGAAGGCAGATCAAAGCAGACAATTTGCTCCCTTTTAAAAATAATTTCTTTTGTTTATTCTTTCTCGTGGTTTCTCCCATTAGCTCTAATTCTTCTTCACATAAGTAATGTGAAAATATGTTTAATATGAACATATATGTAGAGCCTATATCAGATTACATGCTTTCATGGGGAGGGAGAGGGGAAGGAATGGGAGAAAACTTAAAACTCAAATCATATGGAAGTGAATATTGAAGACTAAAAATAAGTGAATTCCAAAAAAATTTTAAATTTCGAACAAAGGTGACTTCCTTGACCCCTAATTCCACTTTCCTCACTCTATATGCAGCGATCTGTCTGTCCCTGACTCTCTGTCTCTATTTTCTCTCTCTGTCTCTGCCACTGTCTCTCTGAGTCTGTCTCTATCTTTGTTTGTGTCATTGTGTCTCTCCCCATCCCTGCCTCTGTGACTAAGATCTCCAACCTCTTGTCCCTTTCTCCCACATCCTCCCTCTTCAAGTCTTCTGGGAACACTCATTATGTTCCTCTCAAGCCAATTAATCACTTTGGTAATTTTGTCTTTCTGAGCATAAGGGAAAGGGAGGGCTGAAGAGGGAGGGGGCTTGGATGTCAACTTCCCTGAGGAGAAGAGAGGGTTGAGAGAAGAAGGCAGGAAGTGGGGGTGGGGAGATTGGAGGATCAAAAGGCAAGCCTGTGGATCAGCTCCAAGCTTCCCCCCACCTGGCTTCAGGACCAGTATTAGTGAGCTCCCTATCACAGAAGGGCTTACTGGAGATACCATAGGACCATTTGTAGGGGCTGTTGTAAAGAAAATTGACAGTCCTGTACTGACTGGTCTAGGGAGTCTCCTGTTCTGGAGTTTTGAGATTCTGAGTTTTCAAAATACAGAAATTTGGAATTTACTCCCTAGATTCCTTCCTTCCCTCTTTCATTTCTTTTTCTTTCTTCCTTCATGTCTTTTTCTTTCTTTCTTCTTTCATTCCTTCCTTCTTCCTTCCTCCTTTCTTCTTTCTTTTCTTTCTTTCTTTTCTTCCTTCCTTTCTTCATGATGTCAATTTCATGATGGCATTTTTGACTGGGTTCTGGATAATGGACAATGCTCTCATGTCTTCCCAGTCACCAGTGGAGTGAAACAGGGCTGTATGCTTTCTCCCATGATTTTTAGCCTCACGTTTTCAGCCATGTTGAAAAATGCTTTCAATGAGGCTAAACAAAGCATCAAAGTCAGTTACTATATTGATGGCAAGTACTTAAATTTGAAAAGGCTACAAGTCAGGACCAAAGTGGAGGGAGTGTTGGTGCATGATTTTCTGTTTGCAGATGACTGTGCACTCAATGCAGCCTCTGAAGCTGAGATGCAACAAACTATGGATCAATTCTCTGCTACCTGTGCTAATTTTGGCCTAATAATTGACACCAAGAAAGCACAGGTGCTCCATCAGCCACCACCACACCATCCATATGTAGAACCATCAGTTACAACAAATGGAGAAGTCTTGAATGCTGTGGATAAGTTTGCTTACCTTGGTGGTGTACTTTCCAGGGATATGCACATTGACAATGATGTTGGCCCATGCATGGCCAGAGCTAGCTAAGTGTTTGGGAAACTCTGAAGAAAAGTTTGGGAGAGAAGAAGTATTAGACTGACTACCAACCTGAAGGTCTACAGAGCCATTGTGGTGACTTCATCGTTGTATGCTTGTGAAACAAGGGCAGTCTACCAACATCATGCCAGGAAACTGAATTGCTTCCATTTCAACTGTCTTAGGAGGATTCTGAGAATCATCTGTCAGGTAAGGTACCAGACACTGAAGTCCTTCCTCGAGCTGAACAGCCAAGTATTCAAACTACGCTTCAGAGAGTGCAGCTCTAATGGGCTGGCCACATTGTTCGAATACCAAATGTACACTTGCCAAAAAGACTATTTTATGAAGAACTTGCATGGGGCAGGAGATCACATGGTGACCAGAAGTAGGAATACAAGGATACTCTCAAGGTCTCTCTCAAAAACTTTGGATTTTACTGTGCAACATGAGAGACACTGGTACAGGACCACTGAGTGTGGCATGCCCACATCAGAAAGGGTGCTGCGCTCTTTGAGCAAAGAAAAATTGAGACAACACAAAATAAATGAAGGATGTGCACATTTGGGATATCCACCCCAAGTATTCACATGGACTATCTGTGCCCAATATTTGGTAGAGCATTCTGAGCTCATATTATTGCTCTGATCAGCCACAGTCTGACACATTGAAATTTCACTTTATCATGGTGATGTTCTTTTGGTCCTCTTTGAAGACAAGGGACAACAACCTTCCTTTCTTCTTTTCTTTCTCCCATTTCACTCTGGAACTCATAGATTGTACTTCAATAGGTCCCTGCACAGGCACCATTTAATGGCTATATTTTGGACCCTCCCTTTCCCGGTCCTCTTTTCTATATTGTCTTCTCACATTAGAATGGAAGCTGTGTGAGGTCAGGGCTTGTCTTTGTCCTTCTATTTGTTATCTCACCCTTTTGCACAGTGTCTGGCACAGCAGACTTGAATCTAATCAAGTTCTTTTTGTTGACTTAACTTGATTCAGTGAACTGAGGATCGTGCCTGACCTGTGCCTAGAAGGAATGGGCAAATGTTCCAGAGATACAGATTTGGTTTGACCCAGAGGTTTCCTCCTTCCCAAGATGGAATGGACTGACCCAGGAGGGGAGGGGTGCCCTTTCCATGGAGGCCATCAACCTTTCCCATTGGATGACCACTTGCTGTGATGCCAAAGGCTACCTTTGCTCTAATAGTTCTGTCATATCTGATATCCATGGAGTTTGGGATGCCCAAGGCTCCCTCCAGATCCAAAGGCCATGGTCCCTTGAGATAGATATTCTGGAAACTGGCCAGGCTGATAGAACCCCTGGCTGCCATGTACACCTCCTATCCACCTCCATGCCTAGAATATTCTCCATCCTCACCTCTACCTCTCACAATCATTATCTTCCTTCAAGCCTCTGCTCACTCTCCCCTTCCCCTCAAATTACCCTGAACAAGGAATGTCTGTGTTCAGGTGGCATCTCTCCAGTGGTAGAGTGAGAGCAGCACCCTCTCTCGGTAGGGCTGAGTTATCTCATTTCCAATAGAGAACTCCTTCACTCTGTATTGTGTGGCATATATTCTCCAATGTATACTTTTCATAAATATTTTTGTTTTAAATAGTATCTTACTTTCCCCACAATTATGAATCAAAACAAATTTTAGCATTTATTTTTACAAGCTTCTGAGTTTCAAATTTTTTTCCTTCCCTCTCCCCACTTTTGAAAACTGTAGCAAGTATGATATGGTTTATGTATATACTGTCACATAAAACATATTTCCAAGTTCATCGTAACTCTGAAAGAAAAAATAGACCAAAAGAAAAAACACAGGAAAAATAAGTAAGTGAAAAAATATGCTTCAATCTGCATTCAGATTCTATCGATCTTTTATCTGGATATGTATAGTATGTTCCTTCATGAGTACGTAATTGTACTATGTTCTTGTCTTGGATCATTGTATTGCTGAGGATAAACTGAGTCATTCATAGTCGATCATCACATGATGTTGCTGACACTGTGTACAGTGCTTTTCTGGTTCCGTTCATTTCACTTTGCATCATTTGGCACCCATCTTTCCAAATTTTCCTGAAATATACCTGTTTATCCTTTCTTATTGAACAACAGTATTCCATTACATTCATGTTCCACAGATTGTTCAGCCATTCCACAATTGATGGTCATTCCCTCAATGTACAATATTTTACCACCACAAATTGGGCTGCTATATATGTTTTTGCACATGGAGATACTTTCCACTTTTTTATTATTGCTTTGGGATACAGACCTAGTAATTACAGTGCTAGATCAAAACTTATGCAAAGTTTGTTTCCAATGTATACTTTCTCTGATTTTTGTTTTGCTGTGATTTTAATAGGTGTGTTTCTTTGTTATTCTCTCTGTGTGGTCATTGTAAAACTGGTATTAGGTGATGAAGGGCACAAGACTTGAATATAAAACTTGATCCCTCCATTAAGAGACAGCCAGCAGAAGTTGGTCAGAACCTGAAAATTACATCCTCTGGTGAACAAAATTTAAGGGAACAGAAAGATATCAATCTGGTCTGGTACCCCGCCTCACTGAAAAGAATATAGTGGCAAGTGGCAAGTTCCTGTTTCTCCTCATGGTAGGAAGTAGTGTCCCTTGGGAAAGGGTGGGGGAGAAGATGCTGGAGATAGATAGATAGATAGATAGATAGATAGATAGATAGATAGATAGATAGATAGATGATGAGATAGATAGATAGATAGATAGATAGATAGATAGATAGATAGATAGATAGATAGACAGACAGATAGGTAGACAAATAGGTAGGTAGATATAGATACAAATATACACATACATATATGTGTGCATGTATGTATGGTGTATGATATATACCCAAAACACATATGTGTGTTCACGTGTAAATATGTATGTATATATGTGTGTAAATGTGTGTGTAACAAGTAGACAGAAAGTAATTTTTAGGAACAGGAAGTAGCGAAAGCTGGGGTAGGATGGGGATCTGGGTGAGAATTAGAGTTAGAATTTGATCTGAGCTTTGAAGCAAACTAGGGAACTGAAAGGGTTAAGCTAAGGAGGGATAGTATGTCAGATGTGGGAGAAAGCCTGTGAAAAGGTGTGGAGGTGAGAGATGGCAAATCATGTCTGATGGCCATTTTGTCTTTTCTTTGAATCCTGGGTTATCTGGCCAAAGAATTCATCACAGAACCACATTGGGTTGGAAGGGACCTCATCAGCTATTGAGAAGAGCCCATCATGAAAAGATACCCCACTCTGAAATACCTGACAGGGAGCTGTCCGTATTCTGCCTGAAGACACCCAAGGAGCAAAGCCCACTACCTCCCAAGCAGCCTATGCCACTTAGAGACAACACTAGTCCTTAGCTCGTCCTGATGTCAAATCTGACATTTCCTCTTTACCCCTTCTGTCCACTGCCCCTCATTCTGACCTTTGGGGAAAGACCACAGGCACACACGCACACACACACACAACACACACACACACACAACACACACACACACACACACACACACACACACACACACACACAACACACACACACACACACACACACACACACAACACACACACACACACACACAACACACACACACACAACACACACACACACACACACACAACACACACACACACAACACACACACACACACAACACACACACACACACAACACACACACACACACAACACACACACACACACACAACACACACACACACACACAACACACACACACACACACACACAACACACACACACACACACAACACACACACACACACACAACACACACACACACACACACACACAACACACACACACACACACAATTTTTCTATACTAACTTCTGTTTATCCCTTCTTTCTCTGCATGCAGAGAGCATCTTTCTTCATAAGTGCTTTATAGCTTATTTGGATATTTATAATAGTCAAGATGACTTATTTTTTCATTGTCAGTCTCAAAACAACATTGTTGTTACTACATACAGTGTTCTATTTTTTCTGCTCGTTTGCTCTTCGTTATTTCACACAAATCTTTCTCTGTTTTCCTAGAAGTCATTGTGCTCATCATTTCTTTTGGCACAGTAGCAGTCCCTCACAATTATACACCAACCCTTGCCCATTTGATGGACATCCCCATGATTTCCAGTTCTTTGCCACCACAAAGAGAACTGCTAAAAACATTTAAGAACATATAAATTGTTTTCCTTTTTCCATAACCATCTTTGGAAATATACCTAGCACTGGTGTTGCTAGGTCAAAAGATATAGGCAGTTCAACAGCTCTTCAGGTATAATTCCAGGTTGCTCGCCAAAATGGTCGTATCAGTACAATCCCACCAACCATGAATTAGTGTCCTAATTTTTCCACATTCTTTCCAACATTTGTAACTTTCCTTTTCTATAATTTTAGACAATTTTGTAGGTATCAAATAATATCTCAAGGCTGTTTTCATTTGCATTTCTCTAATTAATAATGACAGAGCATTTTTATATGACTAAATATTATTTTGATTCCTTCATTGGAAAACAATTGATCAGTGACTCACATTATTATAGATTTAACAAAGTTCTTTATATATTTGCAAGATGCGACCTTTATCTGGGAAACTGCCTACAAAATTGTTCCCAATTTCTGCTTTCCTTCTGATTTTGACTATATTTGTTTGATTTGTGCAAAGTTTTTTTTTAATTTAATGTAACTGAAATTATCCATTTTATGCCAAACTTTGTCCTATTGTTTATTCATAAATTGTTTGCCTATCCAAAAGTCTGATAGGTACCATCTTCTATGTTCTTTGAATTTTCTTGTAATGTCTCTCTTTCTATCTACGTCATGTATCCATTTGGAACTTACCTTGATAAATGGTGTAAGATACTCATCTAGGCCTAGTTTCTGCCACACTACTTTCCAGTTTACCCAATAATTTTTATGAAATAATGAATTCTTATCCCAAATCTTAAGTGTTTTCAAATGTCAAGTATAAGATTACTATCTTTATTTCCTGCTGTAAATTATATGTGTACTTTGTGCCATTGCTCTTCCTTTCTATTTCTTAATCAAGACCAGATAGTTTTTATAATTCCTGCCTTATAATACCTACTCTGAATATGGCCATCACCTTTTCTTGCCCCCTACCAGCTCTATTTTTTATGATGGGGATGACCGTGGGAAGAGAATACTTCCTGTTGAACTCGTGCTTAGTCTCCCTGGGCCTGCAGTCAGACCTACAGACATTAGATTGAAGTGTTTTTGAAAACCGAAAAGAAAAAAAAGGAAGAAAAGAAAGAAAGGAAGAAAGAAAAAAGTCAACAAAGAAATCAAGAAAGAAAAAGAAAAGACAGGAAAAGAGAAAAGAAAAGAAAAGAGGCTCAGTTTATGGAGGAAATTAGAGTATCTCAAGGTGAAATAAGATGCTTTGGGACGAAGTGGGTGAACACTGCCTGGAGGTTCCTTGTTTAAGCATGGGTGGGAGCAGATGGACTTACCCTGAGCTTCAGGTGAGATCTCCAGGGGTCAGTCAGGAGATGGCCAGCTGGCAATCCTTAATGTGAACCTGAAGCTCAAGAATCAGGGGAGTCACCTGCAGGGAGATGACATCTGACTCCCTGGAAGCTGGTGAAATCTCCAAGCAAGCAAGTGTGCAGAGGAGAATAAGGTCAGCAGTGCGGGGAATGTGCAAAGGAGATGAGAGCTAAGGAGGAGCCAAGAAATGGTGTTCAGTTGAAGGGAAGATTAAGTGAGAGTCATGAAGCTAATGGGGTAGCAGATGTCTAGGAAGTGGTGCTGGCTATGGGGAAAGACCAAAATGAAGTTGGAAGATAGGAGAGATTGAAAAGCTGGAACAGAGTCAGAAGGTCAAACTGCAGAAGGGTTAAGAGTAAGTGGAAGTACTGGATGAACACAAACCATTTTAGGAATTTGACAGTGAGTGGGATTGGAAATAGAGGACAAATGCTTGGAGAGATGACAAAGGAGGTGAACCAAGTGAAGGTCCAAGTGGATCAGAGTCTGTTTGCAGGGAACAGGTACAGAACAAGGAAAGAGGAAGAGGGCACTGAGATGGGGCAAGCTTCTGGAGCAGAAGGGGGAGGGGATGCAGGGCAGGGAGTGCCCTGCCCAAGCCCTCTGCTTGACTTGGGCAATGAATAGTTTTCTCTTCTTTGGTGTAGACTGGAGCATAGATGGCTTTGGAAGGGAGTTTTGAGATAAGGGTGAGGGAGAAGAGGGCAGTCACGGCAGATGGCCTTCATTTTCTCACTAAGGTCCTAACAAGAGGACACCTGCTAAGAACAGCATCCTCTCGGTCACTCAGGCTCACAGCCAACATATCATCCCCCTCTTCTTCATCTCATTCCAAAGATCCTATCAGTGGTCACTTCGGGTCAGTTTAACCTTCACGACATCAGGCATCGGCCCCTTCTCTTCTTTGACACTGACCTCTCCTGGGACAAACCCTCATCACCTCCTATTTGAACTATCATATCCACTGCTGGGGGTCTGCCTGCCCAAGTCTCTGCCCACTCCAGGCCATTCTCCCCAAACCATCAAAATGATTTACTGAAATGCAATGTCATGAAACACTCCCCCACTATCCAGTAGGGTCCAGTAAATCCCTGTTAGCTCCAGGACCAAATATACACTCCCCAGGCTTTTAAAACCTTCAGAAGATGGTGCCACCCAACCTTGCCAATCTTCTGCCACTAACCCTGATCCACATGCTGTGCAAACCACTGCCCCTAGTCTCCTCACCTGAGACACTCCATCTCTGCCTGTGCTCACTGTCACTAGCTGGTCCCTCTGCAGGGGGCTGTGTGAGTAGTCTAATGAGATGGTAAGAGTGAGGCGTGGAGCTGAGGTCAAAGTTGGGATTCAGCTAATTTGCAAACTCTCTGTCTCTAATCCATGCTCCACCCAGGTGGCAATGAGATGTTCCTGGAGCATTACTCTGACCATGTCACAGCCCTGCTCAGGAAACTCCCCTGGTCCCCTATAACCTCCAAGAAGGCAGTCACCAGTCACTTTTGACCATTTAAAGAAAGCCTTGAGACCCACTTCTACATGGTTAATACTTTGTTACATCCTTCACATCCTCTTTGTCCAACCAAAAGGCCTCCTTGCTGTTCTTCACATGAGTCTCCATCTCTCACCTCTATATCTTTTCACAGGCGGTACCCCCCACATCTGACATATGATCCCTCCTCAGTTTTACCCCTTCAGTTCCCTCGTTTGCTTCAAAGCTCAGCTCAAATGCTAACCCTAATCCTCAGTCAGATCCCACCAGTTTTTGCTACTTCCTCCTCTGAAAGATCTTTGTGTCCACTGGGCACAAGTACATAGATACAATTATATGTATACATACACATTAATATATATGTATGACTCTGTGCATGTGTTACATGTAGCCAGACTGTGTCCACATGTGTAACATGGAGGTGTCCCTGTGGGCTCAAAGGAAGGTCAAAAACACATGTCCAGCACCTTCTCACCCACCCTTCACCAAGGAACACTGATTCCAGCCAGGAAGGGAAACACGAGCTTGGCACCAGAAGCATGGCCACTCTGCTTGCTTCGATAACAGGGGTACCAGACCACAGTGATAGCTTTCTGCTCCCTTAAGTTTTGTCTATCCAGGGAATGGGGCTTTCAGGTTTAAGTCAACTTCTGCTGACTACCTCTCAATGGAGGAATCAAGCTCCATATCCAAGGTTTGTATTCTTCTCCACCCAATACCAGTTATGCAACGAATGCACGCAGGGGATGGCAAAGAAACCCATTTATCCAAATCAGAGTGAAGCAAAAGTCCGAGAGAGTATCCACTGGAGGGCACATGCCACACAATGCAGGGTGAAGGAGCTCTCCATTGGGAACCAGATAACTCAGCTCTCCCAAGACAGAGGGTCCTACTCACACTCTACTACGGGAGAGGGAAGGGAGAGAAGCGGGGAGGACGGCACCTGCACGTAGACATTGAAGTTCAGGGGAAGGAGAGAGTGAGAAAAGCCTTGAAGGAAGATAATGATTGTGAGAGGCAGAGGTGACAATGGAGGAAATTCTAGGCATAGAAATGGATGGAGGTCCGCATGGTTCCCTGAAGGAGCCTGGCCAATTTCCAGAATATCCATCTGAAGAATTTGAAGCTGGAGGGAGCCTCGTGCATCTCAGACTCCCTGGATATCAGAGCTGACAGAACTATCAGGGTTCAGATGCTCCTTGGCATCACAGCAAGTGGTCATCCAATGGAGAAGGTTGATGGCCTCTAGGGAAGAGGCACCCCTCCCCTCCTGGGCCAGTCCATTCCATCTTGGGCAGGAGGAATTTTCTGGATGAACCCAAATCTGTGTGTCTGGGACATCTGAACATTCCTTCTAGGATTGTCCTCTGGCCAGCAGAATTGTCAGGACAGGCATGATCCTCAGTCCACTGAGGCAAGTCAAGGCAAAAACAGTTATTTAGAGCTTGATTCAATCTAAATCCAGCATGCAATGCACTGGGCAAAATGGTGAGACAACAAACTTGAGGACAAACACAAGCCCTGCCCTCACAGAGTTCCCATTCCAAAGGGAGATGACACAAAAAGGGGGGCTGGGGAAGAGGGGGTCCGAAATATAGCCATTAAATGGGGACCTATTGTGGTCCAACCAATGAGCTTCAGAGTTAAATGTGAGAAAGAAAAGAAGGAAGGAAGGAAGGAAGGAAGGAAGGAAGGAAGGAAGGAAGGAAGGAAGGAAGGAAGGAAGGAAGGAAGGAAGGAAGGAAGGAAGGAAGGAAGGCAGTAAACCCCAACTTTATTTCAAAGACAAAGAATCTTAAACTCCAGAACAGAAAGATGCCTTGAAGGCTACCTAGAGTATTCAGTACAGCACTGTCAATTGTCTCTACAACAGCCCCTTAAAGTGGTCCCATAGTATCCACTGCTGGTTGGTTGTTGTTGTTTGATTCCGAAGATAACCAAAATGACATCATCAAGCAATTTCAGTGTGTCCGACTGTGGTTGATCAGACCAACGTGAGCTCGAAACCACAGGTTTCCACAGGTTGGGCACAGATAGTTCATGTGAATATTTGGTGTGGGTACTCCAAATTTGTACATCCTGTGTTTACTTTGTTTTTTCTCAATTCTACTTTGTTCATAGAGCACAGCAACCTTTCTGTTGTGGGCACACCATGCTGAGCAGTCCTGTGCCAGTGTCTCCCATGTTGCACAATCAAATCCAAAGTTCTTGAGAGGGACCTTGAAAGTGTCCTTGTATCCTTTCTTCTGGCCACCATGTCATCACCTGGCCCATGTGAGTTCTCCATAAAATAGTCTTTTTAGCAAGCGCACATTTTGCATTTGAACAACATGGTCAGTCCAAGAGAGTTTCATTCTCTCAAGAAGAGTTTGAATGCTTGGCAGTTCAGCTTGAGCAAAGACTTCAGTGTCTTGTACCTTATGCTACCAGGTGATCCTCAGAATCTTCCTAAGACAGTTCAAATGGAAGCCATTCAGTTTTCTGGCATGCCGCAGATAGACTGCCCCATGTATCACAAGCATACAATGAGGTCAGCACGATGGCTCTGTAAACCTTCAGTTTGGTAATCAGTCTAATACTTCTTTTTTCCCACACTTTCCTTGGGAGCCTCCCAAACACTGAGCTAGCTTTGACAATGCATGCATAAACCTCATTGTCAGCATGTACATTCCTGGAAATTATACTACCAAGGTAAGTAAACTTATCCACAGCACCCAAAACTTCTCTGTTTGTAATGACCAGGGGTTCCACGAATGGATTCTCCAACAACAATCACAGAAGGGTGTCTCTCTCTTAGTCATTGTTGGCAAAATTTTTGCTAGAGTCTGCCTTAAGAGGCTAATTCTACTTGGAAGATGGCCATATACATGAGAGCTGGTGTGGCTTCAGAAAGGGCTGAGGAACAGTCCATATGGCATTTGCTGCCTGACAACTTCAGGAGAAATGCCATGAACAGAACAGAGGTCTGTGAACGAGGTTTATAGATCTGACCAAAGCCTTTAACACTGTTAGTCATGAGGACTTATGCAAAATTATGTCAAAATTCAGTTGCCTGGAGAAGTTCATCAGTATTGTATGTCAATTTCATGACGGCATGTTGGCCCCGATTCTGGATAGTGGACAACGCTCTCGTGCCTTCCCAGTCATCAGTGGTATGAAATAGGGCTGTGTGCTTGCTCCCATGCTTTTTAGTAGGATGTTTTCAGGCATGTGGTCAAATACTTTCAGTAAGAGTGAACAGAGTC
This sequence comes from Bettongia penicillata ogilbyi, assembly GCA_023548195.1. NCBI lineage: Eukaryota > Metazoa > Chordata > Mammalia > Diprotodontia > Potoroidae > Bettongia > Bettongia penicillata. The sequence goes on along the minus strand of JAJHZJ010000591.1, from coordinate 2,008,957 downwards.
AAGGTCAACTACCATACTGATTAGTGCACACGTTAACAGACAACACAAAATCCAGCAGACCTGAAAGAAGAACTGCTCTCATTGCAACAGAACTCAACAGGTATCACACCCAAAGAGCAGCCCTTAGTGAAACAATGTTGGCAAATGAAGGCCAGCTTCCTGAAGTTGGAGCTCGATACACCTTTTTCTGGAGTGAAGGGGAGCACCATGAAGCTGGCGTGGGTTTTGCAATCAAAAGTAAACCAATCAGCAAGCTGGTATGCCTGCCAAAAGGAGGGAATGACAGACTCATGACAATGCGATTGCCACTCTCAGAAAAACACCATGTCACCATCATCAATGCCTACGTTCCCACCATGGCAAACACTGATGGAGTCAAAGAAAAATTTTATGAAGACCCAGAGACCCTTATCGTCAATGTGCCAAAGGAGGGCAAGCTTATAATTCTTGGTGATTTGAATGCTAGACTAGGCTCAGACTACCAGATTTTTCAGGGAGTCCTAGGGAGGAATGGAGTTGGAAAGAGCAACAGCAATGATCATTTACTGCTGAAGATTTGAGCATTGCATGACCTCATCACCAACACTGTCTTACATTTACCTAAATGCAACAAAACTTCATGGATGCAATCTCGCAGCAAACATTGGCATCTAATAGACTACATGACTGTAAGGAGAAGAGACAGAGAAAATGTGGGAGTGGTAAAGGCAATATGTGGTGCAGAGTGCTGGACCGATCACACACTGAGCCTTTTCAAGCTAAATATTCGTATTCATCGAAAGCTCCGTACCCAAGGCAAAATGACAACCAGATGAACTAATGTCAACAAAGTAGAGATCTTCTCTGAGCATGAACAGTTTGTTGCTAACTTGGATGGGCAGTTGAACCAACATAGTTGGCAACAGTATAGAAGAAAAGGAGTTGGCAGTGTTCGGAGATTTGGTGTACAGCACTACATTTGCTCATCTGGGTCAGAACACTCCCAAACACCAAGACTGGTTTGGTAAAAAACGATGGGGAAATTTAGTAGCTGCTAAACGAAAAATGAGAACACAGGATTTAGCAGGAGGATAGTTCAAATACCAGTAAGAAGGCAGCATTTAACTCCATCAAAAGCAAAGTACAAGCAAAGCTTAGAGAGATGCAGGCTTCCACACTCAGTAAGAAGAATTCGGTTTTATGCTGATAGCAACATTACAAAGCATTTTTATGATTCCCTGAAAGTTATTTATGGACCAAAAAGCTATGAGGCATCACAACTACTCAGTGCTGATGAAGTGACATTGATTAGTGATAAGGACATGATCCTAGAGAGATGGGCTGAACACTTCCACAATGTTGTCAACAGACCATTATCAATCAATGCTCAGACCATTGACTGTTTACCTCAGGTTGAAGTCAGTTCTTCCTTAGCTGAACTTCCAACTGAAGAAGAGGTTTTGATGGACATTAGGCTCATTTCATGTGTCAAAATAATTGGTGCTGATTCCAGTCCAGCTGGAATTTACAAGATAGGGGGACCATTGCTCATACAAAAACTGACTGAAATTTTCCAGGTTATATGGCAAGAGGAAGTTACCCCCCAGGAGTTCAAGCATGCCTCCATTGTCCATCTCTATAAAGGTAAAGGAAATAGTCAATCTCAGAGGGATCTCTTTCTCAGTCATTGCTGGCAAAATTCTTGCTAGAGTCCTCCTTAATAGGCTTATCCTTCACCTGGAAGATGGACATATATCTGAGATCCAATGTGGGTTTAGAAAGGGTCAAGGAGCAGTCAATGTGGTGCTTGCTGCCCCAACTCTAGGAGAAATGCCAGGAGCAGAACAGAGGTCTGTACACAACATGTGTAGATCTGACCAAGGGATTTGACACTGTTAGTCATGAGGGCTTATGGAAAATTATGTCAAAATTTGTTTGCCTGGAGAAGTTCATCGATATTGTACATCAATTTCATGATAGCATTTTTACCCAGGTTTTGGATAATGGGCAATGCTCTCGTGCCTTCCCAGTCACCAATGGAGTGAAACAGGGTAGTGTGCTTGCTCCCAAGCTTTTTTAGTGTGATGTTTTCAGCCATGTTGACAAATGCTTTCAATGAGAACGAACATGGCATCAAGGTCAACTACCGTACTGATGGTAAGTTATTCGATTTGAAAAGGCTACAAGCCAAGATCAAGTGGTGGGAGTCCTGGTGCATGATTTTCTGTTTGCAGATGATTGTGCACTCAGTGCCTCTGAAGCTGAGACACAACAAAGTATGGATCAATTCTCTGCTGCTTGTGCTCATTTTGGTCTAATAATTAAAACCAAGAAAATACAGGTGCTCCATCAGCCACCACCGCACCAACCATATATGGAACCATCAATATCCACTGTAAGCCCTTCAGTGATGAGGAGCCCACTAATCCTGAACCTGAAGTCAGGTGAGGTGAAGTTTGGAGTTGATCCATAGGCTGGCCTTTCAGTCCTTGGTAATGTTAAATATATTAATGAGAGTAAAAGATTTTCCCCACCAATTAATTGGCCTGCCCATTAAGAGAAGTTTGACTAGGGGAGATGTGTTTTGAAGGAAGGCTCACACCTTTTATTAATTTGTAACGAGCCACTGGGTCACCAGTTTTATGATGCATCCCAGCTCTTGAAAGATATGCATATAGATATACGTATACATATAGATCTATCAGATCTATATATGTATAGATCAATATAGACATATTGATATAGATAAATATTTGTGTGCGTATTCATACACACATACACACACATATATATATGTGTGTGTGTGTGTGTGTGTGTGTGTGTATACACATACATACCTACATACTCTGAGGTGAGGTTTTGCTTTGGGACTGTGGGTATACTTAAGGAATCCTGGGGTGCAGCCACCCACCCCCCTGTGGTAACTAGGTATGTAAGTAATGGTCAGACATTTGGATCTGTCTGTTGATCCATGATATTTATATATATATTGCTTATGGTCAGACGGTTGGAAGTCCTGTGTGTTGGTCTTTATTTCTCTCTTTGTATTTTTGCTGAAGTTAGCAAATGACTCTTTTCCTGGATTAAGTGAATGATACATATGCTTGATTAAAGTGATTCTTGACCCCTTAAAAGTTGCTCTCCCTTTAGAAAAGCAACCTTTAGTACAACACACCTTCATATGTAGGCTGGGGTATTTGCTGTTATATCCTCCAAATCCCCCCATGGCCACTTCATGACTTCTTCACTCAACCCCCTTTTTTCCTCAGGGAAGTTGACATCCAAGCCCCTCCCTCCTCAGCCCTGCTTTCCCTTGTATTCAGAAAGATAAAATTACCGAAGTGATTAATTGGCTTGAGAGGAACATAATGAGTGTTCCCAGCAGACTTGGAGAGGGAGGGGGTGGGAGCTAGGGACAAGAGGTTGGAGAATTTAGTCACAGAGGGAGGGATGGGGAGAGACACAATGACATAGAGACAGAGTCAGAGTCAGGGAGACAGTAGCAGAGACAGAGAGAGAGAAAACAGAGACAGTGAGAGAGACAGGGACAGAGAGATCTCTGCAATAAGAGTGAGCAAACTGTAATTAGGAATCAAGGAAGTCACCTGTGACTAGCTGGGGGCCTGCAGAGGACTGATGGTGTGTGGGGGCCTGATTTGAGTTCCCCACAGCTTGGCCAGGGAACCCCGGAGCTAATCTCAAAGAGACCCAAATTCCAGCTTCCTCAAGGCTTCCCCTGGAACCAGGTTACCCCTCTCACTGCCCTTAGTAAGAAAAGACCCTTTGCAGACCCCAGAGGGAGAGATGCCATTCCTCAGGGGGATTTGCTCCCCCAAATCTGCTTCTGGATAAACCTTGACTCTGAAGCTCAGGGTTCAAGCTCCACCTCAGCGGCTTGGGAACATCACTTAACCTCTCTATACCTCAGTTTCCTCAATTGTAAAATAATTCTATTTCTGTGTTCCTATGATTTTAAGACAGGGAAAATGATTGGCTGCAATTAATTTAGTACACCAACACTGATTGAATACCCAAAATGACCCTGAATGCTCCTTCTCAACACCCAGTACCTTCTCTGGAAGCTACTTCCCATTTTCTGTGCCTGTGTGCTGCTGAGCACAGAGCAAGACCATATGGATGGCCCTTAGTAAATGTGCAATTATTTTCTTCCTTGCTCCCTTCCTTCTTTCCTTCCTCCCTTCCTTTCTTCCTTCCTTCCATTCTTTCTTTCCTTCCTTCCTTCCTCCCTCCTTTCCTGCCTGCCCACCTGCCTTGCTTCCTCTCTCCCTTCCTTGCTTTTCATTTCCTCTTTCCTTCTCCCCTCCCTCCTTTCCTTTCTCTGTTCCCTCTTTCCTTCCTTCTTATTGAATTTTTTTAAAGTTTTGGTTGCTTAACCTGCTTGTTGGGTACCCCTGCCCTCGAGAAAGTTACAGAACCACAGCATTTCTGAGTTGAAATGGCCATCAGAGGTCACTTGGTCCATTCCCTAATCCAGCATTTCCTCTATGTTACTTCCCTGGGAAGCAATCCCTCACCATGCTGATCTCCAGGGTGATGAGCTGACCTTCTTCTGGAGGGATCCACAAAACATTTGGGGAACAGATATGTCTGCCCCTGGGTATGGCCCCTGTGGCCTAGTCTTGAGATTTAGCATCTGAGACTTCCCAGAGATCTCTGGCTCAGCAAGGTGCAGCATTTGTTAGACTGGGGAAACAGGTTGCTAATCTCAGGAGGTGATGGCTTCTCCTTTGCTGCCCTTCTTGTGTTCCTGGCTGGGGCAGAGGGATAGAAAAGGGAGGGGAGAGGCAATATATATTGGAGGGCAGGCCTTCTGTAGTTACTCATCTCAGCCCTCTGGGCCCATCCCATCACTCCAGGCCCTTGGCTGCCCCAAAGGGCAGAGTACTCCTAGGTTAGGCAGGGCTTTTAGGGAGATGTCTGTTTCTCAGCTTCTGGTCCCAGCTCAGCTATGTCCACATGGTCCTGTGGCCAAGGCTAGCCTCCATTCTGGGCTTTGGCACCCTCCTCATGGCCTTGGAGCCCCCAAGTGACTTCCTTTAGAAGGTGACATCCAGGCAACTGTCCACCTCCCACCCCTGAGCCCAGAGCTGGCCTGTGCCTCCCAAGGCAAAGAAAAGAGGCCACTGGTGCTGTACCTCACTGAGCTGAGAGGCCAAGTAGGATGGTCCAACCTTCCTACTCTTGCTTGGGAGACAGAGTTTAGAAGAGGGGCTCAAGAGGGTGTCTCCAAAATCTCATCAACCAACCCACTCCAGCTGAACCTGGACTGGAAATTGATCTCTTAGAAACTGGGGCAGAAGAAGAAGGCAGAGAATTGGGAGGTAGCTGAGAGGGGAGGGGATCAGGAGTAAGCAAAGGCCTGGCTTGAGCAAGCCTCCTGTGACCCTCCATCCATGTGCATGAGCACTGAACTCTCTGGTGGTCAGGCAGCACTTCTTAGGTCCCCCAAACTCCTATCCCCTGAAAACTCAGTATTCCTGGCCCCAGGGTACATATAACCTTGGAGCCTGGGCAGACCAGTCCTCAGAGCCCTCCCTCCTTCCTGTGCCTCCCTTTCCTCTCCTGGGCCCTGGTTCCCAGCATCCCTATTGACACCTCAGTGCCAAATCCTGTCCCAAATGCTTCTGCTTCCGTTCTTGGCACACTCAGTCCTGGATGAGTCCGTTAGGGGGAAGGGGGCTCTATGGGGAGCTGAGGTGACAGAAGGACCAAAGAAGCCCCTCCTGTCTGTCATCTCTCCTCCCTGGCCTGCTCCTAGTGGGGGTTGTAATTCCAGGGGCTGGTTGACAAAAACAAAAACTTCTGGAGAGTCAGAGATCAAGGAGAAAAAGAGACAGACATACAGGGGCTGGATGGGAAGAGGTAAACATGGATAGGTGAGAGACACTGAGGTGGGGAGAGCAAGAGGTGCAAAGAGATGGAGACAGAGAGAGAAAACTGTGGAGAGTCAGAGACAACTGGGGAGAGTCAGAGACAGCTGGGAAGAGTCAGAGACGGCTGGGGAGAGTCAGAGGCAGCAGAGGAGAGTCAGAGGCAGCTGAGGAGAGTCAGAGACAGCTGGGGAAATCAGAGACAGCTGGAGAGTCAGAGACAAAGCAAATGGAGCCCAAGAGAGGAAAGGTAGGAAGAAGGCAAGGTGGGGACACAACTGCTTCTGAAATGCAATGCTGCTCCTTCTGGGGTATCTGCTGAAGTTAAAGATCAGTACTCTCCCTCGCTGTGCCTTATTTTCCTCCCCTGGAAAAAAAAGGCTGTGGGATTCATAGTTATCAATAGTCCTTTCTAACTCCTACTTCTATGGTAAGAGATAGGCAGGGAGCTGGGGGGTGAGGAGTGGGAAAGGGAGAAGTGAGAGTCAAGGAGAGAATCAGAGGGGGAGAAGTGGATAGAAACAGAAATTTTCAGCTAATATTTATTAATTATTTATTAATTATTAATTATTTGAGAAGGAAGGAAGGAAGGAAGGAAGGAAGGAAGGAAGGAAGGAAGGAAGGAAGGAAGGGAGGGAGGGAGGGAGGGAGGGAAGGTGATAGCAATGAAAACAGGATTTTTTGCTGTTTTTGTTTTAGTATAATCAGGTGCCTGATTGAATTTTGGCTTTATCAATCAAGAGTCTTTACAAGGAGGAAAAGTATAGAAACAAGGGTTTCTTTTAACTAGAAACAGTGTGTGTATTAATTATTTAATGAGATTCAATCAAAGGAGCATTGAAGAAAGTTATCTCTGTTGTATATTTTAAGCAATTTCTTATAGTCTTAACACAGATTTGAGAAACATCTTGCAGAAATAGTCTTTTTTGATGTTTATTTATTTATTTTCAGTTTTCGACATTCATTTTCACAAAATTTTGAGGTCCAAATTTTCTCCCCATCTCTCCCCTCACCTCACCCCATAACGCCTTCCATTCTGATTACCCTTCCCTCAATATACCCTCCCTTTTATCACACCCCTCCCTTCCCTTATCCCCATCTTCTCTCTTTTCTTCATAGGGCAAGATAGATTTCTATACCTCATTACCTGTATTTCTTATTTCCCAGTTGTATGCAAAAATAATTGTCAACATTCGTTCCTAAAACTTTGAGTTCCAACTTCTCTCCCTTCCTCCCTCCCCACCTATCCACACCAAGAAGGCAACAAATTTAACATAGGCCATATATGTGTAGTTTTGCAAAAGACTCCCATAAAAGTCATGTTGTATAAGACTAAATATATTTTTCTCCATCCTATCCTTCCCCCCATTTATGCTATTCTCTCTTTTGACCTTGTCCTCCCCAGAAGTGTTTATTTCTAATTATTCCCTCCTGCCATTTGCCCTCCCTTCCATCATATCCCAACCCTATTTATCCCCTTCTCTCTACATTCCTATAGTGCAAGATAGATTTTCATACAAAATTGAGTGAGCATGTTATTCCCTTCTTAAGTCAAATGAGAAGAGAGTGAGTTTCACATTTTCCCTCTTGCCTCCCCCCTTTTCCCCTCCAATGAAAAGCTTTTTTTGCCTCTTTTATGAGAGATAATTTGCTCCATTCCATTTCTCCCTTTCTCCTCCCATTATATTCCCCTCTCACCCCTTAATTTTATTTTTTTAGATATCATCCCTTCTTATTCAACTCACCCTGTGCTCTCTGTCTATATACATATATTTGTGTGTGTGTGTGTGCATAATCCTTTCAACTACCCAAATATTGACAAAAGTCTCAAGAGTTACAAATATCATCTTTCCATATAGGAATGTAAATAGTTCAACTTTAGTAAGTCCCTTATGATTTCTCTTTCCTGTTTACCTTTTCATGCTTCTCTTGATTCTTGTGTTTGAAAGTCAAATTTTCTATTCTGTTCTGGTCTTTTCACGAAGAAACTGATTACAATCACAATTACAACAATAGGCAGAAGAGGTCTACTATATTCAGCATTCATTTCTGTTTGAAATACTCTATTTGAAATATAGGATTAAAAAGAGCCTTCCACAATAGCTTCCAAAGCATATCATTCAAAGGGGAATTAGTGGGATCACTAATGGGATTCCCACTAAAAGTTTCCCTCTGGCAAGAAGCATGGATGCCCCAAGTCTCTCACATGACTTTGTGTGAGCCATGCTAATGAGAGAAGGGAAGAGAAAGTAGGGGAATGCCGATACGGAAGTGGAGGCAGAATTCTGTCTATGTGCAGATTGTATATTGGGTGAATTAGAGAGCACCATATCTTCCACAGCTCTTCTCAGCATTGGCCACATGGGAAGCGATCCTGATCCAGCCCTTTCATCTTTTCTTGGTACACCTTGCTGAATGTTTCCATCTGGGTCACCGTGAAGTAGTTTTCCCAGTCTCCACGGATTCCTGCCACATGTGGAAAGGGGGAAACACATCCTAGGGACAATTCCTTTGTGATCATGCCCTTCCATACTATTCAACCTCCCTCCTTGCCCCAGGAAGGAGACATTGACTGGACTCTAGTGACTTCTATTGATAGGGTTGTGGTCAGGTGACCTTCCCCTGCAATCAGGAAGCGCTTCCCTTCCACACTCATCATTCACAGAATGTAGATGCTGAAAATGCCCTTTCTCTTACTCCCTGACTTCTTGCTCTTGCTTTATAGCATAAAAACCTAAAGGAGGTTTCCATGTCTGCTTGGGCATTCTATTTCTGAGTGGGTCAAAGCAAAGGCATCTACCATCTCTGGTGGATATGGAGCAAATTCTTTGTCGGACTTCTATCTAGTTTGAGATTCACACCTTCTCTGATCCTATTTCTGAGGCCAAGATTTCAGTTGAACTGAGGGAAACCCACCTATGTGAACCTCTAATGATCCTAGCCCTTTCTTCCTCACCTTTTCTCAATGTGATTATTTTGAGAATCTCCATATTTTCCACTGGTATAAGTTCCTTGTCTTCCAGCATGCGTTTTTTCATGACTTGGAAGGAGGTATTCTGCACAACTGAGTTGATTTCTTCCTCACTCAGCTCCTTGCCCAGGAATTGGCAAATCTTCACACTGGCTTTAAGATCCTGAGAAAAAATACCCCATGGGGGTGAGGAGGTGGTGTTAGGGAGAAAGGACAATGGGAAAAAGGAGGGGGCAAAAATGAGAAGAACAAAGAGGAGGGATAGAATAGAGAAGAGGTAGATAAGTAGCAGAGAGGTGGGAGGAAGAGTTTGGAACAACAGTGCAAGACAAAGCAATTCAGAAGGAAAGGAATTAGGAGGAGAGAAAGGAGAGTCTGAGGAGAAGGGGACAAAACTAACTGGGCAGGGGAGAGGAACTGGAAAGGAAGCACAGGGGTGGGTGGGAACGAGAAGCAGGGGGTGAGAATTAGATCTGAAGCAGGAGGGGGAAGTGAGTCAAACCAGGAAGTGAAGTGAGGGTTTGGGGAGAAACAGGGGAAGAATAAAGGGAGGTGAAAGTAGAGGTCATGGAAAGGGAAGGAAGAGCTGGTGGGGGAGGTGGAGAGAAAGAGAGAAAGGAAGATAAGAGAGAAGGAAAAGATGAAAAAGAGATGGAGGGAATGAGAAAGAGGGCATAGACAGAAGAGATGAGGGAAAGAAAGAAAAGACGCATAAAGAAGGGTTGGTGGAGGGAATGTAAGGTTTGGTGTGTGGACGGGAAGAGGGGAAAGTCTATAATTAGTAGAGGAAGTGGTTGGGGAGAGAAAAGAGAGAGGGAAAAGGAATTAGAGAAAATGGAAAAAAGAAGAGCAGTTAGAGCCATGGAGAGTGGAAGGCGAGAGGACTCTCAAGGAATCTAAAAAGCAACGAAGAGGGAGAAAAGCCCTAGGAGATGAGAGGGAGGAGGAGTCAGAAGAAGAAAGAGAAAAAGGAGGAATAAAACTCAAAAGACAAAGGAAAGAAAGAAAAAGATGAGACAGGAGGGAAAATAGACATGGAGAATGGCTAAGGGCAAGCCCAAGAGATTCCTGGGGAGGAGAAAGAAGGTTCTCCATCAGGATTGTGGGAACTCCTCCCACCAGCTCATGACAGAGGAAATGAGTCTTTTCTGACAGATATGGAAATGTCCTGGAAAGAGTTTGTTTACTTGCCTTTTGGAAAACTTGTTTTTCTTTTTGAATACTATTTTATTTTTTCCAAATACATGCTACAATGATAAGCAATTTGATATGGATTACATATGTGCAATTATGTAAAATATATTTCGATGTTAGTCATTTTGTGAAAGAGGAAACAGATCAAAAGAATGTGCACCTGCATGCGTGCGCGCGCGCACACACACACACACACACACAAAGAAAAATGAAAATAATGGGCTTTGATCTGCACTCAGACTGCATCAGTTCTTTCCCCGGACATGGATAGAATTTTCCATCACGACTCCTTTGGAATTGCCTTGCATCATTGTATTGCTGAGAACAGCTAAGTATTCATGATTAATCATGACGCAATGGTGCTATGACCGGGTACAATGTTCTCCTAGTTCTGCTCTCCTTGTTTTCTATCAATTCATGAAAGTCTGTGCAGATTTGTCGCAAATCTGCCTGCTCATAATTTCTTATAGCACGATCATTTTTCTTCCTTTTTTCTGATTGCATTTCACTTCATTCCAATTACAAGTGAAGATAGTTTTCAATATTCATTTTATAAGATTTTAACTTCTGAATTTTTCTCCTTCTCTTTCTCTCTTCCCACCTTAAAGACAAATAATCTGATGTAGGTTATACATGTTCAAACACATCAAACCTATGTCCACATTAATCATGTTGTGAAAGAAGAAAAAGAACAAATGGAAAAATCAGGGAAAAAAAGAAATTATTATGCTTCAGTCTCCATTTGGACTCCACAGTTCTTCCTCTGGATTGTCTTCAAAAGGCTCTTGGCAAACCCCAGGATCGCTCTGTGGGAGAGAGTTTCAGAATGAAGAGACTGACTGAACCAGTGGATGGACCCAGGGTCAGAAGTGCAATGACTTCGTGCTTTTCACAATGTACCACATTCTGCCCGGATCTCTTCAGAGGCAAGCACTGGCTTATGGGGTCTGACATCCCTGAGTTGCAGCCATCCCCCCCTTGCTCTTTGGCAGCCCCTCTCTTGACAGATATGCTGGCAAGCTGGCTTGATAGCCAAGCCTTCTCCTTGTGGCATTTGGCCTCTCCTATTCCCCATTGCTTTCCCCTCATTCTTCAGCCCCAATTCCACTGGGATCTCTTAACTTGACGTTTTTACTTTTCAGTCCTATTTGACTCTTTATAAATGCAATGGGATTTCTCTTGTCAAAGATACTGCATTGATTTGCCATTTCCTTTTCCAGACCATTTTATAGAAGAAAAAACTGAGGCAATTAGGGTTAAGCAACTTGCCCACGGTGAACCAGCTTTTGAGTATCTGAGATCAGATTGGAATTGGAGACCTGAGGGATTTTCCTGACTTCAGAACCAGTACTCTATTCACAGCACCACCTATATTCCCCTTCCTGCAGTGCCCCTAGAATCTACATTCACATATCTTGAGTCTCTGCACACTGGTTGTACTGGGGCCCAGGCTCTTTCCCTGAGCGGAGCAATCTCTGGAGTAGAAAGAATCAATTTTTAAATTTTTTTTTCATTTTAGACAAATACTGAAACAAATACAAAATAATAACAGAGAAAAGAAGCATTATAAACTTATATAAAATAAAAAGACAAAAAAAAACATGTCATGCTCACAGCAGAACATGGGAAAGGATTCAGATCACAGAGAAATAACTTATCATTTCCAGAAAGCCTATATATTAAATACCACGTGTTAAGTTGAAGTTTATTCATCTTTTCTTCTGCTTCCTTGTGGGTTTTCTTTTGTTCCATGCTGTACATTTTTTATTTTGTTCTATTTTCTCCTTTACTCCCCTCTACTCAAAACTTGAAGGCTACAATTGAGATGGATATATTTACACATAGGTATTGATAGATATGTACACATATACATATATCGACTTCCATAAATACATACATATATGAACATATACTTTCCCTCAAAAGAATCTATTCCCAACATTGTTTTCATGTATGTCTGTCTCTTTCTTCCTAGCTCTCCTTACTTCTATACTTTACTTCTACCTTCTACTCTACCCTCCTATTACTTGACCTACACCCAGCAATCCTTCCTTTATCCTCCCATTCCCCTAAATCTAAAGACCCTTCCCTACACCCCCTTGACTTATTCTGCCTCTCTCCCCTGTAAAGCTCCCTCCTATATCACTGCCCTCCTCCTTGTCCCCTTAGAGTTTTATTTCTTTTAATTTAGAAGACTTTTGTGCTCTTCTAGATGTGCATGTATTTTCTTCTCTTAAAGCCATTCCTCGTGAACATAGGTTTCCAGAACTAAAAGCTATCCTCCCTCATCTCATTCCTCTGTATTGGTTCTTCCCCTGGAACCTCATTTGTATAAAATTATTACTATTTTTTAGCATTTCTTCAATTGTTTTACTTTTTGAAGTCACATCATGCTTCAGTTTCCCCAATCTTTCTTAGCAACAATCTTAGACATAAGTTTGACATTTTCAATATATAAACAGTAAAATTTCTATCCTTTGAGTCCCCAATGATTGGTCATTGGTATGTACCTTAAAGTCAATATGTTTTCATAGGTTATATTATACAGTGTTATATGACCAAATTTCGCTCAATGTGGCATGCCCACATCAGAAAGGGTGCTGTATGCTCTATGAGCAAAGCAGAATTGAAACAGTGCAAAGGAAATATAGGATGCACAAATTGGAGTTTCCACCCCAAATGTTCACACGAACCATCTCTGCCGAATCTGTGGTAGAGCCTTCTGAACTCATATTGGTCTGATCAGCCACAGTCGGACACAATGAAACTTGACTTCATCATAGTGATGTCATTTTGGTCCTCTTCAAGAAGGAAGAACAGCCACCATTGAAACGAATAATAGGCAACTACTTTTGTTGGCTGAATGGAGGATGAACTGGAGTGGGAGAGATCTGAACCCCACCACACCCCCATCCCCACCACTGCCAGGAGCCTATGGGAACATTCCAGAGGTGAGATGACAAAAAGTCTGATCTTGTCACCCTCCTCCTCCTACTGCAGTGGCTCCCTATCACCTACAGGATCCAATGTCAAAATATCTGTCATTCAAAGTCCTTTCAAAATATCCCTCTCTCATACCTTTCAAGTATTCTTACACTTGACTTCCCAACATATAATCCTTGATCCAGTGACACAGCCCTATGGCCTATTCACTCAACAACATCCTCCATCTCCTGGCTCTGGAAATTGTCTTTGACTGTCCCTCATCTTGGAAATACTCTCCCTCTCCTGCTTTGGCTCCTAACCTTCCTAGCTTTCTTGAAGGGGCAGCCAGGTGGTACAGGGGATAAAAGAAGGGCATGAATTGACAAAGATTTACCTTCATGAGTTTAAATGAGGACTCACACATTTACTACTTTTCTGATCCTGAGCAAGTCCCTTGAACCTCCTTGACTCAGTTCCTTATCTGTAAAATGACTTGGAGAAGAAAATGGCAACCCATTCCAGGATCTTTTCCAAGAAAACCCCAAATTGGGTTACAAAGAGTAAGACATGACTGAAATGACTGAGCAACAAAAGTCCAATTCCTCCAGGAAGCCTTTCCCCACCACTCTACTTTCCAGTATCCTACCTCTGGTGAATGTTTCCAATAAATGACATACAAACTGCATATAGACATACATGTATATACACATACATATATATGTTTGTTGATACACACAGTCACCCATATATATGTGTGTGTGTGTGTGTGTGTGTGTGTGGTTTGCATGTTGTCTCCTCATTGTCTCCACAGTGACGTTGTGAGCTCTTTCAGGTCAGGGAGTTTCTTCTCCCTTTCTTTGTTTTCTCAGTGCTGAGCTCAGTATCTGGCACATTGTATGTGGTTCATAAGTGTGCATTGACTGAGAAAACCTGCAAACAACTATACAGAAGCAAAACATACACAAGATAAATGGAGATAATTGAGAGAGTGAAGCCACTACTATAAATGCAGACTTCAGGGAAAGATAAAGGAAATAGAGAGGAAGCTTGCCTGATAGAGATCTTCATAGGTTAGGAGCAAGAACTTCTCTGAATCTCTCCAGGACAGCCATCCTTTGATGTGGTCAAATCAGGATCCACATAACACTCCAAGGAAATTGGGAAGGAAAGATGGGATGGTGTCATTTCTCTTTCACACATTCATAAAGTGCTTAATCAGCTTCAGATGCTAGCCAAAATGGGAGTCTTGGAGACAGAAGTTCTGCCCTGACATGACTGAGTCTGGGGCAGGAGGGCATGATTCCTAGACCCAGAGAAATACCACCCATGAGAAGGTTGGCTAGGAGAAGGACCAGGAGGAAGTCACAGGGCAAACTTGGGTAGGTGCTACCCTCAAACTCAGGAATCTTGGCAAGGATGTTGGAACATGATGAAGATGTCTGGTTGGGTTTGCTGGAGAAGGTGACATTAAAACTGCACCATTAGGAGACCTGTATTTCAATCCAGGCCCTGAGCTGGTCTATTGAGACTCTGCTCCTCAGAAAGCACTAATCAGAGATTTGAAAGACATGGGCTCAGATGCAGGTCAGCTCTGCAAATTCCTTGGTCACATAAACTTGGGAAAGTCACATCCCAAGTCTGAGTCCCTATCCCTCTTCTCTAACATGAAGCTGACAGTCGTTTGACTGTCTCTGTCCCTGGACTGCTGAGAGAAATGTGCCAACCAGTGAATGGAAGGGCACCTTCAATACTGGGGGTTTCATTATGTTGCCAGGGAGAATGAGGAGGAAGAAGAGAGAGGGGAGATGAAATGGGAGGAGGATCTGGTTCCATCATTCCCCCTTCACTCACCATTTCCTTGCAGGAAGTGAACAAATAATTCCTCAAAGGTTGACCATAATGGGTAGAATGGAAGCTGATTGGAGTAATGGTAAAGAGATACGATGACATCCCTCGGATCCCTGGCAATATATATCATCTGAAAGAAAAAAGTGAACCATAAGAGGGTGATACATCTGTTTTCTTTTCTCAGGAAGCTTCTTGGGTAGAATGTTCTTGGAGCAGCTGTTGCTCCTTGGATCTGCTGTCCAGTCCACTCATTGTATCCCTTGTGCTCAGCTTTGTGCCTGGCATTTAATAGGTGCTTAATAAATGTTTCTTAATTGATTAACACTTGAGGAAAAGAAAAGGGGATATTTATCAAAATAAGTGGATGAGGATTCTTTGGACTTCACTGCATAAAAGCCTTTTTTAAATGTTCAGATGATGGAAGAGGACAAAGAAAATTTATACTAGCACACAGAATGAGCATGAGCAGCATGCTCAAGGAAAATGGAGGGTAAAGGTGTAGTCAGGGGAGCCCAAACATGCTGAGATCTTCAACCTCGGAGAAAAGTTTAGAGATGGCCCCATGAGGGAGGGGTCCCATATAGATAGAGCCCTCAGCATCTCCTCAGATGTGTCAGATATCAAAAGAGTCCTGCAGGAGTAAGTAGACACAATGGGTGAGATCCTTGACCTGTTTCTTTTTCCACCTTCAACCTGAGTCCTTCTGCTCCTCTTCCTTCCCATCAAGTCCTCCAGAAACATTACAAAGGTATTCTGAACCACTTGAAAGCAATGAAAATGAAGTTCTCAGATGCTGGCCAATCTATGAGACTAAAATTCGAATTATACTTTGAAATCTGTGAACATTGCACAAAGAAAGTCTGAGTGAAGATGTCGATAATTGTAAGATCTAGATGTTTCAGGTCTCCACTTCTCTGATGGAATACAAATAAGGAGTTGCCCAGAGTGTCAGGTAGAATGGGGAGTAAAGGGCACCTTATTAAGAAAAACCATAGGACAATGTGAACTCTGATGTGAACTCTTTCCAAATGTTTTTCTTCCGTTCAATTTTTTTCACCTCTTGAATTATCTCATACCTGAGATCTGGATGATGATTATGCAGATTTCCAAATGGTCACCTCTCAATTTAGCTTCTATAGTATTCGAGGACTACTATCATATCATTCAAGAGAAGGGAGTAGGAGGATAAAAATGATGATGATGTTGAAGGTGATGAAAAAGAGGAAAGTAGAAGTAGTAAAAGAAGGAGGAGGATGAAAAGGAGGAGAATGAAATAAAGGAGAAGTAGAATGAAATGGAGGAGGAATAGAAGGTAGAGAAGGGGAAAACAGAAGAGGAGGAAAGAAGAGGAGGAATCAGGCTTTTGATGAGGAAGAGGAAAACAGAAGCAAATGAGGGCATGGTCCAGAAAATCGATATAAGAAATGGAAAAAAGACCAAAACCCAGTGGTAAATAAGCAGCACAGTGTGGAAGTAGCCTGGAGCACTGTCTACATTGAAAGAGTCTGAATAAACCTCTTAGTTATTATAGGTTTCCTTTTAGTTTCTTGGTGGAATCATGAAAACAATTCTTGTTTAAAAAAGTGGGGGAGGGGGAAGGTGGATGATAAAATGAATATGGAAGAACCAATACAGGATATGACCTCATTCTACCTCACATTTTAATGTGATGATTTCCTGCCAGATGTGTGGAGCACAGAATATCCACCAGATCATATCTGTTGTGATAGCATATTGCTCTACTGAAGTCATGTAGCCATTAGACTGTTGCTGTGAAAATTATCCACCCTATTCACTGCTACCAATATTGCATTTGGAAGAGTAAGTCCTTCTGAAGAACTGACCAACGTATTATTTCAGCCTGGGAGTTGAAATGGCTTATGTCTGCTAGTACTAGCTATGCCTTCTTTGTTAAAGAAATGAAGTGACTTGTATGCACCAGGAGACATGACACGTTTGGAAGTTTCATTGGAGAAGAGACTAGTATATGGCTAAGAATTTCCAGGAAAGACCTTTCCTGTCTGCTTGCTGGTAGATTTTTGAATTTTAGTGAGAAAGAGAGATCTGCAAAGAAATTTACAAAGTAAGTTAACTGGGTCCCCTTTGGAGATTATCACTGGCATCTGAAAAAAGCTAGTATTTTCAGGAAAAAATAATACTCACTAGGATATCTGATCAAATGGCTTACTAGCTTTTGTGTGAAGACCTCCACTAACTCTTGGGGAATCCATTCCATTCTGTGATAGCTCCAATTGTTAGGAAGTGGTTCCTGACATCTAGCCTCAACTGGCCTGTTTGTAACTTCCCCTCATTGCCACTGACCCTGTCCTCTGGGGCCAGGCATAATAAACCAAACCTCTCCTCCACATGATGGCCCTTAAAATACTTGAAAAAGACCTCTTCTGTCTCTTCTGACTCCCTCATGACTCCTCATTTTCCAGGAAGCCTCATCAATTTCTCCCAGATATGTCCTTCTCCAATTCAGTTTCAGTCCTCCTTCCAAACCATCCAAATCATTTTCATATTTCCATCTTCTTCACTTCCTCCTTCTGCTTTTTTGTAGTCCTTCTCCCAACTTTCTCCACGGGACCTTTGCCCTTGCTCATCATAGGTAGGAGCAAGCAGTGACATGGCCAGTGGGATGATTAGGAAGATGGTTATAGGAGTTTGCAGAGAACAAGGAGCAGGGGGTTCCTGTGTCTCCCTCCCCCTTCCCTGAATTCCTATGGATAATGAACCAGGACTGTAGCTCCTCCTTCTCTCTATCCCATCCTTCCTCCAACTCCTTGATACATGTTTCTTTCACTTCTTATCAGGGGCCTCCTCTACTAACCTTGGACTTGCTGGTGAAATAGGACTCAGGGAAGAGCTGAATTGGGAGATGAGAAGTGAGAAGCCGTGAGTCTGGCTGATTCTTGATGAATTCAATGCTTCTTTTCAAATCCATCCAGGGACAGCGTTTATAATAGGGGACAGATTTGATCCAAGTGAGGTCCCCTTTTGAGTAGATCAGGCTGAGAATATCTATCATCCAGTGGGTACCTAAATGGAATACAAAGGACAGAAGGGTCTCATAAATATTCCATGTACAGAATCACAGATCCTTGGAGGTAGGAGAGACTTCACTGGTATCAATCCTGCCCTTGCTGGAACAAGCCTAAGAAGGACTTCTGGGGATGGAAGCAAAGATGATTGCAAAGTTCTACTTGAGACAGTGCTACTTGCCAAGATGTCTTTGACATGAAGTTCCAATTTGCCTGGATGATTGAATGGCTACACCAAAGAGTGTCTAGTCACTCAAGAAGCATCTCCTAGGCACTTACTGGATGTCAGGGTCTGTGCTGAATGCAAAGGATTCAAAAGAAGGCAAAAACACAGTCCCTTCCCAATTGGATCTCACAGTCTAAGGTGAAAGTCAACCTGTAAATAAGTCATTTCATATAAGAGTTATAGGAAATGAAGGAAAGAAAGTCAGAGAGAGGAAGTTACTGGCAATTGGAGACTTCAGCAAGGCCTTTACAATTAATCTGGCAGGAATCCAGGGAATCTAAGAGGTAGAGGTGAGGAGAGATAACTTTAGACAGAGAGAACACAGGCAGTTATGTGAGAAAGAATTCATTTGAACCTCTATACTATTCCAATCAGCATTAATCAGTTTGCTATGATTGCATAGGGGTAGGGATTATAATTCTGTATATTAGGTGCCAAAACTGTGAGCTGAAAATTGTAAGTTACTTGGTTAATAATAGGAAGCTAACTCTACCCTTTTTTTGTCATGGTAACAAAGCCCTGTTTGGCATAGGTGACTCAATTACATGGAAAATCCTCTGATTTATTTTTGTGCCTCTGGACCATTCTCTCTCGTCCCAGATGAGCAGGTACCTATCTTATAACCATGTAGATCCCACATGCTTCACCCAACCTGAAACCTGCCCCCCTTTCAGCTGTAGACATGCCATTTCTAACTGATGTATTATTTTTTGGCCATCAAAGCAAGATCTATCAACCAATAGGATTCCATACTTTGTGTAGCCTCTTTAGAGTATTCAGGTATGAAATCTGGTATCAAGTCTTATAAAATTAATGCCCTGAAAGAAGGGATCATCTCAGATCATGAGAAAGATCAGAAGTCCACTACATTGGAGGGGACCCAGGAATCTTTAATAAAGTGTCATTGCTCTGAGCTCTGCCTCAGTCTCTTTCATTGTAAACTGTCCAATTTTATGCCTGTGGTACAAACACTAGGGTTTCAGAGCTGTACTGTGGTTGTAATTGAAAGAAATAAGCATGTGGGAAGGATGGACCTGTAGAAGCTCCCTAACATAGCCCACAAAATACCTGTAAAAAATGACTCTAACTTAAAAAAATTCCCAATGGTCTTTTAAGGCAAAATGCCTTCCACATTCAGAGAAAGAACTATGAAATTCAATCACAGAATATAACATATCATTTTATTTTGTATTCATTTTAGTTTGCTATATGATTTCTCCCACTCATTTTAATTCTTCTACACAGCATGACTATAGTGAAAATGTATTTAATAGGAATGTATTAAATTGTATGCTGTCTTGGGGAGGGAAGGGGAAGGTAGGGGGAGGGAAGGAGAAAAAAATCTAAGTTATATGGTAGTGATTGTAGAATATTGAAAATAAATAAAAATAATTTCAAAAATGACTCTAAAGAAATTCTAGAGCAGCAGAAGCCACAAAAGATGGAGTGGAAGAGATTTCCAGCCCAAGGCATCCTGGAAGGCTGACAGGAAAGGTCTATCACACCAGAAGGCCCTGTGGTAGGGAAGGGATCAGAGCAGGCTTTAAAGCATGAAGAATCCCTAACTGCAGCTGCAGTTCCCAGATCCCTCAACTCACCAACACCAAAGCCAGCTTCAAAGGTCAGTGAGAAAGTTCTTTCACCTGCATGAGAAGGGAACGTGATCTGCTCCATCAGCCTCAGGGCAGCAGCAGTTACTGCAGTATAGCATTCATTTTGGGAGCCCTCAGTCTAAAGCCCCTGGGACAATCGCAGGCTGATCTGGATCTCAGCCCTGACTGGCAGCCCTGGGGTGAGGAGGAACTCTGACTGACCTGGTGGAGCTGGTGTAGGCTCTGAACAGGGAATGCTACTCACAGATCCTGGACAGAACAGAGTGCTTGTAGTTGCACCCAGACCAAAGCACAGACAAGGAGTGGAGTAAACTCCTCTCCCTTGATTGTGCCACTTTGGAGAAATGGAGAACTTCCGGGTCCCCAGAGTATACCCTCCTCTTGACAAAGGACTCAAAAGTCAAGTAACTAACTGGTTGGGAAATGCCCCAAAACGGGGAAAAAACAAGACTATAAAAGACTACTTCTTTGGTGAACAGGTATTTTCTTCCATTCTTTCAGATGAGGAAGAATAATGCATACCATCAGAGGAAGATCTAAAAATCAAGGTTTCTGCTTCCAAAAGCTGAAAAATAAATATGCAATTCTCTCAGAACATGGAAGAGCTCAAACAGGATTTTGAAAATCATGTAAGAGAGGTGAGTTGAATAGAAAGGGATGATATGTAAAAAAAATAAAATTAAGGGATGAGATAAGAATATAATGAGAAGAGAAAGGGAGAAATAGAATGGAGCAAATTATCTTTCATAAAAAAGGTAAGATAAAGCTTTTTCAGCTTTTTCAATGGAGGGGAAAGGGGGGAGGTGAGATGGAAAAAGTGAACCTTGCTCTTATCATATTTGGCTTAATGAGGGAATAACATAAACAGTCAACTTGGTATGAAAATCTATTTTACACTACAGGAAAGTAAGAGATAAGGAGATAAGTGGGGCAGGCATATGATAGAAGGGAGAACAAATGGGAGGAGGGAGTAATTAGAAGTAAACACTTATGGGGATGGACAAGGGCAAAAGAGAGAATAGAATAAATGGGGGGCAGGATAGGATGGAGGTAAATAGAGTAAGTCTTACACAACATGACTATTATGGAAGTGTTTTGCAAAACTACACATAGGTAGCCTATATTACATTGCTTGCCTTCTCAGTGGGGATAGGGTGTGAGGGAGGAAGGGAGAGAAGTTGGAACTCAAAGTTTTAGAAACGAGTGTTGAGAATTGTTTTTGCATGCAACTGGCAAATAAGAAATATAGATAATGGGGTATAGAAATCTATGTTGCCCTACAAGAAAAGAGAGGAGATGAGGATAAGGGAAGGCAAGGGTGTGATGGAAGGGAGGGCAGATTGGGGGAAGGGGTAATCAGAATGCATGACATTTTGGGATGGTGGGAGGGGAGATATGGGGAGAAAATTTGGAATAAAAACTTTGTGGAATTGAATGTTGAAAACTAAAAATAAATAAATAAACATTTAAAAAAAATAAATCAGCAGGAGTCTCTGATTTCCTGTTGTTTACAACCATGCCATGGGGTGGACCTTGGGGTGTGACTGTGTGAACCTTACTCAGTAACTAGACCTACTTGGAAATGTCCATGAGACATGCAAGAAAGGAGAACAAGGCATCAGTAAGTTTCATCTCTGATGGGACAGGATGAAAAAGTCAGAGATTCAGGGGCCATAAAGCTGGGTAGAACTTTAAGACAAGGGAAGGAAAGGGCATATCTTTGCCTTGGGGGACACCATAAGCAAAGGGTGCAAGGAGGGCACCAGAGAGCATTTCTAGGGTTGGGAGAATAAAAGTTTATAGCATATCATATGTAAAAGGGGCAGCTATACCCTTTGTCCTGTGAGTCAAGGACTAGAATTCTAATCCCAGCTCTATCATTTCCATGAAAGCTAGGTCCCCTTGAAGAGGTCTTGTAGTGCTGAAGTTAATAAAGTAGGAGATGTGTAGTCAGGAAAACCTGAGTCTGAGTCTTGCCTTACATGGTCAATTCCGTTTCAGATTTTCTGGAATGCAGACAGTGAAGAGGGAGGTACTAATCAACCAGTCTGGATTGGGGCCCAGTGGAGTTTTTTATGTTTGGTGCAAAGTGGCAGGGCAAAGAGCCCCAATGGGATTCCACAGAGTGGAAAATTTAAGGTTGATATGAGGAAAGAAAAATACAAGTTCCTAACAACTTGATTCCTCCATAAATGGGATGGCTGCCTGGGTAGGGGTGGACTTCTGTCTTTGAAGATGTTTAGGCAACTTGTATGATGGCTTGTTGGGTTGAATAGAGTAGTGATTCCTTTCCCATAGAGGTTAGATTCAAGGACTGCTAAGACTTCTTCCAAATCTCACATTGGGTCATTCTGGGATTGCAACTTTGGGGAACAGCTCCAGACTGTGAAACATGGTCACATCTGTTGGCACTAAGAAAAGCTCAGGGCACAAGAATCCAGAAGAAGACTTCTGGAGGTTCCCCAGGGAATGCAAGAACCATCCAGAATCATGATGGTGAACCATTCCCATTGTTGACATCCTGGTCTTATTTACAAGGACTGCAAATATTTAATTGGGGGGAAGAATTTGGGGGTAGTGTGATCAATTGGATTGGTTCTTATTTGAAAGAATAGTGTGTCCATATCTGAGAAACAGACCGCATCTTCCCAGAAAGGACATCTCCATATCCACTCTTTACAGTGTTTTCAGGAGTTATTCAAATAATGTGGAGTCATATAGTATTTTCCTCCCAAAGGGATTGTATTTTGACAACTGTGAATACTTTTCATACTGAGTTCCATTGTTAATGACTTCTTCTTACCTCCCCTAGGTTTTCCTGCATTTTTATGAGATGAATTCAATGTTCTCCCTTTCCACACAAGAGTTCCACTCAAAGTTGTTCTTTGAGCAAATCCTACATCAGCATCTGAGTCAGAGCATGACTGAGGGAGAAATCCTTGAAGAAATTCTGTCTGAGGAAGCCCAGAAATGGGAGGGCTGGGTCCTGGGTTAGGTAAACGATGTCAGCTGATTCACAGTGGAGCAACTGATCTTGATAAATCATGAATTCCTCATCAACAGGGAAGGGAAAGCTCTAGCTGCAATGACATTTTCCCAGAGATCTCGTGTTTTCTAAGGGATACCTGTTCATGTCGGGATAGCCTTGGATGACCCCTAAATTACTCTTTCCTTGGAGAGTCTGTGAATCTCTCCCCATGCCCTCCATCCTCTTGGCACAAACATTGAAGAGAAAGAAGAGAGAAGAGTTTGAAGAGGGAGAGAGAGAGAGAAAGAGAGAGAGAGAGAGACAGAGACAGAGACAGAGATAGAGAAACAAAGAGACAGAGACAGAGGAAAACAAAGATGATAAAGGAGCATGTGATGAATATAAAAGCAGTAGGGCAGCATTGTGTATTTGAGAGAGGATCTTTTATAGCCTTTTTCAGTCCCTTAGCTTCCCTGGGCCAGAGTTTTTTTCAAGTTAAGAACAATATTTGCAGTATGCATCTCAAAGGTTTGTTTGGAGAACTGAAGGTACCTGTGGTTTTTAAACAAATAGAAAAATGGGATGGGGGTGAGCCAAGATCATGGAGTAAAAGTAGGGAATTGCTTGGGCTCTCCCTCAAACTCTCCAAATACCTATAAAAATTACTCTAAACAAATTCTAGAGCAGTAGAACCCACAAAATAATAGAGTGAAAGAAATTTCGAGCGCAAGACAAGTTGGAAGGTCGACAGGCAAGGTCTATCACACTGGGCTGGGAGAGAAGCACACTCCAGGATCCTCTGTGTGGCACAGATAGGAATGGAGGAGGTCTCAGGGCACTAAATCACGTGCAGTTGTGGGAGGTTTTGGACTTCTCAACCAACAAATACCTCATACAACATAGAACATCAGTGGGAAATGTCTGTCCAGATATGGATGAGAGAAGAGCTTGGTCTGGCCCCAGTCACAGAGTGAACAGGAAAGGGAAATGATAGGGGACTTATTAGAGTTGAAGTATTTACATTCTTACATGGAAGCATAATATTTGTAACACGTGAGAGTTTTCGCAGTATTAAGATAGTTAGAGGGAATATATGTGAGAGGGCACAGAGTGAGTTGAATATAAAAGGATCATATCTAAAAAAATAATATTAAAGGGTTAGAGAGGAATGTACTGGGAGAAGGAGAAAGGGAGAGGTAGAATGTGATAAATTATCTTATATAAAAGGGGCATGAAAAATCTTTTACATTGAAGGGAAAAAGGGGGAAGGTAAAAGTAAATGAGTGAACCTTACTCTCATCAGATTTGGCTTAAGGAGGGAATAATATACACACTCAATTAGGTATGAAAATCTATCTTACCCTACAGGAAAGTATAGGAGAAGGGCATAAGAGGGGGGGATAAGAGGAGGGAGGGCAGATTGGGGGAGGGGGTAATCAGAATGCTTGCTATCTTGGGGAAAGGGAAGGGGATTGCAGTAAAAATTTGAAACTCAAAATCTTGTGGAAATGGTTGTTGAAAATTTAAATTTAAATCAAAAAGAAAAGAAAATGGGATTGTCATTAGATGAACAATAGCCTTCCTGGGAAACTCTTTTGTCTCTCCTACAATCCTTGTAGCCTCTTAAGGTAAGTGCTGCCATTTTCTCTGATGCTTTCCTTGTGGTACAATTCATTATTCCCCTGGGCCAAGTGCATAAATCCTGCCTGGTCCCACTGAAGTGGCCTGAACACCTCTTCCTTCAAAGAGGACTCAGGACACAATGGTAAAACCACAGGGTCAGGGTTACAGTTCTATTATGTCTCTGAACTCTGACTAGTTCCTGCCTTTCTAGGGGTCCAGGGATTCACTCTATACCTGGGTTTCTTAATATGAAGTGCATGGATCTAGAAAATTGACTGCTTAGAAATTTCGGGAGATCCATGAACTTCATGGGGTGAAATGATATCTTTGTTTTCACTAACATTTTACTGAAGTTTAACACTTCCTTCAATTATTTAAAATCTTATTTCAATAAGGGGTCTATGTGCTTCAGCAAATTGTCTGCCAGAGGGAACAAGAGACACTAAAGTTTAAGAATCTTGGCTCTCTAAGGGGGAGCCTGGGCTGCTGGGTCTCAAGTACTTTCCTTCAATATTAAGGCCAAGCATGTGCAGGAACAGCAGGAAATTAATATTTCCAGTCACCTTCCCCCTCTCTGGGTTGTCAGCCCTGCTCTTTACCTGACTTAGGGTAGGCCATTATAATGACATCTTTGTCCCGAATTTCAAACTCATTGTACATGCCTTCGACTGTCTCCACATCAAAGATTTCAGGAATAAAAGGTATTCCCTTCACGAACTTGAATGTGTTGGGATTCTCCATGCAGGCAGACCTCTCCAAGCTGGGTGAGTGCTCTCCTCTGGATCTCTCTCATGGCTCTTTTTGCTTCCTCAGCTCTTCCCAACTTTTAATGAACCACAGACATGCTCAATAGGTCAGAGTCAGAAGACAATCATTAAAAAGCTTTGTAGGCAGGGGGCGGAGCCAAGATGGCGGAGTAGAAGGACGCCTGTTTATGAGCTCCAACCCACAGCCCATAGAATTAATGTAAAAAGAGACCCTCATAACTTCTGGACCACTGAAAGGGGTACAGAAACAGAGTGGAAGAGATTTCCGTGCCAGAGAGCCCTGGAGACGCGTCCCCAGGGTCCGTCGCACTCCGGAAAGTGGACCCCACCCCAGTGCTGCCCTGGCTGTGGCCCCAGAGAAGCTGACCCGAGCAGGCTTCAGGGACGGAGGCTCCGGCAGCCGGGAGGGTCCCTCCGCCCACAGAGGCTGCAGGTCAGTGAGAGAGACGGCTGGCTGGCTGAGGGGAGTGGGGTGTCTCCGTGATTCGGGACCCCTCGGGAGGAAGCGGCGGCTGCAGAGACGGGGGCAGGAAGCGGTGGAGGCAGAGGCATGGGTGGCAGCAGAGGCAGCAGCTGTGGCAGCCCGGGACTCCCCGAGCAGGCAGGATCTTCATTACTGAAAGTCTCTGCATAAAGCCCCTGAGGGAGCTGAGCCTGGAAGGCGGCCCTGCCCCCACCCCAGCACCAGAACCAAAGGTCACATTGATTAGCAGCTGGGCGGCGCATTTGAATCTCAGAGCCCAAGCACTAGCTGGGCGGATCTACGCGGAGGTGGACAGGAATCTCAGAAGGCAAGTAACTGGCTGGGAATATGCCTAGAAAAGGGAAGAAAAATAAGACTATAGAGAGTTTTTTCCAACAAATGCAAATGATCCCGACATTCGGATCTGATGACAAGGACGTATTCTTGCCATCAGGGTAAGATGTGGAGGGCGGGGCCTCGGTACCCCAGACACCCCAGGGGATGTTAGGTGGGCTCAGGCCTTGGAAGAGATCAAAAAGGATTTTGAAAAGCAAGTTAGACAGGTGGAGGAAAAACTGGGAAGAGAAATGAGAGAGATGCAAGAAAAGTATGAAAAACGGGTCAATACCTTGGTCAAGGAGACCCAAAAAAATGCTGAAGAAAATAACACCTTGAAGAATAGGCTCACTCAATTGGCAAAGGAGGTTCAAAAAGCCAATGAGGAGAAGAATGCTTTCAAAAGCAGAATGAGCCAAATGGAAAAAGAGGTTCAAAAGCTCACTGAATTTAATAGTTCTCTCAAAATTAGAATGGAACAGATGGAGTCTAATGACGTTACGAGAAACCAAGAAATCACCAAACAAAACCAAAAGAATGAAAAAATGGAAGAGAATGTGAAATATCTCATGGGAAAAACAACTGACCTGGAAAATAGATCCAGGAGAGACAATTTAAAAATTATGGGACTACCTGAAAGTCATGATCAAAAAAAAGAGCCTAGACATCATCTTCCATGAAATTATCAAGGAAAACTGCCCTGACATTCTAGATCCAGAGGGCAAAATAAGTATTGAAAGAATCCATCGATCACCACCTGAAAGAGATCCAAAAAGAGAAACTCCTAGGAACATTGTGGCCAAATTCCAGAACTCCCAGCTCAAGGAGAAAATCTTGCAAGCAGCTAGAAAGAAACAATTCCAGTACTGTGGAAATACAATCAGGATAACTCAAGATCTAGCAGCTTCTACATTAAGGGATCAAAGGGCGTGGAATAGGATATTCCAGAAGTCAAAGGAACTAGGACTCAAACCAAGAATCACCTACCCAGCTATACTGAGTATAATACTTCAGGGGAAATTATGGTCTTTCAATGAAACAGAGGACTTTCAATCATTCTTGACGAAAAGACCAGAGCTGAAAAGAAAATTTGACTTCCAAACACAAGAATGAGAAGAAGCATGAAAAAGTAAACAGCAAAGAGAAGTCTTAAGGGACTTACCAGAAGTGAACTGTTTACATTCCTACATGGAAAGACAATATTTGTAACTCTTAAAACTTTTCAGTATCTGGGTAGTTGGTGGGACCATACACACACATGTACACGCATGCACGCACACACACATACACACATGCACACACACACAGAGACAGAGAGCACAGAGTGAATTGAATAGGATGGGACCATAGCTGAAAAGAAATTAAGGTAAATGGTGAGAGAGAAATGTAGTGGGAGGAAAGAGGGTGAAATGGAATGGGGTAATTATATGTCATTTAAGAGGCAAGTAGGAGACTTTTTAGTGGAGGGAAAAAGAGGAGAGCTGAGAAAAAAAAAAACAATTAGTTTACCCTCATCACATTTGACTAAAGGAAGGAATAAAATGCACACTCATTTGGTATGAAAACCTATCTTACAGTATAGGAAAGTGGGGGAGAAGGAGATAAGCAAGGGTGGGGGGATGATGGAAGGGAGGGCAAAGGGAGGAGGGAGCAATTTGAAGTCAACACTTGGGGAGGGACAGGATCAAAAGACAGAAGAGAAACAATGAGGGGCACGGTAGGATGGAGGGTAATTCAGTTAGTCTTACACAACACGACTATCAGGGAAGTCATTTGCAAAATTACACAGATATGGCCTATATTGAATTGCCTGCCTTCCCAAAGGGAATGGGTGGGGAGGGAGGGATGGGGAGAATTTGGAACTCAAAGTTTTAGGAACAACTGTTTAGTATTGCTGTTGCTACTAGGAAAGAAGACATACAGTTAATGAGGAATAGAAAGTCATCTGGCCCTACAGGAGAAAAGAGAAGATGGAGACAAGAGAAGGGAGGGATGACAGAAGAGAGGACAGATTGGAGATAGGGAAAATTAGATGCTTGGGGTATTGGGGTGGGGGAGGGGAGAAAAGGGGAGAAAATTTGGAACCCAAAATTTTGTGAAAGTGAATGTAAAAAGTTAAATAAATAAATGAATAAATAAATAAATAAATGAGTGGGTGAATGGGTGAATGAATGGATGAATAAATAAATAAATGAATAAATGAGTAAATAAATAAATAAAATTTAAAAATATATATATAAAAAGAAGCTTTGTAGGCTTGGATGTCTTTGACAAAGATGTTCAAGACCAAAAAATTTGAATCTCTGAGGTCATCTGGCATGAGGAACAGCAGAGTATAAACAAACAGGACCACCATAACAAATACTAGCTCAAAAAGAACACTTCCATGACTGAGTTTGCATGGTGTGCATATAGCTTCAAGACTTCTGGAGAACTGTCAGGGAGAAGAGAGACTAGAAATGGTTATTTTCTCTCCAGGAGCAGAGTGGGAGGGGGCAACCAAAGCTGATTTGGGGCAGATGTCCAGAAACACTATCTAATGACTAGGACTATGGCTGTTTATTTTCATTGAAAAGCAATCATCATTGATTAGCTTTTGTAAAGGAATAGTTCCTGAGAAGATAGAGGAAGTGCAAAAGTACAACCATATGCCCTTTAACTGGTGAGGGAGACACACTCTGCCCTCTAGAACCCTCAGCCTTAGGGGAGTGGGTTCCAGGTTACCTTACCTGCTACCTACATTTCCCCTTCCCAGGTTCACTTCTGCATGTGGTAGAACTAATGGGTAAGACCATTAATAACACAAGTCCCTGTGTTTTGCTGATCTTGCTCTAGAGAAACTTTCTTGTACCTCCTAACCCTAACCCATACAGTAGCTCTCTATCTTCTCTGCTCTACCAGCAGCTCTTCAGCTTTACCTCTACCCCCTTGAGAATGTACATCTCCACCAGATTCATCTCTACCCTTGCACTTGAGAGGAGCAGCTCTCAGCAGCTGAGTAAACCATTATCTGTAGTGGTGCTAAAATGGCAAGAGGTTCGGACAGATGAGCACCTCAGCATTTTGGCAGCATCAGATTCCTTGACCCCATTTGTCCCCATATGTGGATTCCAAACTAGAGCCATCTCAAGGGACATTGACACAGAAGCCAAGTTCATTGGGGCTGGGGCTGTCATTGTGGGGGTGACTGGCTCTGGGACTGTGTTTGTAAGTTTCATCATTTGTTATGCCAGGAACCTCGCCTTAAAGCAGCAGCTCTTTTCCTATGCCATCTTGGGTTTTGCCCTCTCTGAGGTCATGGGACTCTTTTGCCTGATGGTGGCCTTCCTCATCCTCTTTGCCATGTGATGGAGCCATTTCTATCCCCCAACATTTCTGAATGTTCCTCCTCATCCTCCTGGTCCTTCCATGTCTCCTGAGCCTGTGAATACCTCCCCCTCCATCTTACCAGGTGGCCCTGGGGAAAGTCACGGGCTCAGGGTTTGACAGAAGGAAGACAAATAAATATTGTATTAATAAACTGAGAAAAAAAGAACCCATACAGTATTGTAAAATTTGATAGAATAGTTCAAGTGATTGTCATTCTTTGTAAAACAATACCCCTTGTGAAAAACTGACCCTCCTTCTGAAATAACTAGCAGAGGAACTGAAGGGTTGGGTTCTACTGATAGAATAAAATTGGTAGCTAAAGTATGGGTCAAACAGAAGTCAAACAATGTTTCAAATGTTTCAGAAATTATAGCAGAAAGGAAAGATAATACTGTAATTGTTGTTTATTCAGATGATTACCAAATTGAACCTTTAATTTGTACATTCTACTATGAATGAGGCTACAACAGTGAGTTCATGGACTCTAGAAACTCGGTTGATCCTACATCTACCCTACTTCTGGTCATTGTCTCCTTGTTTCTTTTTGACTTTTTGTCTGCTAACCTTGGTTTCTAGATTTGTTTCCATTATGCTTAGTATCCTTCACCTGCAGCTGCCTGATTGCTTATGTCAGAGGTCTCACTCCCCCGTCCACAACTGTGATGTGTCACCCCTGGATCTGGCATTGACCAAGTTCCAGATGCCAGTCAAACAATTGACTTCTCAAATGGGACCTCTTAGGGCAGGGACCACTCCATGTCCAATTTCAGCAGGAAGTAGCTATGGAAGAAGAGACCTTCACCCCCTATTCCAAGATTTTAGGCCCCATTCATTCAAGGGGGGAGAGATGGGTTGTGTGTGCTCAAGCCCCACCCTAAGATACTGTTTTGTGTGCTTGCTTTTTGTGATTCCGTTGTATTGTAAAGTTCTGTTGACACCAGTTGCCCCATTGACCTATGTAATAGATAAAAAAGATCTTGGGGTCGAATTTATTTATGTATTTTTGCTTAATTTGAAGATCTTTCCCACCCATTAATAGGACCATGTGACCTGCTCAAATCACAAGGAAGCTTAAGTCACACGTGGTGGGAGGAGCTTGCTGAACAGGAGGAGCAGGAAGTGTGGAGCAGAACTCAGAGAAAGTTGGTGAGAGCAGTTAGGGTGTAGGAGACAGGACAAAGGCAGGCACAGCTAGTGTTGTGGGAAGGCACTGGCAGGGGCAGGGGGAGGGAGGAAGGGAAAAGGGGGGAAGACTTGGGAATGGTGTTGCCCCCTTCGGTGCTCATGTCGATTCTATTGACTTCTTGTTACCATAACGGATTTGACTTTCTGGTGTCTGAATAAATGTTTACATTCTGCCTTCCATATGGGGTGTCTGTTACACTTTGCAATTCACAACTACGCCAGCATATTCATAGTCGCCCTCAGTGCTGTGAATGTTGCCTTGGTGATACACCATCTCAGGAACCAAACTTAAAGAAAAACAACGAATGTTAAAAATTGCTTTTACACGTAAGTGGGGAAAACCCTTTTTTAAAAAAATTGCTGTCCAATTTGTAAACATAAGTAATTATGTAAAATATGGCAACTGCTTCCAAGTATAATATACAACGAGAATTGAAATAATCTAAGAGTTTCAGAGAGGATTTTTCCTCACTATTTAAGATCTACCTTTATCCATAAGGTTCTTGGTAGGCGGGACCTGTTCCATCACCTAGTACACAGTGGATGCCACATTAATGCCTGCAGAAGTCTGCTGAATCTAATATTATTTGCAGTATGTTATTGCATTAACAGACCATAATTGACATCACGCTTCTCTACAGGTTAGGTCTTTAGGGGGCTTCTGGCCTTTGTATCGACAAATAACAAGTAAACAAATAAATCCGCAAATAAAAGTCTTTGAGCCATTCACTGCTAAGTTTCTGATAACACTAGCAGGACATCACCGCGGCTGGGATCTTTAGATCCAAAGCGAGGATAATCTTTCTAGGGCTCAGCAAGAACTGTCAGATAAATCTACCCCCATACTCCCACTTCAGACCATCCAAGGTGATCTTCCTGTGATTAGGTCTGAGCTCCATTTTAGTTTGAGACTTTGCTTGTGGCTATTTTCTGAGTTTTGTGTCCTCAGTTTCTCCATCACCTGGTCAGGTTTTGTTCTTGTTTGCTCATTTTTTTCCAATCTATTTTGCATCTAAGAGTTTTATGTTAGAGCTGGATTCTGTTTACCTCTGGTGTGCATGTGTGTGTGCGTAAACACATGTTCTGAGCTTTAGGCTTTGATGCCATCCATGTTCTCACATCTAGCTCTGGGGGGCCTAAGTTTTTGGTGTGGGGTCTAGTGACTGCCCCCCAGCTTTCACTCCTCTCCACCCTAGAACTGGGTAACAGAGTTACCCGGTCCTGTACTAGTATGAGCACAAGGATCTCCTAAAACATCATTAGGATCAAGTGTTGGATCCCCTTACTGTCCCTGGGTGCTGCTGCCACCTCCATCTTCAAGGTTCACAGTACCCACCCCCCTGTCCCACTGGTGCTGCAGACCCCTCGTTCTACCCTTCTAAGATGTCCCAGACTGGAAAAATGACTCACTTTGACTTTTTCTTGGTTACGCTTCTTAGAATTAAATTTGATGTGCTTTTTAAAAGTTGTCTAGAAGGAAATATTGAGAGTTTATATGACCACTACCAGCTCTGTAACCTTAGCTTTGCTCCCCCAAGCAACATATGTTTAATCTATCTTCCACAGGACAGTATTCCAAAAACCTGATTCTACTGCACTCTCCCCCATCCCCTCCCCACCACCAGTGTCCCTAAGTACTTCAACCAATCCTCAGATATCCACATGACTGTGGCTTCAGGCCAGGAATGATGGAAGACCTTTTCCCTTTCGAGGCCTCAGTTTTCCCATCTGTAAAATGATGGAGTTGACCGTGATAACACTAAGATTCTATTACTCTGTCCCCTGAGTGGCTTTAATAAGATTTCAGGTCACAGGGACAAAGTCTCAGAGTTCTCTTCCCTCTCATCAGAAAGTGACTGCAGCTGGCATAGGTTTGTCAGCTCCCAAGAGGCAGTCACCAATTAGGCTTATGCCCAGCAATCCCCAGAGGAAGGCAAAGGCAGACTGGCCAGGACAGATGAATAGACCCTGTCTTGTTCTAACAGGAAACCTTGGAGGAACCCTAGCACCTCACAAAAAAAGTATCCTGCCTCCAACTCTAACCCTAACCAAACTCCTGCTGGGATGGGTGGGAGAGAGTGACTGTCATCCAGGTTCTAGGGCCCTTCTTTCTTTCCTACCATGGAGGGGATGATGCCTGGTAATTGAAATAATACTGGGTCTGAAGCCAGAGGACCTGGGTTCAAATGCTTCCTCAGTCATTGTGACCTCAGGCATGTCACTTTACCTCTCTGGGCCTCAGTTTTCCCATCTGTAAAATGAGAGGTGGCCATTCAAGGCCTATATGAAGTCATATGCTCTGTACCTTTCCTGAAACAGAATGGAGCTCCTCTATGGCCTGACATTTCAAATTGCCATCCTTTCCCCCAACCAGGGACCAGAGAGTATCCCAGGTACTGCTCTCTCCCCTTCTCTCCAGTTGTGTGCATTCATTCATTGACTCAATGGAGAGCACTGTCTTGGACCCTCTGGCAATAGACTTGTGACTGAGAGGGACCTTCGAGATCCATCATTCCAATCCCTTCATTTATAGATGAGGAAACTGAGGCTCAGAGATGCAAAGGGTCCCACAGGTAGTAAGCAGACAACAGAAAGACTCCTGAGTCAGGGCTGGCAGTCAGGAATTCTCCTCCTGGATCTGTGTAGGACCTGGATCATTACTTCTTTCCCTTCTAGGTCTATTTGATGATGTTCTCTGAGTTGAGAGGGCCCATGGGAAAACTGGATTAGGCTTGTCCTACTTGATCCAGGGAGCAGAAGTGAGAAAAGTTACAGGAGTCGATGTAGTCAAGACCAATGAAAGTCATCCCAAGATAGGATGGGCTGCCTGCAGAGCCAGTGGGCTCTCCTTCCAGGGAGTGAAAGCAGAGGCTAGACCTCAATCTACCAGTGTGTTGTGTGTGAGAAACTTCTTGTGGGTTGCCCAAGGCAGCTCTGGGAAGCTAGAGTCCAAAGTACAGGAAGAGGGTGTGAAGACTCTTTTTGATAGACTTAGCCCTTCACAGTAATGCAAGGACCTAAAATATTCCCAAAGAACTCACAATGCAAAATGCTGTCCACATCCAGATGAAGAGAACGCAGAATGGAGCAGTCCATGCTCTCTTTTGTTAGGTTTGGTCTTGTTTAGTTTTCCTCCTTTCTCCCATTCATTTTAATTCTTCTAGGCAACATGAATAAAGTGAAAATGTGTGTCATGAGAATGTAGTTTAATAAGTTTAATAGGGTAATAAAAATGTAGAGCCCATATAAGATTGCATGCCATCTTGGCAAAGGAGGGGAGGAGGGGGAAGAAAATTTTAAACTTATGGAAGTGATTGTTGAAAACTGATAACAAAGAAATAAATTTGAAAAATAAAATGGGAATATTAATTAAAGAAAAGAAGTAGAGGAAGCTCAGCCTTCTGGCTGAGTAATACAGTCTTTGGCTTCCCTATCTATAAAATTAGAGGACAGGCTAGAACGTAGGATTTTTAACAACTTTGATAGATGATAGACAATTGCATTTCAATAACATTGGCTTTCTTTGTAATCCTATGTATTCTAATCATGTATTCAAAAACATGATTCTGTATATGTAAGCCAATCATCATTTATTAAGCACCTACTAGGTGGTGCAGTGGATAGAGCACCAGCAGAGTCATCAGGAGGACCTGAGTTCAACTCTCACCTCAGACACTCAACAAGCACTAGCTGTGTGACCTTGGGCAAGTCACTTAACCCCAATTGCCTCATCTTGGGTCATCTGCAGTCATCCTGAGGAATATCTGGTCACTGGGATTCAGATGGCTCTGGAGGAGAAGTGAGGCTGGTGACCTGCACAGCTCTCCCTCACTCAAAAAAACAAAGTCAAGTGCAAGTCATGTCATCATTTCTCTGACAGCATGGTGTTCTTCGGAAACGAAGGATGAACCCACTGATTATGCTAAGCGCTAGAATTCCACAGAAAGGCAGAAAACAGTCTCTGTCCTCAAAGAGCTCACAGTCCCACAGAGGAGATAACTATGTTCCCATAAGTGACATAAAGGAGGAAGCATTTCTAAATCACTTATGATATACTAGGCACTTAAAAAAAATGTTTTGGTTGGATCCTCACACCAACCCTGAGGAAATTAAGGCACAGAGATTAAATGACTTGCCCAGGATCATCCAGCTAGTAAGTGCCTAACTAGATTTGAGTTCGGGTCCTCCAGGTCCCATGCCCAGCACTCAGCGCACAGCAGCACTAAGCATCATGATATAGATAGGATAAACTGGAGATAACCACATGAGGAAGGCACTAACACTAAGAGGGATCAGGAAAGGCTTCTGGTCGAAGAGAGGGTTTTAACTGTGATTTGAAGGGAAGTTTCAGGCATGGGGCACAGTCAGAGAAAGTATGGAGAGTTGGGAGATGGAGGGTCTAGTTCAGGGAACTGGCAGGAGGCCAGTGTCACTGGATCAAAGAGAAGGTAGAGAGAAGACTGAGGGTGGGGAGGGGGGCATGCTCATTATGAAGGGCTTTGAATACCAAACACAGCATCTTGTATTCAATCCTGGAGGTGATAAGGAGTAACCACAGTCAGAGTGGGGGGTGGGGAGGGAGCAGTAAGAAACATGGTCAGATCTGAGCTTTGGGAAAATCACTTCTGTTGCCAGAAGAAGATGAACAGGTGATGGGAGAAACCTGAAGTGGGAACTTCCCCACCCCCCACACCCTTCCCATGCAGCTGTTGTTATAGTCCAGGCATGAGGTGATTAGGGTCTGCACCAGGAAGAGAGCAGTATCCAAGGAAAGGAGGGGACATGTTGGAGAGATGCTGCAGAGGTGAAATCGAAAGGCCTCTAACCCTAACCCTAAATGCCTTGGCACTACATTGCTGCCAAGAGAGGAGTCCAGGGTGACTCCTAGGTTGGGAGGCTGAGGGACCAGAAGGAGGAGGGTGCCCGCTATTATAGCAGGAAAGATAGGAGGGGTAGAAGGGAAAGGTGAGTTTCATCATGGCCTTCCAGTTTGAGCTCCAGTCTGAAAGGCAGTTGGGGTTGGAGATCAGCAAAGAGCTTTGGACAGAAAAGACAGATCTGGGAATCCTCAGCATAAAAATTGTCATACAATCCACTGAAGATTAGATGACCAAGTGAAGTAGAACAGAGAGAGAACAGGACCTAAGACTGAACCCTGAGGGAGACCTATGGTTAGTGATCATGATCTGGAAGAGGATCCAGCCAAGGAGACAGAAAAGTGGTCAGAGGCAGAACCAGGAGAAAAACCGAGAGAATATCCAGATGATTGGCAGTGTCCAAGACTGCTAAAGGTCAAGGACAATAAGCACTGAGAAAAGGCCACTAGATGTGGTAACTAAGAGATCACTGGTGATTTTGGAGAGGGCAGTTTGGGTAGAAAGATGAAGCCAGAAGCCAGAGTGCTTTTTGTGTGATCCCTGTTATATTGTTGTAAAGTTCCGTTGACAACAGTTGCCTAAGATATTGTTTTATATGCTTATTTTCTGTTATCCCTGTCACAGTTCTATTGATACCAGTTGCCCCACTGACTTATGTAACGAATATGAAACATCTGGGGGTCAAATGTAATGGTAATTTAAAGAAGATCTTTCCCATTCATTAATAGGCTCATGTCACCTGCTCAAATTACATGGAAGCCTAAGTCACATGTGGTGGAAGGAGAGGAGCAGTAGTCACCTGAGTGATGCAGGAAAGAGGGGTCTCAGCTGAGAGTGGGGGGAGATCCATGGGGCTGCCCAAGGAGTCCTGGACACACAAGAAAGTGAAGAACCCCTGGACTGGATGCTCTCCAGGTCCTGTCTCTACTCCTATGGCTAAGGGTCAGTTCAAGTGTAGGTCAGGACCTGGACTTTATCAAGCTCTAAGATCCTGGTTTTGAGGGAAATCAAGCTGCTGGGGGCCAAGGAAAGGTCACTGGATTTGAACTTAAGACATATCTTCCATTCCTGACTCGGCCCCTATCCCTCTGGGCTTTCTCACTTTCTCCACATGCACAAGGAGAGGGGTAGGGTTTGACACCCTCAAAGGGTCTTTTGTGATGGCTCTTGGGAGAGTGACCTCAGATATAATGCCCACTGATGATCATCACTGAGGACTTGGATCTGAGCCCAGCGTTCTGCAAAGAGGGAGGGAAGCCTAGAGGGGTGCCCCAGAAGGCCTGGCTGTGCCCCTTAGTCAAGGCCCTGGTTCCTCACTGGGCTTGCTTCTCCTCCAAGGATGTCACCCCCACATCTGCCCAATCAGCCTCATAGGCACAGGCTTCACCAGCGTTCCAGGGTTCTAGACGTCAGTACTCCTGGCTCGATTATTCTCCTGGCCCTGCCCAGGAACCCCTGAAGGGAGGAGCCACCATTTCTTCACATGCCTCCTCATTGCCCTCCTTCCCTAGAGCCCACCTCCATCTCTTAAAACACTTCCCATCACCCCACAGCCCTTTTGAAGCCCTTCAGCAGTGGAGCCAAGGCCTTGCAGCTGCTTGAGCTGGCACATTTCCCTTGGGTCCCATCGTCCCTGAATGGAACCCAGGTCTGGGGTACTCGACCCATCCAAGCTCTACTGCCCCCAGCCTTCCTGACCATTTAGGAATTCTTCAGCCCCATTTCCCCTCCTGGAGGCTAGGGGTGGGGAGCAACTTGATATCAACACTGGCCCAAAGAAGCCAGGATGGGCTATCCAAGCTGGGATGGGGTGAATTTAGATGGATAATGCACCAAGGAGAGTCAAGAGAAGACCCCTTGACTGTCTTCTTTTTCTGCTGCTGGGCATTATTCCTTCTCCCCATTTCTCCTGGTCTACATCTGGTTGAACTCAATGGTAGTGCCAAATCTGCAGTGTGGACTGGTGAGTGGGATGGGGGAAGGGGGGCGGGGCGCACCACAATGTAGAGTTTGGAGCCTGGAGTCTGAAGACCTGAGTTCAAATCTAGCCTCAGGCATGTAGTAGCTGGGTCATCCATGGCAAGTCACTTCATCTCTGCCTGCCTCAGTGTCCTCAACTGTAAAACAGGGATCCTAATAGTACCTGCCTCTCTCACAAATCTGTAATGCCTAACTCTTCCTCACTCTTCTTCCAAATGGCCCTCTGGGCACAGCACCTAGATGAAGATGGTAAGGATGCTTTAGGAAGGGAGGTCCCATTCAGAGGGGAGGAGACACAAAGAGGAAGGTGTCTGACAGCACAAGATTGCTCTATCCAGAGGTCGATGGGACATGTTTTAGATTGTGACCCTCATTTCCAATGGGCATGTCAGGGACCTAGGAGTGACCATGACAGAACTTCAATCCCATCCCACTCACAGGTGAACAAACGAGCTCAGCTTTAGCTGACTTTCCCGCCATCCCAGAGCACGTTAAGTCAGAGGTGAAAGGGGCTTTGGATTCACTTGATAGAACTGGAGGAAGGGAAAATGCCAAGAGCTTGCTCAAGGTCACCCAGCTGCCCAGCAGCTGATCATCTGGTGCAGCCCCAGCAACTGCTGCTCTGATCAAGACAAGTCTAGCCCGTCCAAACCAGGAAGGCAGCTCTAACCACATGTGGGCCATCCTCGAGGGATGACAGTGGCCGCTTTCCCAGCAGACCCCAGGACAGGGAGGTTTCTTGTTCAAATATCCAACTCTCTCCCTTTCTTTATCCCAACATCACTGCTCTCCACCCTGAGCCTCAAGCACTATTGTTGCTCCCTAATGGCAAGGGGGTGCTGAGTGATGGTCCTACTAGCTGCATGCCTATGGACTCTGTCCTCTTACAACCTGCTTTCCAGGCTTGAGGGGAAGAAATCATTTTATAAACCAAGAGGCACCAGAGGTATGAGACCCAAGAGGGCAGGACCCAGCTGCTGCTAATCTATCCTGTAGACTCACCAGCAACCTGGGGATACGAAGATGGACTCTGCAGCACCTGCCCTGCCCCCCGAGATGGGGAATGCACCCCAAGGAAGATGGCTGGTGTTCACCTCTGCTTAAGCACTGCCCAAGCCTGTCAAAGGCATTTTCCCTCATTTAGCCTCACATCTACTCTTTGGGAGGGAGCTCTTAACTGTCACCACTTGACACAGGAAGAAACTGAGCCTATGCAAAGGCAAGACATGTCCAAGGCAACATGATCAATCTGTGTCAGAGACATTCCTCAGCATGCCTCTCATTAAAAGTGAGGGACCC
Source organism: Bettongia penicillata ogilbyi (assembly GCA_023548195.1). Taxonomy (NCBI): domain Eukaryota; kingdom Metazoa; phylum Chordata; class Mammalia; order Diprotodontia; family Potoroidae; genus Bettongia; species Bettongia penicillata. The sequence goes on along the minus strand of JAJHZJ010000591.1, from coordinate 1,970,399 downwards.
TGCTTATAAATGATCAAAGAATATGAACAGGCAATTTTCAGAGGAAGAAATCAAAGCTACCTATAGTCATGTGAAAAAATGCTCTAAATCACTATTGATTAGAGAAATGCAAATTAAAACAACTCTGAGATCCCACCTCACACCTATCACATTGACTAATATGACAAGAAAAGGAAAATAATAAATGCTGAAGATGTGGGAAAATTGGAACACTAATGCATTGTTGGTGGAGTTGTGAACTGATCCAAACCATTCTGGAGAACAATTTGGAACAAGGCCCACAGGGCTATAAAACAGCATATATCCTTTGATCAAAGCATCCAACAATACCACTTCTAGGCCTACATCCCAAAGAGATCATAAAAATGGGAAAAGGAAGAACATGAACAAAAATATGGTTAAGTATTTAAAAGTGAGGTGATGTCCATCAGTTGGGGAATGGCTGAAAAAGCTGTGGTATATGAATGTACTGGAATACTATTGTGCTTTAAGAAACGACAAACAGGGGGACTTCAGAAAAACCTGGACTTATATAAACTGATATCGCACAAGGAACAGCAGTACTGTGCAGTGATCAACTCTGAAAGGCTCGGGTCTTCTCAGCAAGGACAGGATCTAAGATAATTCCAAAGGACTTGATAGAAGATGCTGTCCACCTCCAGAGAAAGCACTATGGAGCCTGAAGGCAAACCGAAGCAGATGATATTTTCTCCTTCTTGTTTTTTTCTTTCTTGTGGTTTTTCCCTTGTTTTGATTCCTCTTTTACAACATGACTAATGTGGACATGTTTTTTAAAATAAAAGGAAGGGACCAGCACATTGATTTTGATGAGTCCTATGACCTCAGCCCTAGAGGCTGGCATCTCGGCAAGCCATGTTGATCTGCCCAAGACAGAAGTCCCAAGCACGAGCCCCTAAAAAGGAAGGACTGAGGCAGCAAGCGTGGGGGTGACACAGCTGGCTACCTTCACAGATCAGTCCTCTAAGTAAACCAAAGAGTCCTTACTGGGTACAAAGTTGGCCCAGATCCCTCGGGAGGTGGGGAGGAATAAACAACCGCCCCTAACCTCATGGGGTTTTTAATATGACTCGTCGCAATCACGGTGCTAACCAGAGGAAAATAATTCCCCTCTCTACCAAACACAGAAGTCAAGGTTAAGGCTCAGAGTTAGGGTTAAGGCTTAGGGCCAAGGTTATGGTTAGGGGTCAGGGTGGAGGCCTCATCGCAGAGATCCTCAGTCAGCCCTCAGCATCAGGAGGGAGCCGCAGGAGTCACCTCTGCGGGGGCCGGGCCTGCCAGGGCGGCCCTCAGCAGGCCCTCTGTCTCAGGAGTCAGAGGCGCGTGGGAGAAGACACAGTGGTCACCCTGGTAGCACTTGGCACCCGTGTGGAAGAACTTACAGGGGAACTCATGGTGCAAGAAGCGGCAGTGGTCTCCCCGCGTACAGTAGCCTTGCACATAGAACTTGCAGAGTTGCTGGAATTTGAGGCCATCAGTGGCATGGTCCAGCCGGCACTGCTCTCCGCGGACACACCGCCCGGCCAGGAAATACTTGCACACCCTCTGCGAGCCCAGGACCACTGTGTTCTTCTGGATGAACTCTTGGCTCACAGGGGCATGCTCTGGGGCAGTGGTAGGCCCCGCCGGGTGCCTGGGGCCCTGCGCCTTCGCCGGCCCCACCCGCTTCTTCTTCTTGGCACGGCTGGCATTTCCAGCCCCAGAGCTACGCTTGGCCCCTTTCTTTGTCCTGCCCTCTATGACTAGGGGCGCTGGGGCCGCCTCAGAGGCCTCCCTCTCTCGTCTGTACTGCTCAAGGAGCTGGGCAAAGTCCTCCTCCTGGGGCTGCTTCCCCTTGGCAGCAAGAGTCCCAGGCTCCTTGCCTCTCCTCTTGCCATCTGGTCGAAGGCCACCACTTTGGCCGTTGTGTTTCCTGGACCTGCCTTCCCCTGGTCTGGGCCTGCAGGCAGCACTGTTCGGGGTCAATGTCCCAGGCCTTGAGCCAGGAGTAGTCCTGGGGGATAGCAGGACTGGAGTCATCACCTGGAGCAGAGGTTCACAGATCACACTTCCTGAGCCTGGGAGTGCCATGTTGGGAGAAAGCATGGGGTTTGGGGGTTTGCAAAACAGGTCCCCAAAATCACAGCAGGGGGAATCTCCAGAGGTCTCTGTGGCCCCAGGACCATCAGGGCTGGGCTCTGAGGCTTGGTGGGGGCTTGAAGGCTCCCGGGCCACATCCCCAAAGCTGATGGGGCTAGGTGAAGAACCAGAGGGTGGAGCAAACAGGGCCAGCCCAGGGCCCGACTCTGAGCAGCTCAGCTTCCCACAGCCCTCCTGGGGTGAGACATGCTGATCTTGAGTCAAGCTGGGGCCAAGCATGGGATTTGGGGGCTTGGAGAAGAGATCTTCGAAGGGCACCAGGTCGGTGGGGAAGAGCGTGAAGGACATGCTGCACACAGCTCCTGCGATCGAAGCCACTTTCAGGCTGGCCAACCACAACTCAGCTCGGCATCTCCTTGAGGAGGTGTGGGCAAACGCTGCCCTGGAAGACAGGGGAAGAGTTGAGAGCACCCAGGAGGTCTGTGGCCATCTCCCAACAGTCCAGGCATTCTCTCTGGATGCCCACCCTGTCCTGCCCACTTCTGGCCTCCCCTCAGGCCTCCCTGTGAGACCACTCCTCAATTAACTGATCCTGTATGGGGCCTCTCCTACCACTCTTTCCTTTCCCAAGAAACTCTTCAATGAGGAAAGTGCCAGGAATGCACCAGGGCTCTACACAGTCTTCCCCCCACTCCCCCTTTTAGTTTCCTTTTGTATATGATCTTCCCCACTAGGTTGTAAGCTCTGTGAGGGCAGGAAGTGTCTTTTGCCTTCCTTTATATTCCCTGCACTCAGTAAAGAGCCCAGCACACAGTAGGATCTTTATCAGCATTTGTAAACTCAAGGAGGGACCTCCTGTAGGGCCCAGAACATCCCAGGGACAGTGGGAAGACTGGGAGGGCACACCGAGCTTCAATGGCATCACATCCAGCAGGACACTGGGCCAAAGTCTCCACACTCCTAATTCTGCCTTCAGGGCCTTATAGAATAAATATAATGTTGACCTTTCAGGGTCCAAAACCCCCAGCACACTACCTGCCTCATCTCCCAACGTCCCCAACGTGCCCTCCATGAGTCTCCACAGCACTCACCTCTCTGGCATCCAGGCTGGGGAAGGACTGAATCTCAGAAGCTCTGCTCCTCAGGTGGCCTGGCCTGAGGCCCCAGCCCTTCTTGTGGACTCAATGCTGTGACCCCACCAGAGTGGGGTCACCTCCATGGAGATGCAGCTCTAAGGGGTCCAGAAGAGAAGAGTGGGGACCAGAGTGTGGCTGAGGGTCAGTTACCTAAAAACCAATCAAGAGTGACCTTCTTGCTTACATCTCTGTCCCTTGGCTGATGGGCCTATCAACAAAGCTATGTCACTGAGTACACGGCTTCAGGCATGAAGCTAGCACTTCTCAAAGGGAACCCTCGTCAAAGGATTGCAGGGTCCAAAAAACTTTCAGCCCCACACACAGATCTCTTCTCCTTCAGAAATGCTGACCAAAGCCAAAGCTCAGGGTGGGGGGAGTCTTCAACAATTTTCAAGGAGGTAAAGATGTTCAAGGCCCACCCTTAAAGGTAAGAGATTAGAGAGAGAGCTCCAATTTTCTCATTTAACAGATGGGTTAACTAAGGTCCACAAACGTGCTGGAATCGAACCCAGGCCCCCTGGCCTCACCCAGCCTGCTGCCAGCCTGAGGGCAGGTTCTTAAGCACAACCTGGCAGTCAGCCACCAGCCACCTGATGCCTGGGCCACTGGGTATGGGATGCTTGTCCCCAACGGAGAAATACAAGACCGTAACTCTGGGAGGGGCTGCAGTGCAGATGGCAGCTGCCCCCCAAGCACAGACAGGGGCACAGATGCCAAGCCACCCCAGGCTGTCTGCCCCCTCTCATAAAATGTCCATGCCCTCAGGCCTTCAAGAATGGACAGGAAGTCCTCCACATATGAGAGTGCTCTCCCCTCAGGTTGCAGAGGCAGTGTGCAGGAGGACCCTGGGAGATTGCCCAAGTCAAAGGAAAAATGGAGGAAGGAGACCTACTCCTCTCCAGGGGTTGTGGACTCAAGCAGTGTCCACACAAGGGCCACCAAGGCCAGGAATCATCTCCCTTTCCCTTCCAGGCCCCTTCTCTAGTCTAGCATCAGCTTCCCTGGCCCCAGAGGGGTCCATCTTGGAATGAGCCCCTGAAGGCAGACTTGGGGGAACTGAGGACCTTTTCTCTGAGGAAACGGTTTTGAGACAGGGGTGGCCTAGACGGATGGCGGGCAGAGGGTGGCAGGGGGCGGAGGGCTGGCCAGGGGGCACAGGGCTGGCAGGGGGCGGAGGGCTGGCCAGGGGGCACAGGGCTGGCAGGGGGAGGAGGTTGGCAGGGAGCAGGGAGAGGAGAGCGGAGGGCTGGCCGGGGGGGCTGAGGCTGGCAGGCGGGCGGAGGGCTGACCAGAGGACAGAGGGCTGAGCAGGGGGCAGAGGGCTGGCAGGGGGCAGAGGGTGGAGGGCTGGCAGGGGGCAGAGGACTGGCAGGGGGAGGAGGCTGGCAGGGGGTGGAGGGTTGGCCAGGGGGCACAGGGCTGGTCGGGGGCAGAGGCTGGCAGGGGGCAGAGGGCTGGCAGGGGGCGGAGACTGGCCAGGAGGCAGAGGGCTGGCAGGGGGCAGAGGCTGGCAGGGGGCGGAGGGCCGGCCCATCCAGGACTAGGCAGGACGCTGCCCTTGTCCAGGCACAATCCCAGGACAGGAGGTCTCTCTCTGGCTGCACCTGATGACCAGAAGGAGGCGCCTTTTCCAGCAGGGTGGGGGCGCTCACTCCTAGGTGTCGGGACCAGGGCAGGGGCAGGTCTGGGGGGCGGGGCATGGCAGAGTCTGGCCCGCCCTCGCCCCACGGCCCCGCCCCCTCCTCCCTGGCCCTGCCCGCTACAGCCCCGCCTCCTCCCGTAGAGGGCCTGGGCAGCGCCCAAGGGGCAGGGGGGAGGGGCGGAGGAGGCGGTGGCCCCTCCCACACATGAGCCCCACCTCCAGATTCAGGGTCCCCGCCCCCACCCGATCATTCCCGGCCGGGAGGACGTTCCCCCCACCCCCGCCCCGGGAAGGAGGGGGCCAAGGAAGGCCCCCCGCCTCGGCGCGCGGCCCCCACTTCCGCCCTTCGGCCTCAGGCGCAGCAGGGGACGCGCCAGCGCCTGGGGGAGCGGGAGGGGACCCCGACCCTTGTGGGGAGCGCACACCTGCTGAAAGCCTCTCTCCTCGCGGCGTCACGCGGCCGCACGGTGACCCCGAGCCTCACGCAACGTGCGACGTGACGTCACGCACCCGAAAGCGCCGTAGTCCCCCTTCCCCCACTCCGTCCCCCCGCCGCCGAAGCCGCGCCCCCGGCACGTGGACGCATGCGCAGATGCGCCGGACGCGAACCACTTTCCCCCAACCTCGCCACGAACGCGCGGCTCCGACCCTCGCTCCTCTCCCTAAGCGCCCGGGGAAGGCCCGCCCCGCTCACCGGCAACCGTCAGCCGGCCGTGGCCACAGACGAGGGCCGCCCTCCCCGCCGCAGCCGTTTGGCGCTAGTGCGCATGGACGGAAGAAAGGCTCCGCCAATCAGGAGCCGCCGTGTCCCGTCTCTATGGCAACGCCCGAGGGCCCAAGCGCCTCCTGCTCCGCTGCCGCGGGGCCCAGACCCGGGGGGGTGGCGAGCGTCCCTGGGAGGGCTACAGGTACACAGCAGGCGCTTAGCCGCTGCTGCGTGCAGGAACCTGGCACTGCAGGGCGGCCGCCCAGCCCTCCCCCACGTGCCAGGTCGGCCCTGGGGAGCCGTCACCCCCCCCTCCACGTGCCAGGTCGGCCCTGGGGAGCCGTCACCCCCCTCTCCACGTGCCAGGTCCGCCCTGGGGAGCCGTCACCCCCCTCTCCACGTGCCAAGTCCGCCCTGGGGAGCCGTCACCCCCCTCTCCACGTGCCAAGTCCGCCCTGGGGAGCCGTCACCCCCCCTCTCCACGTGCCAGGTCGGCCCTGGGGAGCCGTCACCCCCCTCTCCACGTGCCAAGTCCGCCCTGGGGAGCCGTCACGCCCTGGGGAGCCGTCACCCCCCTCTCCACGTGCCAAGTCCGCCCTGGGGAGCCGTCACCCCCTGGGGTGCGGGAGCCTTCAGCCCCCCCCCCTCCACGTGGGCCAGCCTGCGGTGGGCTTCCTCCCCGAACCCCCTGTGCATAGTAATGGAGGAACTTGGGTGGGGGGCAGCCTCGCAGGACACAGATCTTTCACTGAGCTCAGGAAGCCGACAGACCGAGCTCCCAGACTGACACGTCACGGACAGACAGACCGACGGACAGCTCCAACTGTGATCACCACCCTCTGCGACTTCCCAGAGTCTCCTTGGGCACCGAAGCCGCTTCCAAAATGGAAGCCCCAAAGTAAAGTCTTTATCCCCTTTTGGAGCCCGAGGGCATCCCAGCCCTTGTGCGCCCTCCTGCAAATCTCCCGATAAACTCCCCGAAGGAGCAGGCTCCTGAACTGGAGGGGAAGGTCTTTCATCGCATTAACAACACAAATACATATACTGTTTCTAGTTAAACTCTTCTTTCTGTACTTTCCTCCTAGTGAAGACTCTTGGTTGATAAAGGCAAGGTTCCATCAGAGTCACCTGATTACACTAAAAACAAAACACCGAAAGATCCTCCTTTGCTTGCCCTTATGAGTGTGGGAGAATTCACACTGGAGAAACCCCTTCTGAGTGCAAGGAGCCAGAGTGAATACCTTACCACTGGAGTGAAGCCCTATAAACGTAGTCATGGTTAAAAAGCCTCCATCCAGCACCAGCGACTTCCCATCAGAGACAATGTAATAGCGAGAAAGCGAAATCTCCCGTACCAAGGGGGCAAGAGAGGAAAGGACACCCTGGTATCTCTGTTTAAAAGCCTTGTTGTGTTCTTTGTAAATGCTTTTACTGGTAAGACTCTGGCATAGTATGGATTTGTCTCTGCAAGGCACTTTAAAACATGCCAGCATAGCAGAGACTATGAAGGTTAGATTTTGAAAGGAATTATTTAAAATTATTAAGTAGCCAGCAAGTAGGCACCTCTTAGGAAGGAGTTCACAGCAACTTAGAAGGAGTTGACAGCAGGGCCACTGATTGGGAAAAGTTGAGGAAAGGAAGGTAAGAAAGGGGGGAGAGAGGAAAGAGACAAGGAGGAAAGAAGGAAAGAGGAAAGGAAAGAGGTAAGGAGAGAAGGGAAAAAAGGAGGAGAAAGGAAAGGAAGGGAAGAAGAAAGGAGAGAGGGAGACAAAGAACAATAAGGAGAAAAAGGAAGGAGGGAGGAAAGGAAAGGGAGGGAGGAAGGAGGGGACTGTGTGCCAGGCTCTGCCCTTAGCTCTAAGACATCAAATGGACCAAAAGGAGATACATTCTCCTAGGGCAGGCTGACCCCCTAGTGGGGAGTTGTGGTCCAGGGAGTCAAAGAGACTGAGAGGAGACAGTTGGCACACCCTCTCATCAGTAAGAGGAAGATGGGCTGAGCAGCTGGGCAGAGGGCCCAAGGCTTAGGGTCAAGAAGGTTGGACACTGCCTGACCTTCACCCAGACCAGTGAGTTCAGGCACCCAGCTCTCTTCTTTATTCTTGACTTCTGGCCAAGTTCAGGAGGCTGCGAAAGGATTCAAGATCCTTAGTCCAGTTGGTCACTTTCCCTTGGCCTCTTGTTTCTGACTCGGCTTAAATCCTGCCTTCTGCAAAAAAGTCAGTCCCCTGAGATTTTGTTTCCCCTTCTAGATTACCTCCCCCTAGTGTGTGCGTGTGTGCATGTGTGTGCCTGCACATGCAGAACAGTATTTCAATAAAATCAGAATAAGAGAGAGACAGTAGACAGGTAAAGAGAGAGAGAGAGAGAGAGAGAGAGAGACTATCGAGTCATCTCAATATTTTCTCCTTTCTTCCAGGCATGGGGTCCAGGGAAGAGGAAAAAGAAGGCCAAGGCTGCCGAGTCTACTTCTTCATTTTGCAAACGAGGAACTAAAGCTCCAAGACAGGAAGCAGGATTTTCCCAGTTACAGTTTGAGAGGGGTGTAGCGTATGTTCAGGAAGGACCACTACCTTTGGTGTAATGGCTGCTGAGCCTTTTTGGGACTCTTTCCATCTTTGGTGTCCACCTGTTTCACCCAACTCTCACTTGTGGCTCCAAGAAGCTGCAGCATGTGCAGTGGCCACAGCCGGAAAACCATTTTGGCAGACAGACCAAACCAGATTGAGGGTAATCAAGCCTTTGACACTGTTAGTTGTGAGGGTTTATGGAAAAGTACGTCAAAATTTGACTACCCAGAGAAGTTCATCAATATTGCACATCAATTTCATGACAACATGTTTGCCCGTGCTCTGGACAGTGGACAAAGCTCTCATGCCTTCCCAGTCACCAATGGAGTGAAACATGCTTGCTCCCATGCTTTTAGCATGATGTTTTCAGCCATATTGACAAATGCTTTCAATGAGGATGAACAAGGCATCAAGGTCAACCACCATACTGATGGTAAGTTCTTCAATCTGAAAAGGCTACAAGCCAAGACCAAAGTGGAGAGAGTGCTGGTGCATGATTTTCTGTTTGCACATGATTGTGCACTCAGTGGAGCCTCTGAAGCTGAGATGCAACAAAGTATGGATCAATTCTCTGCTCCCTGTGCTAATTTGGGCCTAATAATTAACAGTTAGAAAACACAGGTGCTCCATCAGCCACCACCACACCATTCATAGGTGGAACCATCAGTTACAACAAATAGAGAAGTTTTGAATGCTGTGGATAAGTTCACTTACCTTGGTAGTGTACTTTCCAGGGATGTACACATTGACACTGAGGTTGATGCATGAATTGCCAGAACTAGTTCATTGTTTGGAGGCTCTGAAGAAAGGTTTGGGAGAGAAGAGGTATTAGACTGACTACCAAACTGAAGGTCTACAGAGCTGTTGTGCTGACATCATTGTTGTATGCCTGTGAAACATGGACAGTCTACCAGTGCCATGCCAGGATACTGAATCGCTTCCACTTGAAATGTCTTAGGAAGATTGTGAGGATCACCTGGCAGGATGAGGTACCAGACACTGATGTCCTTGCTTGAGCTGAACTGCCAAGTATTCAAACTATGCTTCAGAGAGTGCAACTCCCCTGGGCTGGCCACGTTGTTCAAATGCAAAATGTATCCTTGCCAAACAAACTATTTTATGGAGAACTCACATCGGGCAGGTGATCACGTGGTGGTCAGAAGAAGCAATACAAGGACACTCTCAAGGTCTCTCTTTAGAACTTTGGATTTGACTGTAGGACATGGGAGACACTGGCACAGTGCTCAGTATGGCATGCCCACATCAGAAAGGGTGCTATACTCTATGAGCAAAGCAGAATTGAGATGGCACAAAGGAAACATAGGATGCGCAAATTTGGAGTATGCACCCCAAATATTCACATGGACTATCTGTGCCCAGCTATGGTAGAGTATTCCAAGCTTGTCTTGGTCTGATCATCCACAGTGGGACACACTGAAATGTCACTTTATTATGGTGATGTCATTTTGGTCCTCTTCGAAAGCAAAGGACAACAACCAACCAACCACGTGTCTGAGGTGGGATTGGAATTTTTTCAAAAAATTCAATATTTAAGCACTTCCTATGCGTTGGTCATTGTATAAAGTGCTTTTTGTAAATATCTTATATAATCCTCACGACACAGAGAAATAGGTGATGTTTTACAGCTGGGGTACCTGAGTTAAGCAGCAAACAGTGAAGGGTCGGATTCAGAATTTGAATTCAGGTCCCATCCCCATGTCCTAACTCCTCTGCCTTCACTTGTCTAGTATGTTGGGATCTGTGTCCAGTGTCTAACTTGATCTTTGGTGAGGAAATAGGCCCAGAGGAGTATTCTCCACATCCAACCCTGACACTACCCACTGGGCCAAGAGTGAGAGGCAGGGAATTGGGCCAGAATGCACTGTTTTCTGAATGCTGCTCTAAGTGTGATACCTTCTTCAGGTCTCTCTGATATTGGGCCAATGAGTTCTCTCCATTCTGGGGATGAGGCCCATCATAGCCCAGCCACTGCCAGCACAGGCCTTAAAGGTTCTTCTCAGGGTGTGCATTCACTGCTCTTTGGAATGTCCATTAAGATCAGAAATGTCTCATTTTTTTCCCATGTTGCAAAGAGAAAAACTGAAGGTTAAGGAATACATCGGACATCACACTTAGGAAGGCTTGGGAGCCTCAGATATTTATAGGATCACAGACTCAGAGCTAGGAAGGGCTTTGGAGAGCACTTAGTGGAAACTGAGACTTTGACATTGTAAACCCCTCCTCAAATCATTTTGAACCCCCTAGACCTGAGAAAGGCCTAAAACCTGGATTGGCCAATCAGGAGAGGCATCGTGGCCCACTTTGAGCTTAACCTACCATCATGCTTTGCGTACTCTGGCATGACAGACATGCTTTGCTTTGCTGAGTAAACCCAAAATACCTCTTCCTGTGTCAGCAACTACAAGGCCACATGAAGCTGACCAGGAGCATTCTTCTGTTTATGACTACCAAGGACAAGGTGCCTGTGCCAGACATTATCTTGAATTGAACTCACTATGCTATGTCACATTAATGGTAAAAGAAACACAAATATCCTGAATCTAGAGTTTCATTTGACACCTTGACATTCTCCAATCTCACTATATTTACAATATATCCCAGTCATAACGCTGACTGACACAGGATGGGATTGCTCTAAGTGTATAAAAGATCTCCTTCAGCTTATTTACTTCTGAGTTCAGAATTCTTTTTGGACTCCATCATGCCTGATTCTCTGGCTTAATGAGAGTTAATAAGCACATGTACAGCCTGATTCTATTTGTTCCTTTGGTAAAGGGGATGCCATTCTGTTTGTCCTTGGGACAGACCTTCAGTTAAGGGGGAAACTAATTCTGTTTGTTTCTTTGGACCAAACCTTTGGTAAATGGTTGACAACAGTTAATTAGGACGTGCTCAAGGTCATACAAGCAGTAACATGCTCAGTCAGGAAGTGCTTCAGCTGACCAGCCAAGTCTACATAGCCTCATTAGGGGTTTTCTTAGCAGAGATACTGAAGTGGTTTACCATTCCTTCAGCTCATTTCACAGAGGGGGAAACTGAGGCAAACAGGATTAGGTGACTTGCCCAGGGTCACACAGCTAGTGTCAGGTCACATTTGAGTCTAACTCCAGGCTATTAGATGAGTAGAGTGAGAAAGCAGGAGAGCAGCCATAAGGAAGGCTGAGGATGGCCAGCACAGTTGTCCTAGAGGGGGGTGAAATCCTGAGATGTGACAAGAAACTGGATTTGTGGGCTGAGTGGGAGGGAGGACATCCCCTAGGATGACTGGGGGACTAGTGGAGCCCTCAGCAGCCACAGTCAGTGGAGCTTCCTGAAGCATTCAGACCAAGAGACTAGGTGATGGCATTGACCCCCTAGGATTCCATGGGCTCATGCAAAAACAGCACAGGAATGAATGTTGTCTTACGTAGAGATTTAAACACCAGCTTCTCAAGTTGCAGGGAGGGGAGTGGATAGGGTAGTTCTTTTTAAAAATGCCCAGGGGCTTTGGTGGGCTGCAAACTCTAGGTAAGTCAGCCCTAGGACTCAGCTATGGCACTGGACTTGGTCCTAATCAGACCCAATATTGATAAGCCTGAGAATGTGCAGAGGTGGGCAGCCAATATAGTGAAGGGTCTCATATAATGGCTGCTGGAAGGAGTGAGGAATATTTGGTATGGAGAATGGGAGACTTAGGACAGAGGAGGAAGAGAGGCAGTGTTGTGGCAACTCTCTTCAGGAATTTAGAGGCTGTGATGGGGAACAAGCAGCCCACTTGTTCTGCTTGGCACCAAAGGGCAGCATTGAGAGCTAGCTGTCTGGGGATCTTCTCAAGGGGTGGAAGGCTCCTTCCTACAGGTCTTTGGGCAAAGGTCAGACAACTGACCACTTGGTGGGTGAGCTGTCCAGGGAATCCCTTCTCAGATCTAGGCTGGAATAGAGGACTCCAGAGGCCCCTTCTACCCCTAAAATGCTATGCTTTACCCTGCATGGGCCATAGGGGCAGCCCCAAGAATGGATGGTCTGACAAAGTTCAGCTGCTTCCTCGAGATGGAGTTTTAAGCAAGTCCCAGAAAGTCTCAGAGCCTCAGGCTCCTAACCTACAAAACAGGAATAATAACCCTCAAGCCAACCACCTCAGCACAGCAGGGAGGCCACACAATGAGTCGACTTATCATGGTGCCCCAGAAAGCCCAGCCCTTCCCACCATAGCCTGGTTCTCATGCCAGGCTATCCCAGAAGCACAGATGACTTTATGCAAGACCCTAACTTAGCTTTTTCCCTTCCAAAAGTGCTTTCACTTGGCCATCAGGACTCCCAGCAGAGAGGAGGCACCCTTGGGCAGTCTAGGAAGCCTCTCTCCTTTCAGAGCAAGGGACCAGCTGAGGAGCCTCTGGGAGATTTCAAGGAGAGCTGTGAGGATGTGTGCAGTGGGTAGGCTTGGAACATATGCAGACCATCTGTAAATGATTTAGGTCTGCTGGGGGACGGGGAGAAGACTCCTTGACTGGCTGTAGAACCAGACCCTGGCTGGGGAGGGAATTCCAAAGGCCTCAGTCCGACCAGTTCTATTTTGGTGGGACCCCTTCTTTGGGCTGAATACTTCCAATCAGCATTCTAGTAAAAGGAGAGAGGCAACGTTATAGGGAAGGGGAAGTTGTAGGCCTTCCCTGGCCAAGGTCAACTGTGGCCCTGTGAATTACAGGCTTTGCCTGTGGGCCTTGGCAGGGATGGGGTCAGGACAGGGTTTGCAGCCAACTCAGCCCTGATGCCCAAAGATGGAGGAAAGGAACAGCCTTAGGGACAGATGGCAGCTGAGCCCAGGACTCACCCAGCAAAGATGCCACATCTGAACCAGAACTTACAAGGACCAGTACTATGCAGAAACTGCCTGAAGTCCAAACCCCCTCTTCCCAAAGCCTGAGGTAGTGCCAGTGTTTGCACCTGAGGTGCTGAGGAGGAGTGTTTGGACTCCTGCATTTGCTCTGTCTTTGAAGTAAATAGCCCCTTGGAAAAGCTAATGTATGTTTACTGGCTAAATGGAATTTGGGTACCAGTCACTGGTGGCTAATCATGGCCAGAATGAGGGCTTGAGGAGATGGCAAATGATGCCCTCAGCTTTCAGGGTTATCACTAGAGCCCTGAAGGGAAGATGGCAGTGGCCTTGCTCAGGGAGAGGGGGCCAGAATGCTCCCTAACCTTGACAGAGATGACACTATTCTTACAACGAGAGAACCTGGGGCTTTGGGTGGACCAACCCCAGGGAAGAACTGCACAGGAGAGGCAGGTATGCATGTGTTACAGCTGCATCCCTGAACAGAGCCTCCTCCCCACTCCCCCAGAGGAGTTCCCAGGTAAATCAGAACACCCAAGGATCAAAATGCAGTGGCATTTCCCAGGGGGCTTCCAGCCATATCCCAGGGCCTCAATTTCTTCATCTGTAAGATGCACTCCCTGCTCCCCAAGCTGTCTGAGGAAAGGCCACCTAGTGAACCTTACCACACGAGAGAGGACTGAGGAGGAAGAGGAGGCAGTAGCCCAAGCCTCAGAACTCAGAATCCTAGAGAGAAGGCTGGCAGGGACCACAGAGGCTATCTCTGTAGATCGAGCCTCCCTTCCCACATTAGAGAAGCCTGGAGCCACACACAGTGGAGCAGGGGCTGCAGTCCACATCTCCAGGCTCCCAATCCAGAGTCTGGGGTAACAGCACAGCAGCCCATCCAACTATAGGAGAAAAGTTAAGTCGGGGAAGAGTCCCCAGAGTCTCTCTTCTTCTCTGTGTCTCCTTTCCCAGCCCAGATATTTTTATAAAGAAAGACAATGAAGAAAGGGGTCTGAAACCTGGGACCAACAAGTCATGGCTCTGGCTGTGGCAGGAATCTCTCCCCTGACTGCTCAGAAAAGGTCACTAGCAGTGCTCTACAAGGTAGCCAGTGAAGGCATTCCTGGGAGAGAATGGGTCAGGACAGGGTGAGAGCAGAAATGAAGTGCTGTCCATTCATCACTTTCCTGGATTACTACCTCAGTGAGCATTCAGAAATACTCTCTCTCTGCCTGTGGTCCTAGGCACTGTACAGGGTTGAGAGATGCAGAGCCGGCCCTCAGGCAGCTCACTCTCTTGCTCGCTTGTATAACTGTAGGCATCTAACAAACCTCCTCAAGCACCTCAGAATTGGGCAGTACTGTGAAGTCCTTGATGCCTGAGGAAGGCTGACAGGCCCTGGAAGCTTTTCCCACACTCATTACACCCATAGGGTTTATTTCCAGCATGAATTCTTTGGTGTCTACTGAGGGCAGAGCAATAACTAAAGGCTTTACCACACTCATTGCATTCATATGGTTTTTCTCCTGTGTGAATTCTCTGATGTTGAGAAAGGTACTTGCTCTGGCTGAAAGTTTTCCCACAATCACTGCATTCATAGGGTTTCTCTCCAGAGTGAATTATCTGATGTTTATTCAGGTATATGCTCTGAGTGAAGGCCTTCCCACATTCATGACACTTGTAGGGTTTCTCTCCAGTATGGATTCTCTGATGCACAATAAGGACTGAGGAGTCACTGAAGGCTTTCCCACATTCATGACATTCATAAGGTTTTTCTCCTGTATGAATTCTCTGATGTTTGGTAAGGGATGAACTCTGGCTAAAGGCTTTCCCACAATCACTGCATTCATAAGGTTTCTCTCCAGTGTGAATTCTCTGGTGTCGAGTGAGCTGTGCAATCTGGTTGAAGGCCTTTCCACATTCATTACACTCATAGATTTTCTCACCAGTGTGAATTCTCTGATGTTGAGTGAAGTGAGTCCTCCGTCTAAAGGCCTTCCCACATTCACGACACTCATAGGGTTTCTCCCCAGTATGAATTCTCTGGTGTTGAATAAGGGCTGAACTTTCAGTGAATGCTTTTCCACATTCAACACACTCATAGGGTTTCTCTCCTGTGTGGATTCTTCTGTGTTGAATAAGGTGTGTTCTCTGGCTGAATGCTTTTCCACATTCATTGCATACATAAGGTTTCTCTCCAGTGTGAATTCTCTGGTGCTGAACAAGGGTGGAACGGCAACTGAACCCTCTCCCACACTCTTCACACTCATAGGGTTTTTCCCCAGTGTGGATTCTCTGGTGTTTGGCAAGAGGTGCGCTCTGGCTGAAGGCTTTGCCACACTGATTGCATTCATAGGGTTTTTCTCCAGTGTGGATTCTCTGATGTTCAGTAAGATATATGCTCCGGCTGAAAGTCTTTCCACATTCACTACATTCATAGGGTTTCTCTCCAGAAGAACCCACATGGTACCGAACATAGGCTGGGTGGTGACTTAGAGATTTTCTATTTTCCCTTGGGTTTTCTCTAATGTGAACTCTCTGGTGTTGAAGCAAGTGTGAGTTTTGATGGAAAACTTTCCCACATATACTACATGGATAGACTTTCTCTTCAGCATGAGTTTTCTCATGTGGAATATGCCTTGTGTGGTCCCTCAAAGGTTTCCCAAATTCATTATTCCCTGGATAAGGTTTGTGTTTAGACCTCGTCCTGCTCTGATAGCCAATAAGGCCTGAGTGGTAAGTGAAGGCTCTCCTCACTTCATTCTGCGGCAAGCCTTTTCCATGGGCTTCCCACTCAGGAAGGCTTTCCCTTGCAGGCAGTGTGGTACTCACACCGTCTCGGGCCTTCATGGGGGGGTTCTTAGAGAGGATCACTTCCATCATCTGTCTGGTCTGGCTCCCAAACCTGCCCATGCAGGTCCAGGCTTCTCTTAACATCCTGTGCCTTGATGGTCTTTCCATCCTGGCTGGCTGGAAAGAGGCTTCTTGGGCAATGTCCTGCTTTGGGCTTAAAGTCTCTGACCTAGTCTTCCCATCTGAAAGAAATGTATGAAACCCTCAAATGGATGATTTGTTGTCAAAAAAATGAAAACTCCCAAGGGGGTAAAATCATCATCAGTGCCAGCAGCAGCAGCATGGCTTAGGGGACCTCGAATCAGCGTGGGCCATGGAAGGAGAAGGGTAGGGAAGGAAAAAAGGAGCAGAGGGCAGGAAGGTTATATGAGACAGGCTGGGATGGGGGTGGGAGGGAGAACTGCAGGGGAGGGGCAAGGGCTGGGCCCAAGCTCCTTCAGAACTGCCCTCTGGGTCACTTCCTTAAAGGTGCCCCCTGATGCTCCCAGCTAAAGGTCTCTCTCCTTTTGTGAGCTCTCTCAGCACCCCTCTGACACACGACCTGCTGTGGTGTTTACTTTGGAGACTACTTTAGCCCAAGCTCCCCTAGGCAAGGATCCACTTTTCACTTTCATGCCCCCAACAGCAAGCACAGGGCCATGTTTGCCAAACTGCAGAGTTTCTGAGCAGGGGAGCTCCTCCCAAGGAAAGCCTAGCTTTGGGAGGGTGCACCTGGCAGTGGACCTTGGGTGAACAGGAGGGGAGTGTGGCTCCAAAAGGCTACAGTTACCACCAGGCCTGCATGGGGTGACAGCCACAGGACTGGAGAGAAATGGGCTGTTTCCAGTAGACCCCACTGAGGACAACTGACAGCTGCTGGGACCCAGGACATGGGAAGGAGGAGGGCAGCTCTGCTGGCTCAGGAGTGGGGAGTCCGAGATACAGCTGGCAGAAAGAACAATCAGCTGCTGCAGAAGGGCACATGTTCGAGTAGGGCTGGCCAGGGAACAGGATGGAGGAGGGGATGGAGGCTGGAGGTCAAAGGCCAGGCCTGAAGCTTAGCAGCCAAAAAGCCCTGAGGAATGTGACCACAGAGAAGGGGGCAGGGGACAAGGTGGGAAGGAAATGGGGGAGGAAAAGGGGAAAAACTCCCAGGAAGGAAAGAGGGAAGGACAGCCAAAGGGCTAGGGGAGGAACAGAGGAAGAACCCCAAGATGCTCCCCCAGCCTGGCCCAGGCCCCCAAGGGGCGATGGGGCAGAGCCACAGTCTGGCCTGGTTGCACCAGACTGTGCAGGTCCAACAGAAGAGAGACCCACAGAAGACAGGCAGGAGGAGAGGAAGCAGAGCAGCCATTGAGGCAGATGTCCCACCCTAGCCCCTCCAGGCTTACTTAGGAGCAAAATGAGGTTTGGAGGGAGTGGCCATGACTCCAGGCCACTCCACTCCCAGCTGCCTCCCAAAGCTTTGGGGTGATGATGGATCCTCAGCCTGAGCTGGAGGAGATGAACCGAAGACATCCCTGGCCCACTCCCTCCTCCCAGGACCCTCACTCACCAGCTCTCTCCACAACCCACAGCATGTCCACTTGTTTCAAATGGCAGAAAGCATCATGGTCAGGAACTGGAATCCCTGTTGGAGAAAGATGGGCCATGGCCACTTGTGCCAGAGGCCAAATCCTCCTTGAGTTCAGGCCCAGCCCTGGACAGTGGGCAGCCTCCTCAGGTCCAGGGGGAACAGTCATTGCCTTCCCAGAGGGGGCCCCCCCCATCATCAGGAAGCCCTTCCTCTGGGGCTCTGCAGGGTCCCTGGTGGGAACACACACTCTGGCCCTTATGGGAGTCACCTGCCCCTAGTGGGAACACATTCTGACTGGGGCAATGCTCCTAGCCTATAGGGACAATGGGGGAGGCAGCCCTGTTTTCTTCCCCAAAGCTCAGGCTCCCTAGCCCCCAATATCCTGTAGCATTCAGGGTCTCTGCAGTTGTGTTGCTATCGCAATCATTCATAGGGGCCTCCTTACCCAGGGAGACCAGGTTCCTATAGGTCTCCAGCATCACATCCCAGTACAGTTGCCTCTGAGAGGGGCACAGCCACCTCCACTCCTCGGGGGTGAAGTCCACAGTCACGTCCCTGAAGGTCATGGGCTCCTGAAACATGGAGTACATGCCTGCTGGCCAGGGGGCCCTGCTGAGTGGGGTAGGGAGGCGGGAAGGGCCCTTGGATGGGAAATTGAACACCCAAGCAGCCTTGGCCATGACTTTGGGGTGGGGCCAGGGTGATGGGCAGCCCAGTTCCAGTGAAGTCAAGGAGCAAGAGGGAGAGCCGTGGCCTCAGGCACAGAAGACCCAGGCTTCACTACTGGCTGCCCTCTGGCTCTCTATCATGGATCTAGGCTCACTCCCTCTCTAGGGACCCTGGTGGGGGAGAGCAAGAGATGGACAGAGCTGTGGGGCTCGAGCCCTGAGGCCCACACCTATGAAAGTTTGGATTGCTAGGCCTCGGGTGCAAAGTTGAGGCACTGAGTTCAATGCCACTCTGACATTGACCACTTCCACCACTTCCATGATGGGGGGAGCACTGGGCCTGTAGTCAGGAAGACCCCAGCTCAAATCCAGCCTCAGACACAAGGATGACCCTAGGCAAGTCACTTCACCTCTAGCTGCCTCGGTTTCCTCAACTGTAAAATGGAGATCATAACAGTGCCCATAACACCTCCCCAGGTTGTTGTGGGGGTGCAAGCACTCTGCAGTCACTGCAGCCTCCTTGGCACATCTCTCATTGAGGGAGGGGTGGCTGCCTGGCCAGATGATCTCTGAAGTCCCTCTATCAATCCTTCCAGGGACCCTGTGACCCCTGCTCCAGGCCAGAGGGGCTGCTTGAGGCCCTGGGTGAAGCCCCTCCTCCTACACATAGTTCATCTCCTGACTTGCTTGGATCCTGTCCTTCCCTGAGCCTCAGTTTTCCTGCTATGGGAGTGTACGAGATGACAAGCGTCACATTCAGGGATCGTCCCAGAGCCCTCTTCACACTCAGGTCACATGAACATAGTGTTTGGGGGAGGGCATAGAGACAATAGCCAAACAGTGCCTGCCTTCAGGGAGTTAACCTTCTACTGGGATGGGGAGACCCAGGGCCCCATCGCAGAGGCCCTCAGACTTCCAGAAGGAGCGGGCAGAGGGGAAATGCCCAGGCGGCCTGACTCTGGGGTCACTTCTACTGTGCAATGGGAGGGCAGTGGCTGTGAGTAAATGCCTGACCCTCACCTTAAACATCAGGATGAACAAGTTCCCAGGAGGCTTCAGTGACCTTGCTCTATAGCCCAATCCCCGCCAAAAAGAGGCCCCTCTGGGAGCCACTGGGCCTGGGGGGCCCATCTTGCCCTGGCCCCACCCAGATAGTGACCTACCCCTACAGTCCAACCCTACCCCCACCTCCATGGGGAGGCTGAGCTCCCTCTGGGTGCCAGCTGCAGACACTGCCCCGACAAACACAGAGACTCAGGCAGTGGGGCAGGGTGGGAGGGATAAAAGTCAGAGGCAGAAGGGAGAAATGGGGGCCTCAAATATCTGGAGGAGCCTGGGGAATGTGGTGAGGCAACAACAGGGAAGCTTTGGGTACAGAGGCCCACACAAGAGGAAACCCAGACTCACCTGGCACCCCGAGGCCATCGCTCCTGAGCCGGGGGCTGAGCTGGAAGAGCAGAGAGCAGGTGTCCCAGTCTGCCCCAAGTCATCAGAGCCCGGCCTCCCTCCTCATCCTCCCCCTGCCCATTCCACACAGGAGACATCTCTGAGGGAGGGGTTCCCTTCCTGACAAGAACTGTTGGGAAAGCTGGGCAGAAGTTAATTGGGAGAAGCGTTTCCCTCACGAGGGCCCAAGGGGAAATGACCTGGACACTGAGCTCATGCCAGGAAAAAGGAGGAGAGTGAGGTTGGAAGCATTCTCCCCTCAGACAAGGGCTAACAGATAAAGCTTGTGCATAGATAAAGTGAGTGAAGATGGAGTCAGGAGAAGGGAAAGAGTGTCCCCACTGACCCCTCTGCCTGGAATGTGAGAGTGGGACAGGAAGCTGGGGCAGGGCCGAGCCCGAGTCCTCCCCTGAGCCCTCTGCGGCTCCTCCCCTGAGCCCTCTGCGGCTCCTGGGCCCTACCGCGGCCCAGACACGGCTGCCCAGCCTGGGCACTGCCCCAGCCTTGATGGCTCCCTGGTTCTACCCAAGGTCCCCTCTCAGACAAGCGCTAACAGATAAAGCTTGTGCATGAATTAAGTGAGTGAAGATGGAGTCAGGAGAAGGGAAAGAGTGTCCCCACTGACCCCTCTGCCTGGCATGTGAGAGTGGGACAGGAAGCTGGGGCAGGGCCGAGCCCGAGCCCTCCCCCCGAGCCCTCTGGCTCCTGGGCCCTGCGGCGGCCCAGACACGGCTGCCCAGCCTGGGCACTGCCCCAGCCCTGATGGTGCCCTCCACGGATGCCCTCTGGACCTTAACGGCACGTTCCAGGGCTGGCCCCCTCAGCTCCAGAGCTCCTGCTGGATGCCCGAGGGGCACCTGGTGGTGCAGAGGACAAATGCCACCTCTGCTTCGTACTGCGGCCCTGGCAGGTCAGGCCGCCTCCGCCTGCCTCAGTTTCCTCACTTGTAAAACGGGGATCGCGATGTTTGTCATGCGCCAGGCGGGTCTCAGCTGCTGTCCTCGTCACGGACTGCGCTCGGGGGATCTCTGCGCATTCTGCAGCTCCACAGCCAAGACTTCATGGCCTCGGGAACTCTAAGCCCTCCAGGGCTAGAACGCAGGACCAGGACTGCAGGATCTCCGCCCGCGCCCCACCCTCCTCCCCGTCCAGCAGGGGTCGCTGCGGAGCCACACTCACCCCCACCGGGAGCGGAGCCAGACAAAGCCGGAGACGCGCTCGGGCCTCGCGCCAGACTGCACCTGCGCAGAGGTCCGTTCGCGGTGGGCCTAGGACTACGAGTCCCACAATGCACTGGAATGACGCCTGCGTATCGAAAGTCCCAGTACACAATTCCCACTGCGCCTCCGTAGGTAGCTTCAGTCCACCGCGGCAGAGGGCCAGGGCGCTGCAGGGAGGGCCTTGCCCAAGGGCAAAGTGGGGTCGGGATCCGCGCCCAGCCTTGAGTGCTGCGGCCCGTGCTCCCGATCCGAGAGGGGCGGCAGGTGGGGCCGGCTCGGGCTGGAATAGCTTCTCACGGCTCGGCACGGACCCAGCCTCGACTGCTTGAGAGTCCGCGGGAGCCGAGCCCCCGCCGCTAGGGCCGCTGGGAAATTGAGTCCCGACGAGCGGCCACCGCCGCGGGTTCGCGAGTGCGCACGCGCATCCGCAGGTGAGTCGAAGACTTGCCCCAAAGGCTGCGTGGGCGCAGGCGCAGGCCCCGGGTGTCCGCTGCCTCTCTTGTGCGCAGGCGCAGCTTCGTCTGGCCCGACCTGCTTGGTCGGCCTCCGCGCGCCCGCGTGGGTGGGAGGAGGCATTGAGTCCGGCCCCTGTGGCTCTAGGGCCGAGGAGCCGGGTGGGGGAAAGGAGGGGTCAGGGGTCATCCAGGGCCCCCTGGAGGAGGAGGGCCCTGCGACTCTTGGGCCCGCGGTTTCCATGGTAACGGCGGGGGCGGGGTGAAGAGGCTTCCCCAGGACGTAGGTGGAAGCCGAGGCAGGCCCCCCAGCATACAGTAGGCGCATAATAAAGTTTCCCCGAGCTGGGGGGCGGGGCACGTGACCAGCTACTTATTACACTTCAGTTCAAGGGAACCTTAAACACAAGACAGGTCAGTCAACTCAGCAAGCGTTTGTTTAGCGAGCAGCTGCTGGGCCAGCCTGGATGCCCACAGCGCCCCTGCCCCAGGGAGGAGCCCCGGAGCGCTCTGGTCTGGAGGGAAGGAGGCGGGGCAAGGGCCAGGACCTTGGGAGCTGCAGGAGTGCACTGTGGAGCTCAGGGTTAGCCCGGGGTCTGAGCAGCCCAGCCAGGGGGCCCAGGCGGAGGATGAGGCTCTCCCCTTCTTCCATCTGGCCGCCCCCATGGTGCAGCGGGTCATGCAAGTTGGAGAAGGGGTTGCGGGGGGGCTGACCTGGGGCCTCCCTGGAGACCTGGGGTCTCCCTGGAGACCTGGGGCACAAGCTGGGCCTTGGGAGAGGAGAATGGCCCTGTGGGGGGAGGGGGATGCGGTAGCAAAGGCCCATAGCCCGGGCCAGAACTACCTAAAGCCATGGCCAAATCTGCATTTAGAGAAATCCCCCACAACCACCCCTAGCCATGCAAGGGCTTGATGGACTGCCAAGGGAGAGGTGTGCAATGGGAGGGGTCTGTGATGCTGCTGGAGTCAGGAGCCTAGAAGGCTGGAAGGATGGGGTCTCCAGGACATCTGGCTTGGAATGTCCAGGAAACATTTGGTGATTTGGGATGGAAGGTCGGGGAAGAGACTGAGGCCAGATAGACCTGGTAGTCCTCTGCAAAGGGATGACTGTGGTTGAACCCCCGGGAGCTTGAGGAACACCTACAGCTGGGGTGGACCTTGGGGATACGGAGGCAGAAGGATAAATCCGGAGATGACATTCAATTGGATATTTATAGAGATAGGATTTTTTTGTTTCTTTCAGACTGGGTGACTAACGAAAGCAGCGTGTTGCTGAAGAAAGATCTTCTCAGACATAAATAATGGAAAGACTCCCGAGAGGTGTTTCCTTGGACTCCAAAGCAGCAGAAGCCAAGAGGGAAAGGAGAGGAAAGCAAGAGATCCCTTTAAGCCCCGCTGAAGCCGCAGCTGAGAACAGTGGCCACAAACACAGTGAGAGCAAGAACTCCAGAAGTACAAAGTCAGTCTTGGTTCCCAGAGTCAGAGGACCCAGGGAGCTGAGGCCCCCGAAGCCTGATACACATGGGAAGAGTTTAAAAAAAAATTCAAACTCAATCAAACCAGAGGGAATTTGTGAAGAGAGCAAGCCCTGGAAGTGTAATGAATGCGGGAAAGCCTTCAGCTACTGCTCAGCCTTCATTCTTCACCAGAGGGTCCATACTGGGGAGAAGCCCTATGCATGTAAAGAATGTGGGAAGGCCTTCAGCCAGAGTATACACCTCACCCTGCACCAGAGAATTCACACTGGGGAGAAGCCCTATGAATGTAATGAGTGTGGGAAAGCCTTCAGCCAGGGCTCCTATCTTATTTCACATTGGAAAACTCATACTGGAGAGAAACCCTATAAATGTAATGAATGTGGGAAAGCCTTCACAAGAATTTCACACCTTACACAGCATCAAAGGACCCACACTGGGGAGAAGCCCTACAAATGCAGTGAGTGTGGGAAATCCTTTAGGAATCGTTCATCCTTAATAGAACATCAGAGAATCCATACTGGAGAGAAACCCTATGAGTGTACTGAATGTGAGAAGTCCTTTCGTTTCTCTTCAGCACTAATTAGACACCAGCGAATTCATACAGAAGAGAAACCCTACAAATGTAGTGAATGTGGGAAAGCCTTTACCCAAATTTCACACCTTACTCAACACCAAAGAATTCATACAGGAGAGAAACCCTATAAATGTAATGAGTGTGGCACCACCTTCAGTCAAAGTTCATCCCTTATTGAACATCAGAGAATTCATACAGGAGAGAAACCCTATAAATGCAATGAATGTGGAAAAGCTTTCACTCAGATTTCACACCTTATTCAGCATCAAAGGATTCATACTGGGGAGAAACCTTATAAATGTAACGAATGTGGGAAAGCCTTCAGTAATCGTTCACACCTTATTCAACATCATTTAATTCATACTGGAGAAAAACCTTATAAATGTGTTGAGTGTGGAACAACTTTCAGTCATGGCTCATCCCTTATTGAACATCAGAAAATTCATACTGGAGAAAAACCCTATAAATGTAATGAATGTGGGAAAGCCTTCAGCCAGGGCTCATCCCTGACCCTACATCAGAGAACTCACACTGGGGAGAAACCCTATAAATGTAATGAATGTGGGAAATCATTTAGTAACCGTTCATACCTTATTCAACATCATATAATTCACACTGGAGAAAAACCCTATGAATGTAATGAGTGTGGGAAGGCCTTCAGTTTCTCCTCAGCACTTATTCGACACCAGAGAACACACACTGAAGAGAAGCCCTATAAATGCAGTGAATGTGGGAAAGCCTACAGTCAGATTTTACTCCTTACTCAGCATCAGAGTGTTCATAGTGAGGAATGTTCACTTAATGACTGTGGCAAAAGCTTCAGCCACAGTTCCATCGCTGTTGAACCTCAGTCAGTTCTAAGTGCAGAGAAAGTATCAATGTGATTCATTCATGTAGCAGACATCCATTAAGTGCCAGGCACCTTGGTAGGCACTAGATGGGGCGAGGAAAAAATCTGCTTTATCCTTGTTGAGTCCATATTTGTCTGACTCACCATAACTTAGAGCAGTATTGAATTGACCCTGGGACATCACATCAAGTAAATGAGCTCAAGAGTGCAGGCCCACTGGAGGTAGTTTGAGTCCACAGGGCATCTTAGAAACTCTTCTGGGAGGAGATGGCTAAGGAGAATTGATCAAATTCTGTAATTGGTAGAATCTTGTTTTCTTCAAGGACTGCAAGAGAAAAGAGGAAAGGCAAAGTAACCTGAGCTGAACTGGGCCAGTTGGAAAGTTACAGCTTGGAAGGAGGAAGGGGCCCTGGGGAGGCTGAGTGGGTCTTTATGCTGGTCCAGCTTATCTTTTTCAGTGGGACTTTTTTTTCCATGAATAGCTACATTTCTTTATTAAAACACAAGTAAGACATGGAAAGCAGAGTAATCAAATTTACAGTTGACACAAAGGAGGAAGGAGAGTTAATCCTGCAGTTCTCAAAATCAAGTGGCAAATGATGGTTCAACGCACTGGAAAGTGGTGGGTTTGGGCTCAAGTCCCAGCTAGAACATTAGTTTTGTGCTCACTTCAAGCCTCACTGTCCTCCTCTGTAAAATGGTGATAACACCCTGCCTACCTCACAGGGCTGTTGTGAGGAAATGTTCTGTAAATGATAAAGTGCAAGATAACTAGAAACCATGAGGATGAGAGTCCTTGTGTTGAGAGCCTGAAACATTCCACTCAAACAAGGGGAATGCGGGTCCCACTGTGTATCCAGGTCCCAGGTGAGCCAGATTCAGAATGGGGCAGCTAGAGGTGGGCAGAGCAGCTTTAAAATAGAGGTGGAGGCTCCAGTGATGGAGCTGGGAGGGACAGCTAGACCTTCCCTCAGCCCTCAGGTCCTGACTGAACCCTGGCCTGGGAGGAATGATTGCAGGAACTGGGCATGTCATGTGCCCCAAAGAAAAGAGGGAGTGACATCCAGTCCTTCATTGGCCCAGGGGCCAAGGGCCACCTGATAGACCCTCCCTCCCCAGGACTTTCTACCTCTGGAGAGTTGCCAGAGAAAATAGGAAAGGTAAAGTAATCTAGACCCAAAGCCCTAGTTTTTATCTTCATCAGGCTTTTCCCAAAACCTTGTAACAGATCAGAGTTCTTGGCTCTCAAATACCCATCCACATCTAGACCAGGTGATGTCAGTGACCTCATTTTGCCCATCCTCTAAAACTCCCTGATGGCCCCCAGGGCATCCACTTGTCACCTCTCTGTCACTTGCTGAGTGACACAGGAAGAGTCTCCACTAACCAGAGACACCTCAGACCACGTGGGGAGGATGGGCTCAGGCACCCAAATTTAGGAAGGAGACCTGGGGTGGGAAAGACCTGACCTTAGAGTCTGGCCACCTCAGTGGAATCACCCCACTTAGTGAGCTCGGCCAGGAGCTCAGTTGGGTCAGCCCCTCAATTTCTGACCCTTCATTGTTGATGAAATACAAAAGGATTAGACCACAATGAGATCCCAGGGGTTGTTTCTGTGATCTGAACTTTGCACAAGAAACCCTCTAAATGCAGTAAGCCAGTCCTTTAGGGAGTGGAGAAGGGGCATGGGGAGGAGAGGAGAGTTATCTCAACTTGGGGTATCTTGCTTCTCAATGACCCTCACTGTGAGGGATGCAAAGTGAGTGCCTTACCCCCAAATCAGCAGGCCAAAGGAGCATGACTGATTTCTGGGAGTGTTCTCTCAAGGAGCCAGGACCAAGAAGTGAGACTCCCCCAACTAAGGGCTGGCACAGGGGGCTTTCTGGCTGTGGCTCTTGTTCTGGACTGAAGCCTCTGAGCCCCACTTCAGCAGTTCCCATCTCCCTCCTCAAACCCTGCCTCCCATGGCAGGCAGGCAGGCAGGTACCCTACCTACTAGTGTCTTTAAAATTATCCCAAGTTCAGGAAGGTTGGAGCTGGAAGGCCAGGCCTCATGAGATGATCTCTGGATCTAGTCTCTAGATCTGGAGCATTAGGATTCTTCACATGAGGAAACAGGCCCTGACTGGGGAAGGGGCGAGCTTAGAGTAAGCTAGAGTCAGTGAAGATGCAAGACCTTTCAGTCCAGAACTGACCCATGACCATGTGCTCTCTGATCACAGGTAAGTACACAGAAATACACAAACATACGCTCCTAGTTGGGGAGCCCCACTGAGGTCATCTCAGCAAATGAAAGATGAGGGGAAGGAAACACCTTCCCAAAACCTCAGTATGCACTGGAAAGCACTGGGTTTGGCGCAGGAGCAGAGATTGTCCTGTATGTTGTACAGGGCAGGGCTGGCTGCGGGGTGGGGGGTTGGGCTTAGTGGACAGTTTGCCTTCCCTGGTCACGCTCCCCAGAGTCAGGCATCCATTTAGGAAAAGTTTGGTGCTGAGCTGGGCCTTGGCTGTACAGCCGAAGGTGCCCACCATTTAGCAGGACAGACTGGATGAGCATCACTTCCCTTGGCTCCTAAATGAGAGCTCCTTGAGGGCAGGCCTTCCTTTGCGTCCCCAGTGCTTAACACAGCGCTCATCAGGTAGCAGACAATTTCAGGCTGGACCCTTTGTAATGGTCTTGCCCATATTTGTCTGCAGACCCATTTCTTGAATACAGAGTACTGAGCAGAAGCCCCAGAGGCAGATGTTAACGGAGGTCTCTATCCCTGTGTCATGTGATAGAGGCTAGAGATGGGCCCTAGAGAGGAGTAGTTAAATCAGAAATTCAGGCCCAAGCCTCTTGGTGTCTAGTGAGCCATGGAGGGAGTCAGACTTTCCCCACCCTCCTTTGACTATCTTTTTAAGGAAGAAAAACTGAGGAAGCTCAGCTTGTTGAAGGTTACTGAATAAAAAATGGGCAGAGTCAGGAACTGTGAAGGACAGACCAGTGGATGAAACCATGCTGCAGAGGCCTTGAATGACAAGCTGTAGGGTCTGAGACTCCTGGGAAAAAGCACTGGCTTCAGTCACCGCATAGGAGTGAGTGGAATAGTGCCTGATTTTGCTGAATTGCCTCTCTGCTCTTTTATTCTTTCTTTTCTATTCTTATACTTTCTTACAAAGAAGGGTTGACCCACCAGGTAGCAACAAAAGAGGGAAGCAACAGAAACCGGAATCACAGAATGGGAAAGCAGGAAGAGGCCTCACCAGCCATCCAGTCCAACCAGGTTCAGAAAGAGTGAACATTCAAACCCTGGTGATGAGATCATTCAGCCTCAGCTTAGAGTCAGCTCGCCACGTGCCCAAGTAGCCCAACTCACTTAAGGACAGCTTTCACAGTCTTTCCCCCTTATTTCCCTCCTAAGCCTACCCTCTTTCCTGTCATTGTAGAGGGCAACACTATCCTCCTAGTCCTTCAGGCTCCCAACCTAGGAATTATCCTAGGCACCTCACTCTCTCACTCCTCATATCCAATATGGTGCCAGGGGCTGTTGATTTCACCTCTGCCCCATCCCTGGTCCGTTTCACCTCTGCCCCATCCCTGGTCCATTTAACTTCATCATCTCTGGTCCATTTCACCTTGGCAGCATCTCTTGAATAAATTCCCTTCTTTCTGATGCTGCCCTCACCCTGGTACAGACCTTCAGTAACTCACACCTGCACTGTTGCAACAGCTATTGGGAGGAGTGGGGGTCTGCCTACCTCAAGTCTGTCCTCACTATAATCCATCCAGTCCTTCCAGGACCCTGGAAGGTAGGGCCCCCAACAATAGGTTCTTCCCCATCAGATGGTAACCAAACTCCCACCTCCTCCCCTCCTCCCTTTCTACTTGAAATAGCCCCTGCATGTTAGATCTCACCTGGTTCCTTTAGAAGTGGGACACTCTGCCCCTAGGGAGGGGAAGGAAGACTCTGTTCCTTCCAGCCACTTCCAGACTCTCCTTTAGTATTCATTCCATCCATCTATCACCAGCTTCACATCTTTAGTCCAGTCATCCACATCAGAAATCTGCGTCCTTCCTCCTCAAGTTGTCCAGAGCCTGCCCCATAGCCTTCCTCTCTACCCCAAACCCTTCCCTGCTACTTGGGGAAATCAAGACATGCACTAGCCTCCTCTCAAACATCTTCAATATGACCCTACCACCTCCTCAGTCTCACATCCTAAACCTCTTTTCCCTTTCTCAATCTAGAAAGAGGCATCTATGCCAATGTCTCATGTTTCTCTCCTTACTCACTTTTCCTTCTTTTGCAATCCATCTTCCAACCCCATCACTTAACTGAAACTGCTCTCTCCTATGGAACCAGAGATTTCTTTATTGACAATCCAAAGTCCTTTTCTGGCTTCTCATTCTACCTAAACTCATTAAAAAAAAAAAAAAGTCAGCCATTCATTAGTTAGCCAGTGCTTCCCACATGTCTGGCACATAGTAGATGCTGAGTCAGTGTTTACTGCCAGAATGATTTCCCCCTCCCTCCAATACTTCTTTTCTAGGACATGGCTCTCTCCCAGCTCTCCTTCTGCCCCTGTGAACCATTCTTCATGTCTGGGTCCCCAAGATCCTCTCCTGCATCCTCTTCTATTTCTATACATCCTCTCTTGGTGCCTTTATGAGCCCACATGGATCTAATGACTCCCAGGTGTCCAGGCCTCTAACACCAAGAAGCTGCTAGCCATCTTCAACCAGGTGTCCCAAATGAAATTTCAAATTCCTCCAGTCTAGAACAAGACTTGTTATCTACCCACCTCTCCTCCCAACTTCTCCATTTCTTTTGAGGGCACTATTATCCTTTGGTTACCCAGTTCTGTAATTTTGGAGTCACATCCCTGAGTGGTAGGTGATGGCTGGAGCTGGGGCTTACCACCTTTAAACACCATTGGAAGGGGGATGGAATGAGAGAGGGATGGGATTATCCACAAATATTAAATCATTCTAGACATGTTTTACAATGTGCTGTCCAGGTGTGAAGGGGCACCCAAATTCATGTACTTTTTAGTCATGTAGGATCGTCACTCTGATACTTAGATAAATCTTAACTTACTCTGGGTCACTCCTCTACCTCCAAAGGCCAGGGGATGAGGGAGTGAGGATGTGTGTATGATTGAGGTGGGAATATGCTAACACAAGACCCAGAAAGATTGCTGAAGTTTTGGATTAGATTAGCTGAGCTCACAGGTTCCTTTTCAGATTTTGAATTTCTGTCAAATTAGGGATGAACTTAAGGTTTGTTTTTGGTTTTCTTCTTATTTGACTAAATCCAAGCACAGGGTTAGAGAGTTGAATCATGATAAGGTTAAATCTAATGATGAAAAAATGTTCCTGGTACATTTCCCTTATTTGCTAGAAAAAGCAAACTGTATTTCACTCTTCTGTTCATGATTAAAATTTCATTTTAATGAAAAATTCAATAGCCAATTTTTGAAAAAGGTTAGTATTTGGTAGCTGCTCCTTCAGATTGCAGACCCACCACCTCACCCTCTCATCCTCAGACTCAAGCAAGTCCATTCCTATCTGGTGATCCCTGGGTGTATTCAATCCCGTAGCTGCCTTATCTGGATTTTTTCATCATACCCACACACACTTTTCCATCTATCATCCTAAAAGGTCACTTCAGTCCTGGAATTCACACATGCACACCTTGTCAGTACCCTCCAATGGGGGGTTTAGGGTGGGGGGGAAAGTAGAAACCTCTTCCCAGAACCTCCATTTCAGGAAGGGGCTTAAGCCAACCATTTCTTCATTTCCCACCCTGCTAGATGCCTCTGGACTCTCAGGAACCTCTCTCCCAGTCTCCTTTTTCAACTTCCTTTGGTAAACTCCTAGAGACAAGAACTATCTTTTGCCTTTCTCAAACACAGTAGGTGTCAATAAATATTTATGGGTTGTTTAATCATAGAGCAAAATAGAGAAAAGAGCTCTAATTTTTAAATGTCCCATCTACTGGTGTACCATGATTCTGAGTTACAATGATAAGTCTGGTGGGTGCTTTCTTCCACTTTCACTGCATTCTAAAGGATTATCTCCTATATGAATTCTCTGATGTCTTGCAAGAGATGAACCACTGGTGAAGGCTTTCCCACATTTGGCACACGTATAGGGTTTCTCCCCAGTGTGAACTCTCTGGTGTTGTATAAGGCGTGAACTCTGTCTAAAGGCTTTTCCACATTCACTGCATTTATAGGAATTCTCTCCTGTGTGAATTTTCTTATGCTGATTAAGAGAGGAGCCATTGGTGAAGGCTTTGCCACATTCCTCACATTTGTATGGTTTCTCTCCAGTATGAATTCTTTGATGTATATTGAGTCCGGAAAAGCGAGTAAAGGCCTTCCCACATTCACTACAGTGATAAGATTTTTCTCTACTATGAATTCTCTGGTGTTGACTGAGGGATGAACTGTGGCTGAAGGCTTTGCCACATTTATCACATTTATACGGTTTTTCTCCAGTATGAGTCCTCTGATGTACAATAAGAGTGGAACTGTCAAAAAAGGCTCTCTCACATTCATTGCATTTATAAGGCTTCTCTCCAGTGTGACATTTCTTATGCTTAATCAGGGATGTGCTGATGTTGAAGGCCTTCCCACATTCGTGGCATTTATAAGGTTTCTCTCCAGTATGAACTCTCTGGTGTTCAGTAAGTTGTGAAACCCAGATAAAGCCTTTCCCACATTCATCACATTTAAAGGGTAGCTCCCTACTGTGGTGAAGTCTCTGGTGTTTAGGAAGGGAGGATTTTCTGCTGAAAGCCTTTTCACAATCATGACACTTATAGGGTTTCTCTCCAGTATGAGTCCTCTCATGCTTAGTAAGGGAAGAGCTATTGTTGAAGGCTTTTCCACATTCACCACATTTATAGGACTTCTCTGTAATATGAGTTTTCTGATGCAACAAAAGGTAAGAGCCCAGAGTGAAAGTTTTTCCACATTCATCACATTCATAAGGTTTTTCTCTAGTATGAATTCTTTGATGAAGTGAAAGGGATGAGCTGAGTCGGAAGGATTTCCAACATTCTTTACATTCATAAGGTTTTTCTCCAGTGTGAACTACATGATGCCGGATAAGGTACGATCGATGACTGAAAACTTTCCCACATTTATTACATTTATAGGGCTTCTCACCACTGTGAGTTCTCTGATGTAAAGAAAGAGTTGAGCCCTGACTGAAGGCTTTCCCACATTCAGTGCATTTATAGGGTTTCTTTCCAGTATGAATTCTCTGATGTACTGTAAGGGATTTGCTATGGCCAAACATTTTCCCACATTCATTACATTTGTATGGTTTCTCTCCAGTATGAATTCTCTGATGCCCAGTAAGTTGTGATACATAAAAAAAGGCTTTTCCACAGTCATTACATTTATAGGGTTTCTCTCCAGTATGAATTCTCTGATGTCTATTAAGGCAAGAAATCCGGGCAAAGGCTTTCCCACAGTCATTGCATTTATAGGGTTTCTCTCCAGTATGAATTCTCAGATGTTCAGTAAAGTGTGAAATCCGGGCAAAGGTTTTTCCACAATCATTGCATTTATGACACTTCTTCCCTGAATAGATTTTCAGGGGATTAGTTACGTGTGAATTTTGTTTGTGTCTCTTTCCATATCTGTCCCCTATTTGAGAAGTCTTTCCACTAACAATGTTTTGTTGCATACTGAGAGATGATCTCAAATGGAAACTTCCTCCCAAGTTTTTAAATTCTTGGTCTGTCCCCTCAGTAAAAATGTTCTCATAGGGAATGTTCATTTCCTCAGAAAGTCTCTCCTTGTTTCCCTGAGGCTTCTCTTCATGCTCCTCCCAGGTTTTTCCCAACTTATCCCAAGGGTCACCCATTATCATCCACTGATATGCCTCTTCCTCAGCAAACCCTTGCTTTGGAGTTGATGCTCTGGTCTCTGGCCTTGACTCCCAGTCTGAAAAATATAAAAACTGTATATTTCTCATGCTAGAAGGAAGAAAACAGTAGCACTGAAAATGGGAAAGCATATGGAAGTTTGAAAACCCTCTAACAGAAAAGTGGTGGGGTGGGGAGAGATAAGTAAGATAAAGATGGAAGAGGAGAGAGGAAGAGGGGACAGCTTATGACTTTCAGAGCCGGAACAAATCCCAGACTCTGGAATGAGGGGAAATTGGGCTGATTCTGTTTGGTGCTGGGAGGATGTATCAACTTCCCAAGAGTCACCAAAATAGATATCCAGTGCCCTCTTCAAGTGATTCATGCAGGTGCAAATGACCCTGACCAAAGGAACCTCAGAGATTTGCAGAGGATACTGAAGCCCTCAAGGACATGGGTAGTATTTTCATGACTA
The DNA here is from genome assembly GCA_023548195.1 of Bettongia penicillata ogilbyi. Lineage (NCBI taxonomy): Eukaryota > Metazoa > Chordata > Mammalia > Diprotodontia > Potoroidae > Bettongia > Bettongia penicillata. The sequence continues at coordinate 1,937,993 of JAJHZJ010000591.1, read as the reverse complement.
ATGCTGATTAAAGGCAAAGACTTCTTCAAGGGAGATAGGCTAGGTAAGAATGCCCTTGCCTCAAATCATAAGAATCCACTCCAATGAGCATTAAATGGAAAAGATCCAATGGGGAGGAAGAAAGTCCCCAAAGTATATGCACCCAGCTAGGTATGAGAGGGGCACTAAAGAAAACCAAGAAGGCTAGCCTTATGGAAACCTAGGAGCTCACAGGAGACTAAATCTAAGAAGGGCAAGGAGTACTAAGGATGACCAAAAGGAGTTATAGTCTAAAAAATAGTTCAAGAGAGAAATTAAAGGTGAGTACTTGTATAGTGTATATGCCACAATGATTTTAAAAAATCAGGAGAGAGGATTCTGGGAAGATGGTGGAGTACATTAAGTCCAAGTCTCTAGATGTTCCCCACAAACAAGATAAAATAGTGCCAGAATATGAACATAGGGCCGCTAAAAATAAAGAAGAGTTGGGGCAAAACAGTGGTCCTCCTGGAACAATCAGAGAAGATCCAAAGAAAAATCCCAGGACAAAGACTGGTCCTTGTGAGGTGTAAATGCCTCCAGGCTAGTTCTGCTGAAATAGCAAGCAGTGAGCCCTGGGGCTACCTGGGTTGGGAGGTGGCCTCAGCCCCAGCCACAGGAACTTTCACCTCCTGAATAGTTTCTGGAGTCTGGTCTCTGAGCCGATTGAGGGAACCTCTGATGATAAGGGACACCAAGTCCAGCTGTTTCACCAAGATGCTGCCCTAGGCAAGAAGGAACCAGCACAGGCCTTGGTGAGTGTAGAAGCACTAAATACTGGCCAGGGTACTTACAGGAGGGTGGAGTCCTTGATTTTGGTTTCAGGCCAAAGGAGAGAACTGAAGGTGGATCTGAGGCCAGACACACCATCCCCCACATCCCAGGACTAGAGGTGATCACAATAACAAGCTGCTATACATTAAAAAAAAATGAGTAGGCAAAGGAGAAAAAAGTCTAACCATAAAAGATACTATGGGAATAGAGAAGACTGGGATTCATCTTCAGAAGAGGATACTGAAGTAAAAAAAGCCTCTCCTACCCCAAAGGGTAATGCCAAATGATCATTTGCCCAAAAATAATTCACAGAAGAACTTAAAAAATATTTTAAAAATAAAATGAGAGAGATTGAGCAAAAAGAAAAACAATCCAAGAAAAACAAGATTATAAAAAGAATGTCAACCAATTAGAAAAGGAGATCCAGAATCTTAAGGAAGAAAATGACTCCCTGAAAATTAGAATTGGGCAAGGGGAAATCAGTGAAGTTATAAGAGACCAAGAAATAATAAAACAAAATATAAAGAATGGAAAAAATAGAAGAAAATGTGAAACAACACATAGGAAAAACAACTAATTTGGAGAACAGTCAAAAAAGAGAAAACATCAGAATAATTGGACTACCTGAAAGTTATGATAAAAAAAAAGAATCTTGATATAATAATACAAGAAATAATTAAAGAAAATTGTCCTGAAGAGTTCAAAAAAGAGGGGAAAGTAGAAATGGAAGAAATCCATCAATCAATCACCACCTGAAAGAGAGTCTATGAGGAAAATCTACAGGAATATCATAATCAAATTCCAAAACTCCCAGCTCAAGGAGAAAATGTTACGAGAAACCAGAAAAACAATTTAAATATGGCAGTGCCAAAATCAGAATCACACAAGACCTGGCAGTGGCAACACTAAAAGACCACAGGTCTTGGGACACTATATATAATGAAGAGCAAAAGATCTGGGTTTGAGGCAGCAAAGTTAAGCAGAATCCTGAATTTTTTTTTTTAAAAAGGATATTTAATGAATTTCCAGACTTTCAGGATTTTGTTAAAAAAATAAAACAAAAACCCTGAACTTAATAGGAGATTTGACATATAAGATTCAAGAGAAATATAAGATATATATCAAAGATTAATTATAAGGGACTCAGTCAGAACAGACTGTTTACTTTTCATATGAGGAAATGTAAAATATATGAATAAGGTTGTTATTAGTAATTGGGTAGTTCAAAAGAAAGATTGGGGTAGACCTGAATATAATGTGATTCTTAAAAGTAACACCATTTAGGGAAAGGTACAAAAGTCATTATGCAGATGAGGTGCACACAGAGGGATTCTTTGGGGGAGGAGGGCTGGTAGTTCTGGGACCCTACTCTCATCGGAAGTGGGCTTAAGAGGGAACAATACATATATATCTAGAAGGGTATAAAAGTCTTCTAAATTCAGAAAGAAATAAAAGGCTAAGGGGATAGGGAGCATGGAGAGGCTTAGGGAGGGAGGGTAATAGAAAAGTGTTTAAATTAACTGGAATGGGAAGATGAGAGAGGAATCTTTGGTGGGTGGGTTGATTCAGTAATAGGAGAGCAAGATAGTGGGTAGAAGTAGAGTAAAGGAGTCAGGAGTGACAGGAAATAAGAAATGCACACTAACATAAAATAAAGATCAGAAGTAGAATTTATTAAGGAAAAAAGCAAGGGTAGTAATCGTGATTTCAAACAAAGTTAAAGCTAAAATAGATTTAATAAAAAGGGAAATGGGGACACTACACTATACATCAGCCATATTAATCAATATTGCTTTAGACTATTTAAATAACTTGACAGTAGAAAGTTGGAACATTGTTGTGGTGCAAGAAATGACAAGCTGGTGGGCTTAGAAAATGAAGGAAAATCTTGGACTTAGGAAGGAAGAGGCTGTCCACCCTCACAGAAACAGAGGACAAATAGGGATAGTGTGGTCTTACACAGATGCATATGAATGTATATGTCTATGTATGAGTATGATTATAGATATCTAAGTGTATATACATATATACATGTGTGCATGTATGTATGTACATATATGTTGTATGTATCTATATGTGTATGTATGTATATATAAATATTTCCAAGTTTAATTGTAGTCTTCTTCGGCAGGGGAGGGAGGAGAGGAGAGAGGAAGGAAGAAAAAGGAATCAAGGAAGAATGCACAGCACAGAACAAAAGAAAATTTATGAGGAAGCAAAGAAAAGATGGACAGCTCTGAACACAGTGTGTAGTACTTATCATACAGGCTCTCTTGAAATGGAAATTTCTAGCGTCTATTTTGAATGCTCTCTCACATTCTGCTCTGTGCATGGCCATGCTTTTTTTCTTATTTTGTATTTAAGATTTAATATTTAAGTTCATGATGTTTCTTTTATTGTGTATTTAAGTTTAAAATAAATGAATAAAAAACAAAATGAAACAAAAAACCAGGGTAAAAGTGGAACGACTCTGCCAAGAAAAAGAACCTGGGGCCTGCAAAAAACAGAATGAAGAGGTGAATGGGGAATTAATGCTGAAGGGAAGGAGGGAGAGACTAAGAAACCACCAAGGGACTCTGGGGAATTTCAGAGTGACTAGCTCCATATGAACTGCATGTCAGCTTCTTTAGGGCTGCTATCATGTCTCCCCCGAAGACTCTCCAGAGCTCCTGGGTTGGACTAGAGGAAGCCTAAGGTTTCTTCTGGGAAGGGAGGCATCTACGAAGAAGGGATGACTTCCCTCCCTTACCTGACCAGGTGCTGAGAGGGATTGTTCCCTGGGCCCTCCGTGGTTCATCCCTAGGCTCCAGCTGGGAGACCACCTTTGGTTTGGAAACAGGAAGTCCTGCATGTAGAAAACAGGACCTGGTTGTTTGGGCTAGGGGTAGTCCCCAATCCAAGTCCCAACTTTTATTTGGGAAGAGAAGAAGACCCAGCGTGGAGGCCCAGAGAATGGGGCATGGTACCTCCGCCAGGACCCCAGTGTTATGCTCCTAGGAAAGCTGTGAAGATGCATCAGGGCTCCAAGGTGACCTCACAGGGCTGACAGGACAACATACATGGGAGACAGGCTGGGCCTTGAGCGTGGAAAGAGGCCTGGGAGATCCAACCTCAGGAGCCACACTGCAAACCTGACCACTGTCATCCCAAGAACAACGGAAGAGGAAAGCATGATGCTCTCAAGCGGTAGGCTGAGCAGGATGAGAGACAGATAGAAGCCTCCTTACCCAAGGAGACCAGGTTCCTGTAGGTCTCTAGCATCACATCCTGGTACAGCTGCCTCTGAGCGAGACCCAGCTGCTCCCACTCCTCGGGGGTAAAGTCCACAGCCACATCCCTGAAGGTCACGGTCTCCTGAAATAAAGGATCCACAGAAAGTATGACCTGACCCAAAACTGTCTTTCTGAGGCTCGGGGAGGTGTACAGAGAGGGGTCTGACCATGGCAGGGCTGGTGGGGGAAGTTAGGGCCTGAGCCTCAGAATGAAGACTCAGTCTGATGCCAGCACCTTGGCCTAGATGGGCAGGACTCCCTCCATAGTCACAGGCTGGGCTGCTCTTGTAAGCATAGACCAGGCCCTCCTAGCTTAGCTTCTGTGCCGCTTCCCTTTATGACTCTGCCCAAGCCCTGAGCCCTCTTTGGATCTGCCTTTGCCTTCTGCACCCCTGCCTGAGGACCATGGCCTCTCAGAAAGGGCTACATAGGGAGACAAGCATCTACTGTGTGCCAAGAGCTGTGCTAAACACTTGATAACAATTACTTCATTGTTATGAGGGCTGGAAGCCCCCCACTAAGACCAGGGTACCAGGGGCAGGTCATCTGGAGAAGAATTCACAGACTCAAGCCTTGTTGAGGTCAAGGTAAAGATTTACTAAGCTTTATACCAGGCAAGAGTTCTTAGGGAACCTGCAACCTTAGAGGGGTGCAGGGAAAGTTTATATAGGATATTCTATAGGAAATATGTGCCAAATATGCTAACTAGGTGTTTTGGGGTGGGATTAGGGAGTGGTTAAGGAGTGGTCAGTTCTTAAAGGAAGATGTACTTTTGGTATATACTGCACAGGTATTTTACCCAAAATTCTTTGGGAAATAGCCCAAAGTGCTGCAAGGGTGGGGCTACCTGGAGGTATGGTTTTAGACCTGAAGTGTCACTAAGTCAACTAGCAGTCAAGGCTGGCTCAGAAATACCAGGTTACTCTCATCCAAGTCTTATTAGACAAGATAAATGTAAGTCTAGGATACATATGATTGGTCAGTGAGTAGTATATGTTATGACCCAGTGCACAGCCCATTAAGCCAGTATACAGCTGGTTCAAACTAATGAGTTCTACAGGTGCAGCAGGCTACTATAGCAGGAAGGGACATAAGGGTTGTTGCTAGGGCAGGCTGTGTCCTTGGGCTGGGGAGAAACTGTGTGGGATAATGTTTTGAGGCTAGGGAGAAATGTGATTTTTAAAGAGAAATGTGATTTTAGAATTGGGGTCCAAGCACATGCACCCAAGCACCCCATCAATTGGATCCTCACAACAGTCTTGCAAGGTAGGTGCTTTTTTCTAGTATCCTCATTTTCTAGTATCCACATTTTACAGATAAAGAAATTGAAGTAGAGAGAGGTGAAGTGACTTTCCCAGGGTCACACAGGTGCCTGAAGCTGGATTTGAACTGAAGTCTTCTTGACTCCAGTCCCAGGGCTATCCACCATCCTACCTCACTGCCTACTGGGTCACCTAGCTGCCCAGGAATGAATAATCTCACTAACAAGACCACAACTGAAACAGGAGAAGTGTATTTGGTTCAAGCCTGGGATGGCATCTGCCTGGGTAGCTTTGACATCTCACAGGAGCAGAGAGTATAGTCCTCAAAGGCCTGGGTTTGAGGTCAAGCCTCTTCCTCAATCTGGACATGTTTACCCCAATTCTCGTCTTTACTTCCAGAGCTCCTGGGAGCATTACAAAAAGGCATAATGGGGAGGGGTTCTGGTGGCCTAGTCCCTGCTTTACTGAACCTTATTTTACTCCTGTATCATGGAAAGACTGACACAAGGATGGGAGCTGAGATGTATTCTTAAAGATGCTGGTATAGATGCGTTGCCCAGAAGGAGGCCACAAGGACAAGACCAAATGATCCATTAAGGATTCTTTCTTCAGGGTCCATTGTGTGCCAGGCACTGTGCTAGGGCTGCAAAGAAGAGGGTGAAGCAAGCAATGCCCTCAGGGCTCTGACATTCTATCAAGGGAGACTCCATGTATATACCATTTAGAGGGAAACAGAAGACACCTTCAAAACACAAAGTGAAGGCTCTATCAGTGGGAGGGGCTAGGAAGGCCTCCAGGAGGGGGATGTGAGTTGAGACTACAAGAGAACCAGGAGGCAGAGATGATGAAGGAAGGTATTCCTAGCACGGGGGACAGCCAGTGCAAAGACATGGAAACCAGAGTGTCACGCACGAGCAATGGTAAAAGAGCTACTTTGGGCAGAGAAGGAAGTGATATGGAATAAGTAAATGTACTGAGGCTGGAGATGTAGGAAGACACAAAACTGCGCAGAGCTTGAAATGATAGTCATTTATATTTGCTTTCTGGATGTCATAGGCAATCAATGGATGTTATTGGTCAGGTGGGGCAAGAGAGGGGAGGGTTGGTCCTACCTGTGTTGTAGGAAAATGGAGGATGGACTGGGGTAGGAAGAGACCCAAGGCAGGGAGAATTCCCAAAAGGCTATTGCAACAAACCGGGTGGGAGGTGAGAAGGGCCTGGGCCATGGTGAGGACCATATCATAGGACAGAAGGGGGCATATTGGAGAGATGTTACAGAGGTGAAATCTACAAAAAATGTACTACGGTTGTGAAACTGACCAGATACTACAGAGTGAAATCTACAAGAAATGCTGGAGAGGTGAAATTGACTAGAGATGCTGCCCAGGTGAAATCAAAAGGCCACGGCACCATGTTATATGAGGGGAGGGAGAGAAAGAGGGGGAGGGAGAGAGTGAGAACTAGGAGGGAGAGAATTTGGAACTCAAGTTTTTTTTAATGTTAAAAATATAAATGTAAACATTTGAAGTTGATAATCTTTATTTCATATTTTCCAATTACATGTAAAAACAATTTTTAATATTCATTTTTAAAAATTTTGAGTCCCAAATTTTCTTCCTCCCTCCTTCTCCTCCCAAACACAGATACTCCCCCCACCCAAAATCAAACAAACAAGAAAATAAAATTTTAAAAAGTATGCTTCAATCTGCATTCAGACTTCATCACTTCTTTTTCTGGAAATGGAAGGCAGTTTTCATCTGTCAAGGTATTTGGAGACACCCTGTTTTCCAGAACTAAGGCCCAGCCAGCAGGCTATGCCCTGAGCTTGGCATAACAATAATCCTTTGCACTCACACTCTGGACGATCACCACCAGGTGTTCTCTGAGGGATTTATGCTTTCCATTTTAATTGATAATTTCCCAGGGACATGAGAACCAGAAGCAGCTGCTATGCTGCGGCAGAACGTAATAGATCAAGCCTTCTGACACAATCCCTGTTCTTGTATCACTGCTAAGTGAACCAAATTAAATGTTGCAATTCTGTTCCTGCTACGCTAACTCTGGTTCTGTACCCCACCAAAAGCTCACAATGTTCATCAACCCTTATGCAATGATTCTAATGACTTAAGGACCATTCCCACAGGAACACATGTATTGTCCCAAAATGCCTGCACATGTGGGTTTGCAAAGGATACTGTTTACTCAAGACTTAAGGATGACTGTGTTGAGCTTCATTTTTTTTGTGTGGTTTTTAGGCTTATAAACCCTACCCCCTGGCTCAGCAGTAGATACTAGATTGGAAATGATAAGGGCAATGCCAAAGAATGTTCAAATTACTAACAACTGAGCTCATTTCATGCAAGGTTTTGCTTAAAATTCTGCAAGCTAGACTTCAGCAGCATGTGAACCCAAAATTATCAGAAAAACAGGCTGGTTTTCAAAGAAGCAGAGGATCTATAGACCAAATTGCCAACATTTGGTGAATTATGAAGAAAGCAAGGGAGTTTCAGAAAAATATCTACTTCTTCTTCATTGACTACGGTACAGCTCACAACAAAATGTGACAAGTCCTCAAAGAGATCCAGAGGAACCTGTAATAGGCCAAGAAGCAACAGTTAGAATCAAACACAGAGCAACTGAAATAAGATTGGAAAAAGAGTATGATAAGTTTATATACTATCACATCATTTACTTAACTTATATTCAGAGTATATTGTACAAAATGCCAGGTTGAATGAATCAAAAACTGGAATTAAAGTTGGTGGGAGAAATAGCAACAATCTCAGATATACACGTGATGATACCACTCTAATGGCAGAAAGTAAAGAATTAAAAAGTTTCTTGATGAGGGTGAAAGAGGATAGTATAAAAGCTGGCTTGAAGTTTAACGTAAATTAACAAAGAATATGGCAAATGGTCCCATCACTTTCTGGCAAATAGGGGGAGTAGAAACGGAAGCAGTGTCAGATTTTCTATTGTTGGGCTCAACAATCATTGCAGATGGTGACTGCAGCCATGACCCTATGACCCTAAATGAAATTTGCTCCTTGGTTGGGAAACTATGGTATGCTGTGTCGTCCAGGCAATATTCACAGCACTGATGGCGACTATGAATATGCTTGTGTAGTTCGGAACCACAAAGTACAACAGACTCTCCATATAAAAGGCAGAAGAAAAACATTTATTCTGACCCCAAAAAACCAAATCCCAACACCAGAAAGCCAAATCCATTATATAGTAACTAAGAAGTCAATAAAGATTAGCACTGCAGGGGACAAAGCCCTTCCCAAGCCTCCCCCACAACCCCCAGGAGCGTTCCCAAAAACAAACACTCAGGAGCCAAGCGGTGTGGGTTTGAATGTGTCCTCTCCTCCCTCCACCCTAACTGCTCTCACACATTTCCTCTCAGTTCTGCTCCTCCCTTCCTGTTCCAACCATTCAGCAAGCTCCTTCCATCACATGTCCACCTTGCAGATGTGGGCACTGAGCCCACAAGCTAGGAGGGAACCTAAAGGCTATCTGGTCCCAGTCTGGACCTGAGTAGCAATCCCCTCTGTAGGCAGTCACCTGGAGGCTTGATCTGGGAGATCTTCCTATCCAGCCTATTCCTGGGTGGGGATGGTTCCCCTGATGGCTAGTTGGGAAGGGAGTGGGGTGGGAGAAGTAAAATCCCTGGCACCTGATGCCACCATCCCTATCTGTGATCATCTCTATGCTGAGAGCCTAGTTTTCTTGGAAAGTTTCCTGTTTCTGAACTCAGCTGGCTAGTTGAAAGTCTCCCAGCTTCTCCCTTTGCCACTCTGGTGCCACATGTCCCTGACCTTTGTATCGGCTGTACAGAGCCCTCTCAAAATTGCTCAGCTGTGGCCACATACACACAGAGGTCTGTGGCCACCAGGGACAGTCTCTGGCTAAAGGAACAGACCCAACTTGTATTAAGGAATGTAAGGGCTCCCTTGAACTTGTCTTTTTGAGCTGTACCTAGAGCATGCAGGAGGCCCTGAATATGTCAAGGATGAAGCCCCAACCCCAAGCTACTATAATTTATTGTTTGCACCCCAAGCTGGACGCCTTGTGTGTCCTTAGGAGACAGGACAGGTGCCAGGCAGTCTGTATCAGGTTGGGTAATGCTAGTGGAGGTGGGACCCTGTAGATGAGTGGACCCTCCTGTCTTCATGGTCCAGCAGTTCCCAAAGGAAAATGTGGCCATGGACTTGGCCCTCTACTTTGGGAGGGATTTTTACCTTTGACCTTCCCCTTGCCTTGCTACATGTGGAAACAGAGTCCCCATGCAAAATTTTGTTCTGGATTGTGAACTTTTGGTGCTGGCTTTGGGATACACATTCATGTTTATTTCTCTTGTAATAAATTTAGTTGCAACGCAATGTCTCATGGACTTGTGAGATTGTTTTTAGTTAATACCCCATGGCAAACTTACTGCCCACTACCCAGGTTCAGGGCACAGATTTAGAGTAGACTCTAGAGGGGACCCAAAACACTGGGGTATCCCAGGGTAAGAATCGGTAACAGATTCGGTAAGAATCGGTAACAGATTCGGTAAGAATTGGTAACAGATTCGGTAAGACTGAGTGAAGCCCAAGTTCAGAAGCCAGCAGCAGCCCAGGAGCAGAGCAGGGACTCAACTCCAGCTTCTGGCCCAGTCTGAAGCCTGCAGAGGGACAACCAGGGCAGGAAACCCAGAGCAAAGGGGAGCCTGCAGTCTGGTCCCTCCCTGCTGCCTGACAGGGGCAGAATCCTTCAGGAACTGGCAGAGCTTAGACCAGAGGGATAACCTTCAGACTCTGCTCTGGATCACTGTGGGAGCAGTGAAAGCTTGCAGGTCTAAAGCCTGAGACATTCCTGAGTTACTGAAATAGAACAGCCCAGTCCCTCCCTTGCTAAGGCCACAGCACAGATGTCACATCAAGTCTAAAGCCAGGACAGAGCCTGAAAGAATGGGCCAACAAAAGAACTCCGTCATTACAAGCTGCTATGGAGACAGGAACACTCAAGACCCAGATCCAGACCAAAGGAGGTGAATGACTCCCCAAATTCTACAAGCAAGACCTCAAAGAAAAATGAAAGCTGGGCACAAATTTAACTAGAATTCTGGAAAGAGACAAAGCAAGAGGTTTTTTTTTTCAAGTTCTTTTAAGCAAGTGAATTGAGAATATTAGAGAAAAATGGAAAAGAAATTAAAACTGTGGGGGGAAAACTTGAAAAAGAAATGAACAGCTTGGAATAAAACAAACTCCCTGAAAATTAGAATAGGTCAAATAGAAGTCAATGACTCCATAAGACAACAAGAAATATTAAAACTGAGGCAAAAGCCTAGAGAAAAAAAAGAAGAAAAAGCCAAACAACAAAAACAACTGACCCAGAAAAGAGATTGAGAAGGAAAAAAATGTAAGAATCCTTGGCCTACCTGAAAGTCATGAAATCCCAGTTCCATGGGGATCACACCAAGAATCACTTCCCCAGAACCTCTGGGTATCATCCTACAGTGGAAAAGGTGGAACTTTAAGGAGCAACAGGATGAAAAGAAATGCTAGGGAAGGTGGCCTAGCCTTACCATATCTCAAATTGTATTATGAAGCAGCAATCATCAAAACCACGTGGTACTGGCTAAGAAATACAGGGGTAGACCAGCAGAATAGGTTAGGTACTCAAGACACAGTAGTCAATGAATACAACAGTCTACTGTTTGAGAAACCCAAGGACCCCAGAATCTGCTGGGAAAACTGGATAACGGTGTGGCAGAAACTGACATAGGCCAATACCATACACAAGAATAAAGTCCAAATGGATACATGACCTAGGTATAAAGATTGATACTATAAACAAATTAGGGGAGCAAGAAACAGTGTATTTGTCAGATTGATGGAGAATGGAGAAATTTATTACCAAACAAGAGATAGAGAACATTATGAAATGCAAATTAAATTATTTTGATGAAATTAAATTGAAAAGTTTTTAACAACCAAACCCAATGAAACCAAGATTAGGAGGGAAGCAGAAAACTGGGAAAGAATTTTTTGCAACTAGTGTCTGTGATAAAGGCCTCATTTCCAAAATATATAGAGAACTGAGTCAAATGTACAAGAATACAAGTCATTCCCCAATTGATAAAAGGTCAAAGGATATGAACAGGCAGTTTTCAGAGGAAGAAATTAAAGTTATCTATAGTCATATGCAAAAATGCTCTAAATCATATCTGAATAGAGAGATGCAAATCAAAACAACTCTGAGATACCACATCATACCTATCAGATTGGCTAACATGACAAAACATGATAAATGCTGGAGAAGATGTGGGAGAGTTGGAACCCTAATTCATTTTTGGTGGAGCTGTGATCCAACCATTCTGGAGAGCAATTTGGAACTATGCCCAAAGGGCTACAAAAGTGTGCATACCCTTTGACCCAGTAATATGGCTTCTAGGACTGTATCTCAAAGAGATCTTAAAAATGGGAAAGGGTCCCATGTGTACAAAAATATTTACAACAGCTCCCTTTGTGGTGGCCAAGAACTGGAAATAAAGGGGATGCCCATCAATTTGAGAATGGCTGTGGTATATGAATGGAATGGAATGCCATTGTGCTATAAGAAATGATGAACAGAACAACTTCAGAGAGGCCTGGAAGGACTTATAAGAACTGATGTTGAGGGAAAGGAGCAGAACCAGGAGTTCAGTGTACACAGTAACAACCACAGTGTGCAAGGAATTTTTCTGATAGGCATCCCTTCACAGCAATGCAAGAACCTAAAACATTCCCAAAGGACTTTTGAGGCAAAATGCCATCCACATCCAGAGAAAGAACTATGGAATTGGAAAGCAGAATGAAGCAGAATATTTTCTCTTGTGTTATGTTTTGTTTTGTTTGGGTCTTTTTCATGGTTTCTCCCATTCATTTTAATTCTTCTATGCAACATGACTAATGTGAAAATGTGTTTAATAAGAATGTATGTGTAGAATCCATATAAGATTGCACATCTCAGGGAGGGAGGAGGGAGAGAGGGGAAGGAAATCTAATATTTATGGAAGTGATTGTAGAAAATTGAAGATAAATAAATTAACTTTTAAGAAAAAGGAGATAGAGGATTTGCCAGCATCCCTGATAGAAAGACCAGAGCTGCCCAGTTCAAACACTGGAGAAACAAAATGGCAACTCCAAGAACATTAATCAGGGACTCCAGGGGTCAGAGAGAAGGTTGGTCAGTTTCTCCTAGGCCTGGGTCATGTTCATCAGCCACCAGAACAGAAAAGGGGAAGAAGAGTAAGATTGGGGGGGTTGAGGAAGGTTGGGGGAAAATTCTGTCACAAAACAGGGGTGTTCAAGAGGGAGGGGGAGAGACTGACTGTTGGACCTCACTCTCATCTGAACTATTCAAAGAAAGGAATACGTGTACACACACACACATACACATACACACACTCACACACACACACACACACACACACACTCAACAGGAAAAAAGGAGGGGAAAGGAAAAGGGAGGATGAGAGGAGGCTAATGAAGGGAAGGTTTGGTGTGGACCAAAAATAACTCTAATTAAAGATGCACCAAAACATTGCACTCCTTTTGAGGAGACAGAATAGGGAGGAGAGGATTCCCATCAGCTGGGACCAGCCAAGCAGCTTCCAGGGTCTAAATCAACTGCAGACACGTGGGCTAGAAGAGAGAACAGAGGGTGGTGTCAGAGAAGCCTGGGAAGATGTACATGAACTGATGCAGAGGGAGGGGGCAGAACCTGGGGAAGAGGTGGCAAGTGGTGACAGTATGGCAGAGACACCAGAGCAGCCACCTGACCCACGAGGATATGTGATGAGACACACCCTTCTGACCGAGAGGAGAAGGATTCAGGGACTCAGTGTACCAAATGTGTATACATATTCTATGTAAATTTAAAATAAATAAAATCATTAGAATTTTTAAAAGAAATGGGCTTTAGAGTTCTCACCTCTGATCCTAACTACAGAGGGCTAAGGGGAGTGCAAGTCCCATGATCAAGGCCATAGCTGAGGCAAAGCCTGTTCCCGTGGGACTTGTGCTTTCAAACCCTGGCAGAAGCTCTCCATTACTCTGGAACCTGATGTTCCTGCAGATACTGATGTTCTTTGCAGAAAAGTTGCAATTGGGTCTGGGAACTCAGGAACTAGCTTCAGGAACAAGATAAGCTTCATTACTTGCTTTGGGTGCAAGGACGTGGGTAAGTCATGAGATGGTGAAAATGGGATGAGCTCAGCCTGCATGCGATCGTGGTTACAGCCCTGCTTCTCAGCTCAATAAAGGGAGTTGCCTTATATCCTACCTCCCATCTCATTCCTTGGGTAGAAAGTCTTGAGCAGCAAGACCCTTGCCTAGGTGAAAGGACTCCAACACTAACTCTAACTCCCATTCCCCTGCCTCTGGGCCTTTTTTCCTCCTGTGCCCTAGCCAGGGCAGTCACTGCCTGGACTCTGCTCACACTTGTAAACAATCCTGTTTTTGTTATCTTTCCTTCTTGTAGCACTTCCCTATCCCTGCGAGCCCCAAGCAGCCTCCCTTTTCTAGGTCAAGGATCTGGGTTCAGTCCAGACCACTGGTCCAGGCCTCAGCTGGCCAGGGATTCCCACCCTCATTGAGCCCCTGCCTCTTCTCCCAAGCTTCTGGCCCTCCTCCATCAACTGATCCTACACCAACAGAATGCTGGACCCATCTTTCCCAGGCACAGGATGGGAATGAGGGGCTTGGACCTAGGATCTCTTAGGTCTCCAAACCTCAAACTCCCCCAACACCTCTGGAGGAAGTCCCATCTGGGGGCCTGGGTCAGGCACTCAGTCCCCTGGGAGGGTCCCAGCCTGCGGAGAGACAGGACCATTATCTCCAAGGAGGCGAAGCAGCTGAAGGTCAGCTGACCTTGGTCACTAGGGGCAGAAGAGGTTAGCTCTCAGCAGCAGCAGAGGAAGATGGCTCACCTGGGGTGCTGTTGGCAGCCCTGGGGTCTCTCCCACTTCTTGTGGAGTGCCTGCTGCGGGAAGGGCCAAGTCCTGAAAAGGCAGATCTGGGGAAGAGGAAGCAGCTGTGAGGTCCCTCAGGACTCCCCAGGATCCTCAGGCCAGGCTATCCCAAGGCAGGCCTCTCCTTGTGCCTCTACCTGCCAGGGCTCCAGGGTAGATGGCCCCACTCCTGGCCCCCCACCCTCCTTCATGCTTCCTCCCCTGCATGGGGGGCCACCCCTTGGACCTGCCTCCAAGGGCTGCTCTGAGGACCCAAGACACAGCCACTCTATCCACAAAATGGGAGGGAGCCTGAGCCTCTGAGATGCGGAGCTGGCACAGCTTCTGGGTGCCTGCGGCAAGATGGGGCTTCTTGGTGCTCCTGGACCCCCGAGTGACCATCCCTTCACTTCCCTGTCTGTCAGTGGGGATGAAAGTCACTGCTGCTACCATCCTGGCCCTGTGTCCTGGTCCACACTGAAGCTTGTAGAAAGGGACCAGTGGCTGGGATGCCCAGGTCCTCAATAGCCCTGCATCCCTCCCTTCCCAGGGCCCCTCTCACCTGGCACCCCTTGCTCTGGGAGCAGACTTTCCATGGTAAACCATTCCCTGAAAGCCTCTCCCTGGGGTGGCTTTCCCTGGGTACAGGAGTCCCTGGTAGGAGACCCAGCACCTTCATTGGCCTCTTCCACTTTGGCCTTGGGGAGCTGGTCCCCCAGGGGCCCTGTTGCCCACATCTCTAGCCACTGTTTGCAAACTGGGGAGTGCCTGTAGAGAAGGCCAGGGTCAGAAGAGGCCCATGTCAAGGCCTCCAGGCTAGCTAGGCTCACTTCCCCTGTCTGGGGGCCTCTTGTGAAGGGAAAGAAACTGTGGCTCTGACTTCTGGCCCCCACCATGATCAGCTCCCATTCTGACCAGCTTGCCCTGCTCTTCCCCTCCTGACCCATACCACTCCCCTTATCTTTCTCACTGCTCTCTGCTTCCATAGGCCCATTGCACAGGTCACTGACATCATGTTCTGGGCTCTCTGACCTTCATGCAAATGAGTCTGCTCTTAGAACATAAAACTCTGCAGAGAACTATGCCTCACTAATGGGGTGAATGACCACAAAACCTAAACAACAGGTCCTTGGATCATTTTTACCTCATGGGCCTCAGTTTCCCAATCTTCAAAACAATAGTAAAATGGCCTCAAACATCTGTAAATATCTTTCAGATTTAAATCTGGGATAGAATTTCTGTTTTTGTAATTAAATCCCATTTTGGGCCTCTTTGGGCCTCAGTTTTCCATCTAGGAGATGGAGGGTGGGTGGGTTCTCATGAAACAATGGAATTCAGGTTTCCTAAATCTAAATCCTCTTATCCTATGACAAAAATGCTTCTTGATATGGCAGCTGAAGGCTACAAGATATCTCCAAATCTTTCAGCTGGACTCTGGCTCCTTCTCTGCTGCCTACAATGATGCCCATGTCTCCCCTATCCTGAAAAAGCTCATTTGATCCATCCCTTCTTGGTAATTATCATCTTTCCTACAAAGGCGGTCTCCAACCAGTGACTCCACTTTCTCTCCTCTCGCTCTCTTCTTACCCGCTTACAATCTGCCTTCTCATCAATCCACCCAAACTGCCTTCTCCAAAGTCACCAGTGATCTCTTAGTGGCCAAATCCAATGGCCTTTTCTCAGTCCTTATTCTCCTTGCCATCTCTGCAGGCTTGGACACTAGAGATCATATTCCTCCTGCATACTCTCTTCTCTCCAGGATTTTGGAAGAGCCCTCTCAGGTTTCCTCTAATGATGTGACCACTCCTTCTTTGTCTCTTTTCCTGGATCTTCATCCCAGCCTTACAGGCTAACAGCTCCCCAGGTCTCTGTCCTAGGCTCTCATCTCTTCTTCCTGTATACTATTTCACTTGGGGAATCTCATCAGCTCCCTCTGGTCCATTTCACCTATGCACCATCTCTGGTACCTTTCACCACTGTACCATTTCTGATCATTTCCCCCTTGCAGCACCTCTGGTCCATTTCCCCTCTGCAGAATCTCTGGTCCATTTCACCCCCTGCACTAGCTATGGTCCATGTCACCTCTGCACCATCTCTGGTCCATTTCCCCTCTGCACCACCTCTGGTCCATGTCCCCTCTGCACCACCTCTGGTCCATGTCACCTCTGCACCTCTGGTCCATGTCCCCTCTGCACCACCTTTGGTCCATGTCACCTCTGCACCATCTCTGGTCCATTTCCCCTCTGCACCACCTCTGGTCCATGTCACCTCTGCAGAATCTCTGGTCCATTTCACCCCCTGCACTAGCTATGGTCCATGTCCCCTCTGCACCACCTCTGGTCCATTTCCCCTCTGCCGAATCTCTGGTCCATTTCACCCCCTGCACTAGCTATGGTCCATGTCCCCTCTGCACCACCTCTGGTCCATGTCCCCTCTGCACGACCTCTGGTCCATGTCCCCTCTGCACCACCTCTGGTCCATGTCCCCTCTGCACCACCTCTGGTCCATGTCCCCTCTGCACCACCTCTGGTCCATGTCACCTCTGCAGCATCTCTGGTCCATTTCCCCTCTGCACCACCTCTGGTCCATGTCCCCTCTGCAACATCTTTCCAATATGCCCCCCTTCTCTCCTCTTCAGTAGCACCTACCCTGCTGTAGACCTTCATCACTCACACCTGGTTGGTTGCTATAGCCCGCTGGAGGCTCTGCAGGCCCCAGGTCTTTCTCCACTCCTTCCAAAGACAGTTTCTTAAAATGTAGCCCTGGTCACCTCCCTCAACCACTCAACAAATTCTGGAGATACCCCACAGCCTCCATTATCAAATCTAAATTCCTTTTGGTCATGGAAGCCCTTCACTCTGGCCCTCGGGCATGGGCCCTACTTGTTTTATTCTCCCCCCAGCCACCAAAGACCTCCCTTCCTCAATCCTGCCCCAGGATACCTCAATCCCTTTTGGGTTCCCCCCATATAAACATGCTGAAAAACATGCTTGTTATATTTCAGTTGGTGAATCCGGTGTCTCCCTGCCCCCAATGGGAAGCTCCTCAAGAGCAGGACCCAGCAAAGCACCTAGCACACAACTGATGCCTAATAAAGACTCGTTCCATGGTGGGAAGGGGGGACGGGGTCCAGAATGATTCCTATGACTGAGAATCTCTAAGCACCTCCCTTCCAGTCCTGGATTCTCATTCGGCCAATTAATAAGCACTAACCTGGCACTATATGTGTGTTGGGAGGGCACTGGGGTCTAAACACCTGACTCCCCCAACCCATCAGTCAGTCAGCACTTAGTAGGCACCTGCTGGGTACAGAGGGAGGAGTGTGGATTTTTTAGCACCTTCCAGCCCTGGATCCTATGGGCAGGTGCCTACAGAGCGCAGGCGCTGGTAGGGATCTCTAAGCATGTTTGGGCTGTGCATTCCCCTCCCCCCAGTTAATCAACTAGCACTTAGTAGGCTCCTGCTGTGCGCAAGGCCTACCGGGGTTTGGGGGAGGAGAATCTCTAAGGAGCGTCCCCTTCCAGGCCCCGCCCACAGCAGGGGTTACGGCCCCGCCCAGCAGGCTATAGCCAAGGAGACACAGAACCCTTTCCCACCTCCCGCTCAGGCCGTTACCATGGAGACCAGGAGCAACAACTACCCTTTCCCGTGGTTGCCATGGAGACCCCGTGCCCCCTCCCCCTCCCGCTCTAGGGCCAGACTCACCCGGCAGAGCGGGACAAGAGCGCGGGCGGGCGGCCAGGCCTCGCAGTGAACTGTGCTTGCGCCTCGAGATGCCCGGGGCTCCCCAGACTACGAATCCCAGAAACCTCCGGGACCGGGCCTTTGTGCTTCCGGACCAAAGGTTCAAGGGTACACCACGCTCTTTACGTACGCACGGGGCGGTGGCTCCTTCTTTGGGAAGTGCGCCTGCGCAAGGGCGGGTCTGTGCACTACCACTCCCACAGTTCTCCTCCACCAGAAGGAGGACCTAGCCTCAGAACCCTTGAGCCTTGGGGCGATGCGCCGCATACCATTGTCTCAGCCACGGGGCCCCGAGAGGGGAGAGCGGACACCCCGAGGCAAGGCCTCACGCTGTCACCTTCTAAAGGCCAGAGCTTCGGGCCTGCCTCTCGCGGGGCTCGCTGGGAAATGGAGTCCACGAAGGAAAGCATTCGGGAAAAGCTGGTCCCGCCAGGCGCGCGCTTCGTATTGCGCAGGCGCATCTGGACCCGGGGTGCGCGAGGGGTTTCCATGGCAACGGCTGGGGAAGGCTGAGCTCTGGTCCTCGTGGGCGTCACGCTGAGTCTCCATGACAACGGGGGGGTGGGGGAGGGAGAGGAGGCAGGGTCCCGGGAGGTTCAGGGGTCCGGAGGAGGAAGCCGCCCTACTTTGATGAAGCGCATTTAGGGGCTGCTCCCTGCACACGTGAACTCCGGAGATGCCTGTAGACACACCTGGATGCCCTTGGACATCCCCACCCGGATGCCCTTCTACCTCCCAGAGCCCACGTGCGCCATCTGCGTGCCTCTGGGCACACCTGGAGGTAGGCACCTGTTCGCACCTGTCGCACCTGTACTCACCCGCAGCCGCCTGTCCATGCTCCCCCTAGACCTCTCGGTGCTCCTGGGTGCCCCGTGCTTGGACCCTGCTGGGCAGTCAGACCGGGACCTTTGCCTGGATTGAATAACGAGACTGCGGACGATCTCCCCTGCCATGATGAAAGCTGGACTGGGGGTTGTTTGGAAGGAGGGTACCAAGCGCCTTTTATTTTATCTGTTGCGCCCTGGGGCAGAAGGTGCCCTCTGGTTCTGAGAAGTGTATAAAGCCTCTGGGGGTGGTCTTACCTTGGGGCTTACTGACTCTGGGAAGCGGCTGGGGAGCCCCCTACCCCGCTCAAAGCTGAAGCTGATGCTGCCCTCTCCGCTAACTGGTAACGTATGGTCAGAGAGGTGGAAGTGCTGTCTCTTGGTTTACTTTTGATTTCTCTGAGGTTTTTATTTTGATTTTCTCTATTACCTGTGTTTGACTAAAGTGGTTGTTAACACCTTGAAGGTTGTTTTCCTTTTATGAATGCACATCTAGGAACCTGTTGTTATGGACCCTCCTCTGTGTGTTGGGATGCTCACTGATAAGTGTCCAGGAAGAACTGCCACTGAGCCGGGATTGTGCTTAGGCAGAGTTCTGTCACTGCACTGCCTCAGTTTCCTCTGTGAAAGGATAAGCCTGGGAAGGGAAGCGTCTTTAGTGACTGGGGGGTCTCTTCTAGCTCTGGAGCTATGGCAGGATGATAAAAACAAACAGGTATGGGGGAGGAACAGGAAGGCAGGACCCTGACCTTGGGCCTCGAGGGGTGCACAGTCTGGCTTTGGGGAGACACCGCATGATTAAAGGCACAGAGTCTGGAGATGCCAGGGCAAACTCGGAATAGGACAGCATCTGTCCTTAAGAATTGGTTATAGATGTTTGTTTGGAATGATTGATTGCCTCAGGGAAGGAATATGAAATAGAGGGGAGGCCTGTAAATGCTAAACAGACAAGTTCTCATGCTGATTGACTGACTCATGGTGATGGGGTACAAGTCCAAGCCAAGACCTTTTCCCCTTAGATCAGGAGGACTTTTGTCACATTTTTCTGCAGGGCCCCAGAAAGTGTGGCCTTGGGGGGTGGGAGGGGCCCCTTGGGCTCCCGTTCTATCTCTCCCAGCCCCGATACTCCCTATCTGATCACCGTTTAGCATTCTTTTCCTTTGACCCTAGCATCCTCTTCATATTCCTGACTACTTAGCATTCTCTTGAAGTCCAGGTTGTCTAGCCTGGTTTGTGGATTGTATGGACTACTCACCACTCCCATCAGGATCCTCCCTGGGTTGATCTAGCAAGACCATTCCTGGGGCCCAAAGCCACCTGGTGACCCGTGTCTTTTCTGTATTTAAGTTCCATCTCGCCTCCATGAGGGCACTCAGATTCAATCCAGCTTAGACTCTGTCTAGCTGAGCTTCTATCTGGCCCACTTGTTAATACCAGCATTACAAACGGTTAGGCTCCTTAAGAGTCAACCTAAGTTGGCGAATCTTTAATAAACTGTTTTTCTTTGGCTTTAAGAAGGCTCGTATCGAATTCATTCGAGCAGAACTCAGCGTGTTGATATTTTGGGATCCCCAGCACCCCTGAACCTCAACAATGGGTGCCATGGGAGGTTTATTGGGGTGGGTGAGCTGGTTTAGTCATTCACCCCACCCCTCTCCCTAACAAGTGATTTTCGTTAGATGGGTTCCCACCTCAAATGCTGTCTTTTGTTTTGGCTAGGTAAAAAGGATCTATATTTGTCTCCATTTCAGTTAGGTCTGAGCCCCCACCAAAAGGTGCCTGGCTAAACACTCTAGAGTAAGCCCTAGCTCCTTCTCCAGGGATGTCATTTATTCTTATTTAGTATTTTTTCATTCCTGCTTCCCCATTTGGGGTTTTCTTAGCAAAGATACTGAAGGGGGTTGCCATTTCCCTTTCCAGTTCATTTTCCAGGTGAGGAAACTGAGGCAAGTAGGTAAGATGACTTGCCCAGGGTCACCCAGCTAGGAAGTGTCTGTGGCTGGATGTGAACTCAAGTCCTCCAGGTTCCAGGCCCAGCTCTCCTCCCCTGTGCCAGCTGCTTGCCCCAGGGATCTTCCCCCTCAATTGCCTCTACCTTTGTGCATTCCCAGTGTGTTCGTCTTTTTTGGCCAAAGAAGACCATGCCATCAATGAAATAATGACATGACTTGCACTTGACTTTGTTTTGAGTGAGGGAGGGCTGTGTAGGTCACCAGCCTCACTTCTCCTCCAGAGCCATCTGAATCCAGTGACCAGATGTTCATCAGGATGACTGGAGATGACCCAGGATGAGGCAACTGGGTTAAGCGACTTGCTCAAGGTCACACAGCTAGTGAGTGTCAAGTGTTTGAGGTGAGGTTTGAACTCAGGTACTCCTGACTCCTGCACTGGTGCTCTATCTACTGCACCACCTAGCTGCCCACAACGGGAAAGCTACCTGAACAGGGCCTTGAACCCTGGACCCTTAGATTAAAAGTCTGGTGCTCTACGGACTGAGCTATCCAGGGATCCCTAGGAGAGACTTCTGGTTCCACTGGGGCTTGAACCCTGGACCTTCTGCTTGTAAAGCAGACGTGATAACCACTACACTAGTAAAAACACCCAGGAGAGTAAGTGCCTGGTGTTAAGTGTCTATAAAGACAAAGGACATTTTAAAACAAAGAAAGACAAGTTTCCCCTTACCCAGGAGTCGTCAGACTCTAGAGATAATGAGAGGGAATTACAACTTTGGTAACTGTCATCCAAAGGGATGTCACCAACACAGCCTCTACTCCGCCTACTTGCTAATAAAAGATAATGGCTGCCACGGTGCTGGCCCCATTTTGTTGGTGGACACCTTACCTCTGCTTCTGCTTTCCCATGCCCAGGCTAAAGAGTAGGGATCCTTAGCCTACAACTGATTGACACCCCCTAATCTGCATCCTTCAGATCTCAGCTCAGGGCCTTGGCATTGACTAGGCAAGAGGTGGGAGAGCTGGGTCCTCCTGGCTGATTATACCTTGGAGGATCTCTTGCAAGACACCCAGCAAGCTCTCCCGTTGGGTCTCTAGGATGCCATGGGGCCCATGTTTTTGGAAATCTCTGCATAGGGGCCAGGCTCTGTGAAGCTGCTGGCAGGTGCCAAAGACTAGAAAGAATGAATGGCCTCTAAGCTCTTCAAATGGCTGCTCACTACACTTTTGAAAAGGCAGGGTCATAGCCTTGAGACAGGGTTGTCCTCTGACTTGGCTGGTGTAACAAGCCAAGTAGGGCATAAGAGACTTGAATTGTGTAATGGAAATGGAAGACCCCAAATCACCTACCTCAGTGTGAGTGCCCTTCACAGGCAGTGATGTTACCAAACCTTTACTAGCTGCACTGCTTGGTCTGCTTTATGACCCAATCGATCCTCACCCATGAGGACCTAGGAATGATGGAATGATGGTTTGGTCACTGGTGACTTTGCTCTCTATGAGAGAGCTCCACTCTGGACCTCAGCAGTCATTAATTCAGTGATGAGGAGTGGAAGCTCCATGAGGGATGGCAGTATGACAAAATCTCCCAGGGCTTTAGACTGACAGCTGCTTGACTGGCATAGGAGAAAGCTTGGAGATGATCTGGGCAGACAAGATTTTTCTCCTGATTCCTAGGCAGAAACATGAATTTTACTGTGGTCTTGGGGCCTGGAGTGAAAAGTGATGGCAAACCAAGGCTCTCTACTGTGGGTTCAGAATCAGTGGAGGAAAGATGCAGCCACAAGCTTGTGTGGTTCCCAAAAGGAGAGAACAGACTCGGGACAATGCGATTGCCACTTGCGGGAAAGGGCTATGCCACCATCATCATCAGGGGTAAGAAATGACTGGGTTCCAAGCCCAACTTTGCACTATTGCCGAGGCTACAGCCCTTCCTCTCTAGGGCTGTGTGAAGGACTTTGATACCCAGAGGACCCCCCATAGCCAGGCACTAAGATTGAGTGCAGAAACTGCAGAGTTCCCTGGGCCTCCGTGGGCAGAAAGAGGAGCCTGAAAGCAGGAATTTAGGATGAAGTACATTTTGAGGTGATTTAAGAACCCAGGTCCCCTACTCCAAATGCACTGCACTTTCCACACTTCCACATTTTATTATCAACCCCTCCCAGCCTTATGGAGGAAACTGAGACCAATGGGGGGTCATAAGGTCATGGATACCTCTGTTTTAGAAATGACTAGGAGCTCCTTGAGCAGGGGAACAGCTGGGTGACACCTTTGTCTTAGGAAAATGACTGGCAGCTGTGAGATTGTGAATGGGGTGGGGGTGGGGAACCACAGCAGAGGTCAAGGGAGAGAGGGGGCTGCAGTGGCCCAAGAACCCTAAGGACCTTGAGAGAAAGTTCCAAACCCAGAGGCAAGGGAGAGTTAGGGGTCCCAGTGGATCCCAGGTTTCAGGCAATGTCAAGACAAAGCGCCAGACTGAGATGGAGCAAGGCAGGGATGATGTCTGTGCTAGGCCCATTCTCCAGAGCTCTGATGCAGGGAGAGGGGTGTTCACCCAGCAGAAGGTCTCGTCTCATCCGTCCCACTGCTTCCCAGTCAAGAAGCCTGCCCCTGGCAGGGGCTCAACAGCACTGTCCTGTTGACTTCCAAGGTGAACAAATGGGTCATTTCCCCAAATAATGGTAAGCGGTGGGCATCAGTCCAGAGGTGGATCATGCCACGGACAGAGGGTCAGACAAGCAAATGGATAAGTCAAGGGACATGGAGGGCAAAGGTCAGGGCCAGGACTCCAACCTGGGCAACCCATCTTACTCCAGAACTATCATATTCTCCCCAGGGATGCACTGGGAACCTGGAGAGAGCCCTGCAGCGCCCTCAAATTCAAATATAAGTAGGCTTTGCCTCTGGCAAGGTGGTAGCTAGGTAGCACAGTGGATAGAGTATGGGGCTTGGAAGCAAAGGATGAGTTTTCACAAGTTCAACTGCAGCCTCAGACACTAAGTGATGCTGGGCAAGTCACTTCACTATGTGTACCTCAGTTTCCTCATCTGTCAAATACGCTGGAGAAAGACATGGCCAATCATTCCACTCTCTCTGCCAAGAAAACCCCAAATGAGGCCACAAAGAGTTAGCCACGACTGAAAAATGACTGCACAAGGTTTTGCTTCTAGCAAGTGGAGCTGATAAGGGGCCGAGTCCTGGTTCTGCCCCTTATGTGTAACCCTGAGCAAGCGCCTTCCCTTCTCTGACCTGCCTTCATTTCCTCCTCTGAAAAATGACAGGGCAGGAGTCTGTGAATTCTGAGGTCCCTGAGTTTGAAATCTGACTAAGATCAGGAAAGCATTCATACTGAGTCTCTGTTGTGTGGCCCTGGCACGCTACAGGCTGACAGGGCACTAAGATGGAATGAGCCCACCAGCCCCACCCAGCTGAGGCCACAACTGAAATCTCATCCTGGTGAGCTTGATTCGAGGACTCTCCCTCCAGGCCCCAGGGTTTTGGCAGGGCTCAGGGGAGTGAAAGCAAGCTTCTCTCTGGGACCACACATCTCAAAATTTGCTGCCATCACCTAGGGACCACAAAATGGCAGAAAAAACACCTTGGTAATGACAGGTAAAATGAAGGATGAATATTTATTGACCATCCTTAACGCACACAGGAGGCAGAAAGCAGAGGTCCTCCCCCAGGATGCCCCTAGGAATGTGGAGTAGGGGATGGGACAGAGATGATTTAGACCCCCACCCCATCCAAGTACAAGCCAACTGAGATCTACACTTCCATTTCCCCACTTGACCCCCCAGCCACAGTCTACACACATGGGAGACAAACCCCAGCAATGATGGTTGAAAATCACTTCCCCATCACAGCAGTGGCCTATAATTTACATAAGCAGGAGCATCTCTCATAGGGGACCTGCCAAGTCTCTGACTTCCTGCTTCCCTCTCTTACAACTCCAATGATGTGAGATTAGAGAAAAAGGGAGGAAGGGAAATGATGGGAATGCCAAGCCCACAAAGTCTGGGTGAAAGACCCCTGTGACTTCTTCACCTGGCTATTCATGGAACAAGTCAGTAGTAATGCCCATCTGTCATTCCCATGGGGTTTAAAACTAACTCTGGAGGAGAAATCTGGTATCAGATTCTCTGAGTGGTCTGGGGGAATTAAGTAGCTCATTCCCAATGAACATGGAGTATGGCAGTGTGGCCCCACCAAAGGGGGAGGCCAAGGGGAAAACCAACTCTTAACACTTCCCTTCCAACCACCAAAGTGACCAGACAGAGTAAGGAACCTCTCTTTCCATGGGCCCAAGGGTGAGCTCAGTAGGCAGCAACAGAGGGCTTTAAGCGCCGAGGTCCTTTCACAGATATGTGCTGGCTACAGGGTCATAGAAAATCTCTCCAGTGTGAATTCTCTGGTGTTGAATAAGGTGGGTACTCTGGTTGAAGGTTTTACCACATTCACTGCATATGTAGGGTTTCTCTCCAGTGTGAATTCTTTGATGCCGAGTAAGGTTTGGGCTCTTGTTGAAGGCTTTCCCACACTGGCTACATTCATAGGGCTTCTCTCCAGTGTGAATCCTTTGGTGCTGAGTAAGAAGTTTACTACAGTTGAAGGCCTTCCCACATTCATGACATTCATAGGGCTTCTCTCCAGTGTGAATTCTCCGATGTTCAGTGAGGGATGAGCTCACTCGGAAGGCCTTCCCACATTCATCACATTCATAGGGTTTCTTTCCAGTGTGGATTCTCTGATGCTGAGTCAGGAGTGTGCTCCGGTTAAAGGCCTTCCCACATTCATTACATGCAAAGGGCTTCTCTCCAGTGTGAATCCTCTGGTGCTGTGTAAGGTGAGTACTCCGGTTAAAAGCTTTCCCACATTCGTTGCACTGATAGGGTTTTTCCCCAGTGTGAGTCCTCCAATGCTCAGTAAGGGATGAGCTCACCCTGAAGGCTTTTCCACATTCATTGCATTCAAAGGGTTTTTCTTCATTATGAATTCTCCGATGCTGCCTCAGGTGTGACGTCTGGTTGAAGGCTTTGCCACAATCGCTACATTCGTAGGGCTTGTCTCCAGTGTGAACTCTCAGGTGTTTGGTAAGAAGTGCACTTTGGCTGAAGGCTTTCCCACATTCTTTACACTTGAAAGGCTTCCCCTTGGGATGGCTTCTGGGAGTGTCTGCTCCAAGAGAGCCACACAGAAGGTCTTCCCTGCATTCACTGTACTTGTCAGCTCTCTTCTCTGCACAGATGAGCTGATGTTCGATCAGGTGAGAAAGCTGCTCAAAGCTTTTCCCGCTCATGTCATGTTTACAGGCCCTCTCGCCAGCCAAGGAGAGATTCTGGTGGAGAATCAGCAATGGCCTCAGACTGAGGCCTGTGTCACATTCATCCCACTCAGAGCCCGGGGCCCCAGGCTGGCTTTGCTTACTGCTGACACTTCTCCGCCTCCAACGGCTCTCCTGGTGCTCTTCCAACTGTCCATCACATGTCCAGGCTTTCCCCAAACTGGGGCTCCAAGGGCCATCCTGGGCAATGCTTCTCATCATCGTCCCAAGGGACATTCCTCCTTCAGACACATCCCAACCTGGGACTGACTCTTTGGTTTCACATCTAGTCTTCTGGTCTGAAACCAATTTAACATAAAATTAACACTACCAGATCTGACCACATCACCCTCCTACCCACCAAATACCAACAGCTCCCTGCTGGCACCGGGTCAGAATCCAGCATGTAAGGTTCTTCTGTCTTGTCCAGCCTCTATCCTGCTCCTTCCCAATCTGTGGTCTGGCCATATCAGCCCACAGGTCATCTTCTCTCTACCTCAGCATCTTACTGAAGCCTAGAATGTTCTCCCTCCTCACCTCAGCACCGCAGAATCCCTGGTTTCATTCAGGACTCAGTCCAAGGGGCCCCCCAGAGACCTGTTTTCTGATAGACTGTAAGCATCCTGGATTCATTTTTGCCTTGGTATATTTAATAAAAATAAATGACCGCCCACCAGATGACTGACTCCTGGACTGGTAACTACTGCCATAAGGATCAGACAGGAGCTGGGAGTGACCTCTACAAGGAATGACTGTGTCCAGGGCCCCTGTGGGCAAGGGCTGCCTATCTGGGCCCGCATTGTTTAATAAATGCTGCCTGAATATGGCTCTGAAAACTAGGCAACAGGTATTTGGGAAGTGTGAAAAAGTAGGGTACGAAAGGGGAGATCCATCTTTCCAGCCTCTGAGAGTGAAGACAAGTGTGGGAAGGACTGGGGTGGGGTGAAAGAGTTCTCTGAATCACCTCAAATACAGGCCCCTCAACTCACAGCCAATGCAGCTAAGGTTCAGGGGGACTCACCCAAGGTCACGCAAGAGGAAGACAGGACTCAAAGGGATGGAGGAGGAGGAGCCAAACAGGGACCTTGTAGGGCCAGTATGTCCCCAGCCTAGATTAGCGCAGCAGGCCCCTAACAAGGCTCCCATCCTGCAGCCTCTGTCCCCTTCTGGGCTCCCCACTCTGCATCTAAGGAATTCCAAGGTTATTGGACTCAATGCCCCACTACCACAGCCAAGTGTGAATCCAGGACGTCGGCACTCTTACTGGGGCTGCGCCTGCTCACATGCCCTCCCAGGTGTCTGCCGCTTTGGTATTTTGGGAGACTGTTACAGGGGAAAGATGGAATGATGGGAATCCCAGAGGGAAGTGACACGCCTGGGTGGATGTGTGGAGACTGAGGAAATACAAGAAGCCCCTTCAGGATGCAAGAGGAGGAAGGGAGCCCCACGGACATCTGGACAGACACCAGCAGAGCAGCAGCATGAAGCCCCTGCGCCTAGAGGAAGGGGGTGATAACAACCAGGCCAGGTCAGAGCAGGGAGCAGGGAAGACAGGATACGGAGCTCCTACTCATGGGTCTCACCCCAGGCCCAGGCTTTACAGGCCTGCTCTAGGGGGATGAGCCACATCTGGAAAGGGGAGGAAGGGGCAGGACAAGGCCTTGGAGCTCTTGGTCAACTGATTTCTTCTGCTGGGAAAAGACATCTGGGCTAAAAAATGATGATGACAAATGGAGAGCAGATACTGACGCAAAGAGGGGGCTGATACCAGGGAACCTGCAGAGAATGCTGGGCGCTCCAGCCCTGCCTGGGGAGGTGGGCCTGGCCAATGTCCTTCCCCTCCCTAGACCCCAGGCTTCTTTCTCCAATGAGAACTGGGCCTGGGGGCCTCTGAGGCCAAAGGAAGGTAGTGAAGGGGTAATGGTTCTCAGAGATCTGGCCTTGAACTTGGGGCAACTTAGAAGTGGTTTGGCCAGGGGCCAGAAGTCACTCAGACCAGGGACAAGCCACAGAGGGGTCAGCTAAAGGGGAGGGAGGGAGAGCCAGGGCTGCCTCAAGACCCCTCCTCCTCACCCACGCACCTGGATGGGGGCCGCTCGGGACCTCTCTCTCCTCCATCTGCGGCTCTTCTTGCCCTAGGTGGGAGATGGCAGCCAGTTTGGGAATGGAAAGCCCTATTCACAGGGAGAGAGAGAAGGCATGATGTGTAGATGCTCCGATCTCAGGCCCAGGACAGCTGTGGGCTACTGACCCACCTTACAGGTAATGGATTCTGGGTCTCTCCCAAGCTCCCCATTCTAAGGATGAAGAAAGTAAGGCCCAGGGAAGGGAATGAATCAATGTGAGGAGCCCACACATTGGGCTTGACTGACCTCTCCAAGGGCTTTGACCTTTCAGCCCCCAGAGAACCCCAGTCTTTCCCTTTTCCTCTCCTGGAAGACAGATACTGAATTAAGGGATGGGGGAATGCAGGGAGAAGCCTCTTTACCCAGGGAGACCAGATTCCTGTAGGTCTCTAGCATCACATCCCGGTACAGCTGCCTCTGAGAGGGGCACAGCTGCCCCCACTCCTCGGGGGTGAAGTCCACAGCCACATCCCTGAAGGTCACGGGCTCCTGAAACACGAAGCACACGCCTGCTGACCAGGGGACAGAAGGACAGAGACCCCGGGGGGCCCTGGACAGGGTCAGGCTGGAATAGGGACCCAGGGCTGTTACCAAAGGTCTCCTGGGGAAGGCAGCGGGCTCCAGATACAGGATGCACCCCAGTCTCTGCCTTGAGAGGCTAACAGCCTTATTGGAGAAGGAGAGACTCAGCCATGGAAAAAACCAGACCAGGCTGGGGAGTGCTGTGGGGCAAGCACTCCCTCTTATTCACCTGGATTCTGCTGGCTACAACCCATGTGACCTGCGGGCAGTCCCTGGGCCTCAGTTCCTTCCAAGGTCCCTGTGCTCCTGGCCTCTGAAGTGGACTGGCAGGCCTCTCCTGGCTGTGTGACCCTGGGATGCTTGCCCGCCCTTGCTGGGTTCCCCTCCCTGACACAGAGCATTGAACCTGGGCACTGCAAGGAGCCTTTTGGAGGAGTTCAGCCACCAAGGGTGGAAGAGATGTGGGAAGATAGTGAGAAGGGATGGGAAGTTCAAGAGAGGGAGAAGACATGGGGAGAGAGGGAGAGATTAAAGATAAATGAGAGGGGGGTGACGGAAGTGGGGGGGATCTGCTGGAGGAGGTGAGACAGAAGGGGGTAACTTGGGCAGGATGAGGGGTCAGCCTTGGTCAGAGACCAGTCCTGCCTCATCACAGGAGGGAGGGAAGGAGGAGAGGTCAGGGTGACTGGCCCCCCCTTAGGAGGCAGGGTCTTAGCTGAGACACTGGGGGGAGAGGGAGAGGGAGCTGATGAAGGGGGTAGAGCTTGATAGCCTGGCAGCAGGGAGGGCCCAATGGGGGCTGTCAGAGCCTGGTTCTCCACCTTCATTCACCATCATGTGAGTCTGTGAGGTGAAGGGTGGGGTGAGCCAAGGCTGAGGCTTGGGGGACATGGCGGGGATGTGATAAGAGGTCAAGGGGTTCACAAGAGGACAGTATAGAACTGAGCTGGTTCCCCAAGGGGTCCAGATGGGGAGAAGAGGCTGGTGCAGGGAAGAAGGCTGAGGAGTGGGGGGGTATGTAAGGGGAGCCAGAAGGAGAGGGGGAAAGCCAGGAGATCATGGTCAGATAAGGGGATGCCAGAATTCTAGACTATGGAGGTCCTGCATTTGTGGGTCCAGAGGGTTTCTGAGGGGGGTGGAGGTGAGCAGGGGGAGGAGCTAAGAGGTTTGGGGGTGTGAGGGAGAGTCAGGGTCTGCATGGAAGTCCCCGGGTAGGAGGGCAGGAGAAGCCTGTGAGCTGTCCTGAACTCGAGGAGAGAGAAAGGGGCACATTCTGTGTGCCCAGTGCGGACCTCAGAGGTCACCCAATGGTGGAGAAAGGGGGAGAAGCCAGGAGTGACCATGTGGGGTCGGGAGGGCTAAGGGAAGGGGTGGCCCTGGGGTAGTTGGTGCAAGGAGCCAGGGAGGTGGCAGATGGAGGGGATGGGGAAGGATTTAAGAGGAAGATGAAGCTGGTATTCTGGGGGGCACAGAAGAAGGTGGGGTTTAAGGGACAGGAACTTGGAAGCCACAGTAACAAGGCTTGTCTACAAGCAGAGCAGGTTCCTCCCTTGTGCCTGAACCTAGGGAAGGCATGTAGGTGACCACCTCTGAGCCTTTGCCATGCGGTTCTCCCTGCCAGGAGCACCACCCCCAGCCCTCCCCATGTGTCAGAGGCCACCTCCTCTGGGGTGCCTTCCCAGGGCCCACACCCCCATCACTGGCCCTGCCCCCTCCCAGGATGAACACACAGGAAGCAGGGAGGGAGGGGGCAGTGGGAGGCTGGAGGGTAGTGCCCCCTCTGGAAGGGTCGGACAACCTCAGGAGAGAAGGAGGGACCCCGACTCACCTGGGAATTGTCCGCTGGGGGCCCGGTGGGGGCCATGCCTTCCTCCACCTCGGCCCTGGGGTGGCTGCGCTCTCAGGGGCAGGGCTGGGGGAGGAGAAGGGGCCATGAGACGGGGCAGCCCCTCCCCCAGCTGCGCCCCGGGGGGGGGCACTTTACAGGTGGGGAAACTGAGGCTCAGAGGGGGCAGATGACGGCCCTGGATCGCCATGGGGCCCGCCCCTGGGAGCGGGGGCAGGAAGGGGAAGGTTGGGGAGACATTCATGGGGGCGTCGGGGGGGGCCCTCGAATCGGGACCCTTCGCACCTGCCTCCTCCAGCATCGGGGCTGGGGGCTGGCTGCCGTGCGCAGGAGGGGGAGTGGGGGGAAGGAGGGGGAGTGGGGGGAAGGAGAGGAGGGCCCCCCCACGTGGGCTGGGCCCTGAGGGGACGCTGCGGGGCTGCAAGTCACAGGCCTGGGCTCCCTTACCGGGCGTGACCCGGACCTCAGTTCCCCCTCCGGGGAACACCTAAGCAGAGAAGCCCCTCCAGGTCTGCGGCCCTATGAACAAGGGGGCGGAGCCAAGTCTCTCCAGGGGAAGCCCGACATCCGGTGCCACCTAGCCCCGCCCCCTCAGGCCCTCATCAGGCCCCGCCCCTCTCCTGGCCCGAGGACCCAGTAACGGAATATGTCACAGGCTCCGCCTCTTTTCCCTCCCGTGGACACTTTCCTCCCCCGCCCACTCCTCCCCCCCGGGACCCCGCTCCTTCCCATGTTGGGGCGCATAACGGCTCGCCGGGAGGAGTTGGGGGACTCGGACGCTGGGGTCCACACGTACAGACCTGATGACGCTCCCCCGGAGCGCGGGGAAGAGGCCGCGAGAACACCACCGCCGAGCGGGCGGACGGGGCCTGCAATGGTGGACGCGGCAGAGCGCGCATGCCCAGCCTCGGGGCTCTCAATGCGCCTGCGCACTTTCCGTTACCGAACTACACATCCCAGAATGCCTCAGGAAGCGCCTCTTCCTGAACAGGCACCCGAGAGCGCCGTGAGGGCTGCGGTTCGTGCTCCACAGCGCATGCCCACAGAGGAGGCTCCAGCCAGTCCTCGGCCAATCGGTGTCTATCCTCCCCGCTCCTCGCGTCCCTTCTGTCTCTATGGCAACCCGCGAGGGCGATTCCGACCCCGCCTTCCCAGGGACCGAGGGCGGGGTGGGGAGGATGGCGTCATCGCAGGGCGGGGCCTCAGCTTTAGGCTGGGAACCCTGGCCTCCCTGCAGACAGACCCTCGACCTCCCAGCGCCACGTGGTGCTGGCATTAAGGGGCAAAGGGTTCAAAACGGAACGGTTTAAAAAGTGTAAGGAAGCTAACAGCCGAGCCTATGACGGCTGGCAGGCGGCCCAGGGATTTGGGAGAAGGGCCTGGGCAAAGGCTCGGAGATGGGAGACAGGAGCCCAGAGGACCCGACTGCTCCTGGGAGCTTTAACCCGGGACCAACCTCCCCCGGTCCCCAAAGGTGCCTGTGTGCCCATTACCTGGTGCCAACTGGGCCAGCTCCTTGGGCAATAATCAGCATGGTGGTCTGTGGTTTAAGGGAGCCGGGATGCCCCTTCTGATGGGGGAAGCCCCTCTCCCACAGTGGGGCACCTGGAAGGTCTGTACCCAGGGGCCCTCCTCTAGCGACTGGGCATGTGCCGGGCACTGTGCTGGGCAAAGAGGGGCTTAGGAGGTGGGTACTGACCCAAGCCCTGGCACCAGAGCTGGAGAGACCCGCGAACACGGGAGTGAGAAGACCCAGTAGGGGGGCACCAGGAAGGAAGGCCTCACAGCAGCCCCCTGAGCACTTGGGGAAACAGAGGCAGGCAGAAGCCAAGGGACTTGCCCAAAGTCACGCTGAGAGTCTTGGCAGTGGAGGCCTAAACCAGGGGTGGGGAACTTGCAGCCTCGAGGCCACCTGTGGCTCTCTGGGTCCTCGAGTGCCATCCTTTGGCTTCCCCTTCATAAAGGGATTTGTTCAGTAAGATTTGGACTTGGTCAAAAAGCTGTGCCCAAAGCCCTAGAGGCCCACGTGCCCCCAGGATAAAAGGGAATTCCTCTGCTCAGCCTTTAAGACCTTCCACACCACTCCTGCTCCTCCATTCTCTCACATTCCTTCCATCTCCAGCCATCTGCCACTGCCTTCCTTCCCTATGAAGGCTGGGGTGGCCTCAGTGTCATCTCTGTATCCTGGATACTCTGGACACGGCATGTATGAGGGCACACCCAGCAAAGGAACGGAGAGAACCTTTCCTAGGAGCGTCTGAGTTCGGCAGAAGGAATGCGGGACAATGTCTTGGGAGGATGACGGGTCAGGTGATGGGAGAGATCTTGAGGTGTCTGCAGGTAGCAGGGATGGGGCCTGTGAGCAAGACGGGGCTCGTCATCCCTGGAGGACAGCTGGAGAACCCAAACTGGAGGTGCTGAGCCTACATCAATATATATAAATACATATAAATAACTACATGCATATACAAAGGGATTAACATTAGGGAAGTGTAAGAATTGCCTAAAGAAAACAAATAGAATATAGCTAGAATCAATAGTTGGAACTCATAAAGAATGAAGATTTCCCCTTTCCAGGAAGCATGAACAAAAAGGATGATGGAAGGCAAAATTCATCCTAACGATCAAGAGAAATAGTCTGAATTTCCGCATTAAATGGAATCATCATGTTGCTTCCTGGAAATACATTAATCCCATACTAATGGACACAGATCCCAATCCACATGGTGGATTAGTCAATCCTAACTCTCATCCTAACAGCATTTACTAGCAACTCACCCAAACAATCCTATTTTGCTTAATTCACTAATACAATCACTGATATTCATCAAATCACAATGAATTGAATAAGTGCTGAATAAGTTGAGGAAGGGTCTCCAAATCATCTTCACAATGATGACAGAGAAGCTAACAGGGTGCAGGACAGATCAAGAGTCAAAGGAATATTGAGAGAAACATTTAGACAAGTGAGGAGACGATTCCTTCGTATCTTGCTTGGCAGTTATGAGGCCTAATATGACACTTCCAGAGACTCAGTCCTTGAACTTGGGGAGACATGAGCTTTCAGGCCCTTTCCCTAGTGCTTTGTTCACTGATCTGAAGGCTTGAGCTACCACAGCCTCAGGCGGTTAGAGTCTGGGCCCTTCTGCCTTCCTGACCTCATGCCCAGCCTCAGCCCAACCTCAGCTTGCCCTCCTAGTCAGGGCCTGGCACAGTCCTCATAGCTTGTGTGGGTCTCTCAGATTCCCATTCCTAGGCATTTTCTTCAGCATTGTTTTTCCAGAGACACAATCTCCTGTCTCTTCTCTCCCAGTGATCTAGCCTAGATACTCATGATTAGATTACAGAAAAGGAAAGTGACTCAAAAAATATAGCAGGAACCAAAATGCAAAAGCACCTTTACCCAAGAAAAAAAAGAGAGAGAAAAACTGGATCTCTCTCTCTTCTAACATCTTGGTTTCAGGTCTGACCCTGAAGGGGTGTCCACAATCCTTTATAGCACTGAGGTCACCTCTGGGTGTGGCACAACCAGCATTGGCAGGGCTGGGTCAGGCAATGCCCTCTTCAGGGCTGACTCCTCCCTGGGGTTGGCCACTGACCCTGGGTGGCTCTTCCATCCTCCCAAGACCTCCTAAGAGGTCACCACCCCCAGCCATCAGAAATCACAGATGTCCCCTCCATCAGTGGTTAGCCAGCGTTGTCAGGGAGGTTGGTTGTCTCTGATGGTCAGTAGCCTAGGTTCTAGCCCAATGGGTGGTTAAATAATTTTTGGCCTCATAATAAGGAAATAGACATGAAGTCACAGCTTGTGCCCTATGCCTGCTGCCTTTGGACTTCTCTTGGATCTCCACCATGCCTTTCTTCCCCAGGAAACCCATTGGGAAATCTCCTTCTACTGCAAGACCTAGTGCCCTCTGCCGAGGGGCAGGCCCTCTAGGGAAGGGAAGCCTTCCCTCCACTGCCCCTCTTGCTGTCTTCTCTCTCCGTTCTGGTGAGCTGTCTTCAGTCATTACGTTGTCCTTGAGGGTTCAAATTCTTAGTGCTTCGCAGACTGCCTAATACCTAAGCTATGCCTGAAAAATG
This sequence comes from Bettongia penicillata ogilbyi, assembly GCA_023548195.1. Classification (NCBI taxonomy): domain Eukaryota; kingdom Metazoa; phylum Chordata; class Mammalia; order Diprotodontia; family Potoroidae; genus Bettongia; species Bettongia penicillata. Next base: position 1,903,267 of record JAJHZJ010000591.1, on the reverse strand, counting down.
TTGAACAGATTAACAGCCCTGAATTGTTGACTGGTCCCTCCAGGGCATGGTCAATTTATTAGTAAGGCTAGTAGTAACCAATAAATTGGGTCAACAGCTTCTCTCAATGACTCAGGACATTGAGTGAGGGATGACAAAGTCTTTTATAACAATTTCAGGAGCATGGGCACTGATTTCTTGGTACATTGAAATAAGCATGATGACTCAGAAAGTCCGAGACTCAAGCACACACAATGGGATGAGCAGGAGGTTTAGAAAGTCTGGAGCAAGGTTTCCACTTGGCGGTTTCTGCTGCACAAAGTGGTTCTTGAATGGGTCAAGCCTGCCTTTGTGATTTTGGGTAGCTGCAGACATCTTCACCTTCCACCACAGTTCACTCCCAAAGGATGACTGATGTGTCAAGCAGCTTCTCAGAAACCCTCCTAATTGGCTGACTCTGGTGGGACACATTTACCTTACTCCCCTGTGAAGGAGGAAAGTTCTAACATATAGTGTAGTCATTGCAGAGCCTATGTTCCCAGGCATGAAATAGTTATTAATAAGAAGGCATAAATAAGAATTTCTTTTATTCATTTGTTAAGAAATAAGAATTTCTTTTTTCTTTTTGTTATTATTATTTATTTATTTTAGTTTTCAACATTCATTTCCCCAAGATTTTGAGTTCCAAATTTTCTCCGCATCTCTCCCCTCCCCCCACTCCAAGTCACTATGCATTCGGATTACCCTTTCCCTCAATCTGCCCTCCATTCTATCATACCCCTCCATCCCCTTACCCCCATCCTCTATTTTCATGTAGGGCAAGATAGATTTTTATACCCCTGTATATCTTACCTGTATATCTTCATTTTCAGTTGCATGTAAAAACAATTTTTAACATTCATATTTAAAACTTTTGAGTTCCAATTTCTCTCCCTTCCTCCTCACCCATCCCCACTGAGAAAGCAAGCAATACAATATAGGTTATGCATGTGTAGTTATGCAAAAGACTTCCATAAAAGTCATGTTGTGAAAGACTAACTATACTATCCTACCCCATTTATTCTATTCTCTCTTTTGACCCTGTCCCTCCCCAGAAGTGTTTAATTCTGATTACCCCCTCCTCCCATTTGCCCTCCTTTCTATCATTCCCTCATACCCCACTTATCCCCTTCTCCCCTACTTTTCCTTAATGTAGAAGCTGCTAGATCTTATGTTATCCTGATTGTACTTTCACAATACTAGAATTGTTTCTTTTTGGCTGCTTGCAATAGTTTCTCCTTGACCTGGGGACTCTGGAATTTGGCTACAATTTTCCTAGGAATTTTTCTTCTGGGATCTGTTTCAGAAGGTGAGCAATGGATTCTTTCAATATTTATTTTAGCCTCTAGTTCAAGAAAATCATGGCAGTTGTCTAGGCTCTTTTTTTTTTTTTTTGATCATGGCATTCAGGTAGTCCAGTAATTTTTAAATTGTCTCTCCTGGATCTATTTTCCAGGTCTATTGTTTTTCCAATGAGATAGTTCACATTGTCTGCTATTTTTTCGTTCCTTTCGTTTTGTTTTATAATATCTTGATTCTTCACAGTCATTAGCTTCCATCTGCTCCATTCTAAACTTTAAGGAATTATTTTCTTCAGTGAGCTTTTGGATCTCCTTTTCCATCTGGTCAATTCTGCTTTTTAGGGCATTCTTCTCTCTTGTTGGCTTTTTAAATCTCTTTTGCCATTTGGGTTAGTCTCTTTTTTAAAGTGTTATTTTCTTCTGCATTTTTTGGGGTCTCCTTTAGCAAGCAGTTGACTTGTTTTTCATGATTTTCTTGCATCACTCTCATTTCTCTTTCCAATTTTTGCTCTGCTTCTCTTACTTGATTTTCAAAGTCCTTTTTGAGCTTTTCTATGTCCTGAGTCCAATTCATATTTTTCTTGGAAGCTTTGGATGGAAGAACTTTGACTTTTTTTTCCTTCTGTTTGCATGCTTTGGCCTTCCTTGTCACCAAAGTAAGATTCTGTAGTCTGAATCTTTTTCCAGTTTTTGCTCATTTCCCTAGCCATTTACTGGACTTTTGAGCTCCTTGTCAAGATAGTTTTCTGCTTCCAGTGGGGGTGGGGTCTGTACTGTCAGCTGCTGGATCCACCCACAATCTGTGCCTAGAGCTCCAGAAACAGTAACTGCAGTTACCTCTGTTGCTTCTATGGCTACTGCAGGCTCCTCCCTTCCCTCCCTCCTCTGCAGCCCTGGGACTGGGGCTGGAACACTCCACTGTCTTACACTTGTCCCACAGTCTTTTCCCACTGACCTTCCCATTTGTCTTCAGCACTTTGGGTTCAGGAAGGCTAGAAACCACTGCAGAAGTGAGAGATTCAGTCTCCCTAAGGCCTGATCAGATCCTGTCTGTGCTGGTGCCCTGCCCCATGTGTGGCATGATAGACACTTCCCAGCAACCTTCCACTCTCTCGGAATAGAAATTTGCTTCAATCTGTTATTCTGTGGGTTATGCAGCTCCAGAATTTGTTTAGAACCATTTTTTACAGGTTTTTGGTTGGGCTTCACAGAAGCACTCTATAAATTCCATGCTGTTACTCCACCATCTTGACTCCACCCAAGAATTTCTTTTATTTATTTATTAAGAAACAAAAATATTTTATTAATTTGTGGAATAATTGAAAATGTGCTGATTGAGAGATTTCAGTCAATACAGGAGGAAGGGACAATAATTTTTATAATGTCAGAAGAAAATCAAATTTATTATTTATTAAACTGAATAAATTTTCTGCGTCCTTTAATTAAATCCAAAGAATTTTGGCAAGGGTCTAAGAACAAAGCAACTCATGATTCACTATGTTCCTGACAGGAAACATTTTTTAAATGCCAAGAAACTCAGGTAAACTGCAAAGATAAAGGTAGGTATTTTTTTTATTTCCCCTCAATACAATATCTTTGATGTTTAGCAAAGTTAGTATAAGGGATTTCTGACATTTTTTACCTTTCTGTGTATTTGTTCCCTTATAAACCCTGTGATATTGAGCAAGGTTCAAGTTTTTACAGAAGGTTTTCTCATGTTTACTGCATCTTCAACTTTTTTGGTGTTTTGTTTTCACTTCCAAATTCCATCCTTCCCTCTCTCCCTCACCCCTAAATCCATTGTGAAGGCAAGAAAAACAAAACCCATTATAAACATGTCCAGTGCCGGAAAACATTCAGGTCTCTGGTGTTTTCACATTGCTTGAATTTCCCTTATATGTCTGTTACCTCCAAAGAGTCTTCTCATACAACACTTTTAAAAAAGAAAAAGAGGAAGAGAAAAGTTCAGAACAATCAATACATAGGACAGAATCTGAACATGTAAGAAATTTTGCTCTTCCTTCATCCCTTCTTTGTGGATCACATTAGTTATTTGTAATTCTGCACCATTCTCTATTAATTCCCCTCCATCAACTTTGGAGGAGTCTAAAATGAGCTCTGTGGGCTGTCTTCCCCATAATTATCTTAATTCATTCTGCTCTGTCTAATATGAAAACTCAGATGGGCAGCAAGGGCTGAGTTGTGACTGAAGGCTTTCCCACATTACATAGAGATGATTTCTTGTCTGTGTGAACCCTCTGATGTTCAGGCATCTTTCAGCTTTGCATGAAGGCTTTTCTACATTCATTACATGCCTAAGGCTTCTCTCCAGCATGAATCCTCTGGTGTTTTATAAGATTTGAGCTTTGATTAAAGGCTTTCCCACATTCATTACATGTATAAGGTTTCTCTCCAGTGTGAATCAGTTGGTATTTGAGAAGATCTGAGCTATAAATGAAGGCTTTCCCATGTTCACTGCATATATGGGACTTCCCTCCAGTATGAATCATTTGATGATAAATAAGGTGTGTGGATTTACAGAAGGCTTTCTTACATATATCACACTGAAATCACTTCTCTCCAGTTTGAATCCTTTGATGTAAAGTCAAATGTGACTTTTGGCTGAAGGCTTTTCCACATTTCTTACATTCAAAGGGTTTCTCTCCAGTGTGAATCCTCAGGTGTGCTGTGAGGTTTGATTTGTGATTGAAGCATTTCCCACAGTCATTGCATGTGAAAAGTTTCTCTCCAGTGTGAACTCTCTGATGTATAGTAAGACTTGAGGGGTACCTAAAGTCTTTCCCCCATTCAGGACATTTCAGAGGCTTTTCTTCAGTAGCAATTGTGTGAAGATTAGTCACTTCCCTGAAATGTCTCTCCTGGTTCTCCTCCTGCACCTGGCTCTGGCTCTCCCATTCTCTGGCATCTCCCAAATTAGAGTAGCAAAGATCCTCCATGCCTAGTCCCTCTGTGACCATAACCTCCAGGGATGGATCTTTCTTGGCCTTTCGGTCTCCTTGGTTCTTAAGTGGAAGGCTGAAAGAGAAATAAAAATGTAAGTGTCCCCATTTCCCTGAGTTGGGAGAAAGGAAAGTGGTACCCTGGGCATGAGGTGAGAGAATGGAAAATGGTGCCCTGAGAGAGGAGGCACATGGCAGCAAAGCCTCTCATGAATGGCCTTCCACTCTGGGGTGATATTGGGCAGGGGATTAAGGACGGGAAGGGAACAATCACCTAAAGAGGTGCATGGGGTCACAAAGAGTCACATGTGTAACTGAATGAAGGTCGCATACAGAGACCAAGAAACAGAGATAGAGAGGAAGAGACAGACAGAGATACAGAGAGACACAGAAAGAGGGACAAAGAGATAGACAGAGAAAAAGAAAGAGTCACGGAGGATCTGACTAGAGAAAGCCAAGCTGTGGCAGAGAAGGGAGGTAGCAAGGACAGTCATTGACTCTACAGGTATCTCAGAACATGTGACCCAAGAGGAGGAAACTCCCAAGAAAACCTTAAACCCTTTCTTCAACTACCCCTCCCAATGACCATCTATCCATAGATACTCTTGTGACCAGAACATTTCTGCATCAGGCTTCTGGACTTCTCTGTGTTAAGAAAAACTCTCCCTCAGACTTTGGAAACTACTTTTGAAGCAAGTAGGTCACATGTTCTGGGGAAGTTTGCAAAAATCCAGCTGGAGACAGAAAACCAGGGTTCGATTTTTGACCAGCTAGCTCCCCAACCGTTGGTGACGCAGATGCCTTTATCTTCTCTCTTTCTTTCTGCTCCTGATGTGGAAATCTTTGTCTTCCCCTTCAGCTCTCTGCAAGTTTGCACTGTGCTCATTCCACGTGAGGCTGCTGAAAAGGATGCTCAGTGCTCCCTGACTGACTGGTGAGTGTTCTGTGCAGCCTGTGCTCTGAGCATAATGAATGGCAGCATTTCTCTCCTATCTCTGTGGCATTGCTTGGTGATTGGCAGCAGTACACAGTCAGTGGACTGGGGGACACTCATCATACTATCATGGAACCTGCTGTTATGTTTCCAGTGAACTGGATTTTGTCTCCACCAGAAGGCCAGGGGTTCACTGGAGAGCTATGAAAGCACAGAGGTCAATATCTGTCTCAATATTATTGGTTTCACACATACACACACACACACACTCATGTACTCACACACACACACTCAAACTCATCCATTCAAGTTCTCAGAGGCTCTGAAATTTGACCATAGACTCTGGGGCTGAGGGAGGGAACTTTGCACAAGCTTTCTGCTGGAAATTCTATCCACAAGGACTGGTCCCTGCTGAGGGCAGTGTTCTGGGCAGGAGAGAACAGGTAAAGGTAATGGTGAAAAGTAAAGGATCCCAGAAGGGCAGTTAGTGATTAGTGTAATTTCTCTCCCACTCCGGAGGGTTCATGGAGTCTCTGAAATTTAGCCACCCTGGGGCGGGGGTGGAAGTGTGTGGAGGAGGCTACTAGACTCCCAAATTGAGAATCCCTGGGTTGGAAGAGTCCTCCATCTGCCAGTCTCACCTACTGTTGCTAGGAAGTCAGCACATGAGCAGCTGACAAGCTTATGGGGCTCTGTGCACATAGAGGCTGGGCCTGGAGTCAGGAAGTCCTGAGTTCCAAAGCTGCCTGAGACACTTCCTGCTCTTTGGTCCTGAGCAAATCACTTCTCTCTTGTCTTATTCAGTTTGCTCAGTTATCAGATGGGCCTCCTAGGGTTGTTGTGGATCCAATGAGATAATCTTTGGAAAGTGTCTGGCATACTAGTGCTGGTTTGGTTCTTTCTTTCAGCATTTTCCCAGACCTCATATCCTAGCTTCCTCGGAGCAGCCCTTTGAGGTGGGTACCAGGGGCCTAATTATTCCCACTTTACAGATGATTAAAGTAAGGCTCAGGGTCCCTCCCAGAGTTCAGGTTTCTGAAGCATTGTCCCTGTGTCCTCTGTCCAGACAGCTTTCCACTCCTCCCTGGAAGGGTTTATTGCTCTTTTCCCCCTGACCCCAGTCTTGTAAAGTAGCTCTGGAAATGCCACACACATGCATTAGGCCCCAGCTGAGAGAGGCACAGAGCTGGTCAATGGGACAATACCAATGCAGGGAGCAGACTCACCATCACTCCAGAACTTATGAGCTCTGCCTTGACTTCCTTTGGCTGCTGCTGCTCAGCCTCTGTCCCTGGGTTTCTGCTTTCTGAGCCTGAAAAGGTCTGGCCCAAAGACTCCTCCAGTTAGGACCAGCCCCAGGTCCTCCCCCAGCCATCTTATGTATTCATCCTTCATTGCTAAAGAAGACCATGCCATCAGAGATATGATGACATGACTTGCACTTGACTTTATTTTGAGTGAATGAGGGTTGGGCAGGTCACCAGCCTCACTTCTCCTCCAGAGCCATCTGAATCCAGTGACCAGATATTCATCAGGATGACTGGAGATGACCCAGGGGTTAAATGACTTGCCCAAGGTCACACAGCTAGTGAGTGTCAAGTGTCTGAGGTGAGGTTTGAACTCAGGTCCTCCTGACTCCTGCTCTATCCACTGTACCACCTACCTGCCCCTCAGCTTCAGAGGCTGCATTGAGTGAACAATCATCTGCAAACAGAAAATCATGTACTAACACTATATCCACTTTGGTCTTGGCTTGTAGCCTTTTCAAATTGAAGAACTTATTATCAGTATGGTAGTTGACTTTGATGCCATGTCCATTCTCATTGGAAGGAAACTATATGCTCCTAAAAGTCACCATAGACAATGAAGTAATATCTTTACTAAACATATATGTACAACATCCACATTCTTATAGGAGAAGTTAAAGGAATTACAGGAATAAACAGAGAGCCAAAAATGCTAGTGGTAAACCTGTACCTCCTTCTCTGAACTTAGTAAATCTAACCTCAAAACAAAAAAGAGAAAAGTTAAGGAAGTGGATAGAATTCTGGAAAAGGTAAATATGATACACCTCTAGAAAAAACTGAATGGGAATACAAAGGATATACCTTTTTTCTCCATGGCACATGGCACATACACAAAAATTGACTATATATGATGGCATAAAAACGTCAAAGTCCAGTGCAGAAAGGCAGAAATAGTCAATGTATCCTTTTCAAATCTTGATGAAATAAGAATTATATGTAATAAAGCACCATGGAGAGATATACCAAAAATTAATTGGAAGTTAAATCAAATCCTAAATAATGAGTAGGTCAAACAATGTGAAGAATGTGGGAAAGGCTTCAGTCAGAGTTCAAAACTTACTGTACATCAGAGAACTCATACAGGAGACAAGCCTTATAAATGTGATCACTGTGGGAAAGCTTTTATTAATAGCTCAAAACTCCTTGTATGTCAGAGAATTCATACTGGTGAGAAATCTTATAATTGTGATGAATGTGGGAAAAGCTTCAGTCAGAGGTCAATACTTACTGAACATCAGAGGTTTCATAGTGGAGAGAAACCCTATAAATGTGAAGAATGTGGGAAAGGCTTCAGTCATCATTCAACATTTACTGTACATCAGAAGACTCATACTGGTGAGAAATCATATAAATGTGATGAATGTGGTAAAAAATTCAATTACAGTTCAAACCTCATTGCACATCAGAGGATTCATACTGGAGAGAAACCTTATAAATGTAATGAATGTGGGATAGCCTTCAATCGCCATTCAACACTTAGTGTGCATCAGAGGACTCATACTGGTGAGAAACCATACATATGTGATGAATGTGGGAAAGCTTTTATTAGCAGCTCAAAATTGATTTTACATCAGGTTATTCACACTGGAGAGAAACCTTATAAATGTGAAGAATGTGGGAAAGGTTTCAGTTACCATTCAGCACTTATTGTACATTAGAGGACTCATACTGGTGAGAAACCATATAAATGTGATGTATGTGGGAAAGACTTCAGTAAAAGTTCAAATGTTATTGCACATCAGAGGATTCATATGGAGAGAAACCTTGTAAGTATAATGATTGTCAGAGACACTTCAGTGACCTTTCAACACTTATTATACATCAGAAGACTCACACTGGTGAGAAAGCATATAAATGTGATGAATGTGGGAACGAATTCAATCAGAGATCAAAACTTGCTGCACATCAGAGAGTTCATACTGGAGAAAAACCATATAAATGTAATGATTGTGGGATAGCCTTCAGTCACCTTTCAGTGCTTACTGTACATCAGAGGACTCACACTGGTGAGAAACCATATAAATGGGATAAATGTGAGAAAGAATTCAATCGGAGTTCAAATCTTACTGCACATCAGAGGATTCATACTGGAGAGAGACCCTATAAGTGTATTGCTTGTGGGAGAACCTTCAGTAATGTTTCAGCACTTACTGTACATCAGAGGATTCATACTGGGGAAAAACCTTATAAATGCAATGATTGTGGAAAAGCCTTTATTAACAGCTCAAAACTCCTTATACATCAGAGAATTCATACTGGAGAGAAACCTTATAAATGTGAAGCATGTGGGAAAGGCTTCAGTCACTATTCAACACTTACTGTACATCAGAGGACTCATACAGGAGAGAAGCCTTATAAATGTAATCACTGTGGGAAAGCCTTTATTAACAGGTCAAAACTCCTTGTACACCAGAGAATTCATACTAGTGAGAAGCCTTATAAATGTGATAAATGTGGGACAAACTTCAGTCAACATTCAACACTTAGTGTGCATCAGAGAATTCATACTGGAGAGAAACCTTATAAATGTGAAAGATGTGGGAAAGGCTTAATCACCATTCAACACTTACTGTGCACCAGAGGACTCATACAGGAGAGAGGCCTTATAAATGTAATCACTGTGAAAAAACCTTTATTCATAGGTCAAACCTCCCTGTACATCAGAGAATTCATACTGGTGAGAAGTTTTAGAAATGTAATGATGTAGGAAAGTCTTCAGTTATCAGTTACCTCTTTTTCCAAATCAGACAGTTCATATTGGTGAGAAATTTTTTAAATGTAATGTGTGTAGGAAAACCCTCTCTAAGTTTCCAGTACAGTATAATCATCATAGAAACCAAACTAAATAAATGTCTTATGTAGGTTATTTGTGTGAGAACCATTTACAGCAAAAAATATGCCTTTTTTCAATATCAGAAAATTCACACCAAGAAAAACCTTTACCTATACATTGTTTAATTGACCTACATGACTGGAACTGAATATGTTTCCTGTAAACAACATGAGAATGGACTGTATTTCTCATTTCATTCTGTAACTTATTTTAGATTTAATAAAAGATTTTAAAATCACTTACATTAATCATTTTTACTAATATATTTTTCTGTCATTTCTTACTAATTTTATAAACAATTGATGTGCATCTTAACCTTTAAATATTTCAAACTATGTCATGTTTTCCATATTGAATGTCATTTCATCCAAATACTAGAATTGCAATTTATGCCTTGAAATAGAAAATATTTTTAGAAGCATTCCTTTTTTAAAAACTAATTTTCTATATAATTTACCCTTCAATGATTTTTTTAAAATAAAAATCTTTAAAATAAAATAAAATTTGAAAAATTCTTTAAAGTAAAAATCAGGACTTTTTGTTTCTTTAAGCATTCTGTAAGTTTTATTTTTTTATTTTATTAAAGTTATTGTTCATTTTAAAGCAAGTCAATTACATAGTAACATGACATATCAAACTTGTTCACAAAAAGTGATAACCGAGTTCTGTTAAATTCTTCTATATTACACCATTCCACAAAGTTAAATTGTTCAAATCACGTGGTTCATAAATATGATAGATTAATAAATATTTACAAAGGCACAGCTTTGTACCTTGAGCAGTGCAATAAATACATTCAAGAAGAACCTTTTCCCCATAATTTTTTAAATATCTCAGATCAAGATTCATTAGGAACTCCTTTTCCACCTACTAGTTTGTAGTCTAGGCTGAGTGTGGTGAGGAGAGAAATAAACTAATCACCTCTCCTTTGAGCAGTGTTAGTGACCCAAAAACCTCTCTTTAATAAATGATTTAGGAAAATGATTCAACAAGTTTTCTGCACAGTAGAATGTTCATTGTCTTGTCATTTTCTTTTTTTATTTATGAATTTGATTTCAGTTTTCTACAGTCACTTCCATAAATCTTAGACTTTATTCCCCTCCCTCTCCTTCCTTCTCCCTCCTCCCGCCCTCCCCCCCCCCTCAGGATGGTGGGCAATCTTATATGGGTTCTACACATACATTCTAACTAAATACATTTTCACCTTAGTCATGTTGCATGGAAGAATTAAAACGAATGGGAGAAATCGTGAGAAAAACCAAAACAAAACACATGAGAAAAGACTCTGCTTCATTCTGCAATCCAATTTCATAGTGCTTTCTTTGGATGTGGATGGCATTTTGCCTCAAGAGACCACTGGGAATATTTTAGGTCCTTTCATTGCTGTGAAGGGCTAAGTCTACCAGAAAAATTCCTCACACATTGTGGTTATTGCTGTGTACAAAGTTCTCCTAGTTCTATTCCTTTCACTCAGCATCAGATCATATAAGTCCTTCCAGGCCTCTCTGAAGTCTTCCTGTTCATCATTTCTTATAGCACAATAGTATTCCATTACATTCATGTACCACAACATGTTCAGTCATTACCCAGTTGATGGGCATCCCTTTGACTTCCAGTTTTTGGCCACCACAAATATTTTTGTACATGTGGGACCCTTTCCCATTTTTATGATCTCTTGGGGATACAGTGCTAGAAGCAGTATTTCTGGGTCAAAGGGAATGCACACTTTTGTAGCCCTTTGGGCATAATTCCAAATTGCTCTCCAGAATGGTTGGATCAGCTCACAGCTCCACCAAAAAGGGTTCCAACTATCCCACATCTTCTCCAGCATTTATCATATTTCGCCAGGTTAGCCAATCTGATAGGAGTGATGTGGTATCTCAGAGTTGTTTTGATTTACATCTCTCTAATCAATAATGATTTAGAGCATTTTTCATATGACTATAGCTAGCTTTAATTTCTTCCACTGAAAAGGAGGAAGATATCCTCCTTTGACCATTCAATAAATATCCTTTGATCATTTATCAAATGGGCAATGAGTTGAATTCTTGTACATTTCACTCAGTTCTTTATGTATTTTAGAAATGAGGCCTTTATCACAGTTGCAAAAATTCTTTCCCAGTTTTCTGCTTTCCTCCTAATCTTGGTTGCATTGGGTTTGTTTGCGCAAAAACTTTTCAATTTAATGTAATTAAAATGATTGATTTTGCACTTCATAATGTTCTCTATCTCATTTGGTCATACATTTCTCCATTCTCCATAAATCTGACAAATACACTACTCCTAATTTGTTTTTAGTATTAATTTTCATACCACAATCATGTGTCCATTTGGACTTTATTCTTGTGTACAGTGTCAGGCATTGGCCTATGCCTAATTTCCACCACAAATGTTATCCAGTTTCCCCAGCAATTTTTGTCAAACACTGAGTTCTTATCCCAGAAGCTGGGGTTCTTGAGTTTATCGAACAGTAGATTGCTATATTCATTGACTACTGTGTCTTGAGTACCTAACCTATTCCACTGGTCTACCACTCTATTTCTTAGCCAGTACCAAGTGATTTTGATGATTGTTGCTTTATGATACAATTTGATATCTGGTAGGGCTAGATTACCTTCCCTAGCATTTGTTTTTATTAGTGTCCTGGATATTATTTTTTATTCTTTTATTCTTCCTGATGAATTTTGATATTATTTTTTTCTAGCTCTAGAAAATAATTATCTGGTGGTTTGATTGGTATAGTACTGAAAAAATAAATTAACTTATGTGGAATTTTCATTTTTATTATATTAGCTTGGCCTACCCATGAGCAACTGGTGTTTTTCCGCTTACTTAGATCTGACTTTATTTGTGTGGAAAGTGTTTTGTAATTGTGCTCATATAATCCCTTGGTTTGTTTTGGAAGGTAGACTCCCCAATATTTTACACTGTCTACTGTAGCTTTTAATGGGATTTCTCTTTCTGTCTCTTGCTGTTGGGCTTTGTTAGTAATATAAAGAAATGCAGATGACTTGTGGATTTATTTTGTAACCTGCAAGTTTCCCAAAGGTCTTTTATTTTAAGTAGTTTTTCACTTGATTCTCTGGGATTCTCCAAGTACATCATCATATCATCTGCAAAGAGTGATAACTTAGTTTGTTCTTTGCCTATTTTAATTCCTTCAATTTCTTTTTCTTCTCTTATTGCTATAGCTAACATTTCTAGTAACATATTGAATAATAGTGGTGATAGTGGAAACTCTTGTTTCACCCCGATCTTTTTTGAGATGCATCTAGCTTTTCCCTGTTGCATATAATGCTTGCTGAAGGTATTGGGTAGATGTTGCTTATTATTTTATGGAAAGTTCCATTTATTCTGTGCTCACCAGTGTTTTCAGTAGGAATGGGTGTTGTATTTTGTCAAAAGCTTTTTCTGCATCTACTGAAATAATCATGTAGTTTCTGCTAGCTTTGTTGTTGATATGATCAATAATGCTAATAGTTTTCCTAATATTGAACCAACCCTGAATTCCTGGTATGAATCCTACCTGATCATAATGATCATATTATTCTTGTGACAAGTTGCTGTATTCTTTTTGCTTAAATTGTATTTAAAATTTTTGCATCTACATTCATTATAGAAATTGAGCTATAATTTTCTTTGTTTTGGCTCTTCCAGGTTTAAGTATCAGAACCATATTTATATCATAAAAAGAATTTGGTAGCACTCCTTCGTCAATTTTCCCAATAGTCTATATATTGGAATTAACTGCTCTCTAAATATTTGATGGAATTCACTTGTAAATCCATCTGACCTTGGAGATTTTTCCTAGGGAGTTCATTGATGGCTTGCTCAATTTCCTTTTCTGAGATGAGGTTATTTAAGTACTCAGCTTCCTCTTCTGTTAATCTGGGCAATTTATATTTTTAAAAATAATCATCCTTCTCATTTAGATTGTTGAATTTATGGGCATACAGTTTCTAAGTAGTGTTTTAATTTCTTCCTCATTGGAGGTTAGCTCACCCTATTCATTTTTGATTTTGGTAATTTGGTTTTCTTATTTCTTTTTTTAATCAAATTGACCAAAGATTTATGAATTTTATTGTTTTTTTTTCATAAAACCAACTGTTAGTTTTATTTATTAGTTCAATAGTTTCTTAATTTCAATTTTGTTCATCTCTCCTTTCCTTTCAGTATTTCTAATTTGGTATTTACTTGGGGATTTTCAATTTGTTCTTTTTTTTGGCTTTTTCAGTTGCATGTTCAATTCATTGATCTCCTCTTACTCTATTTTATTCAAGTACGCATTCAATGATATAAAACTTCCACTAAGAACTACTTCTGCAGTATTCCATAAGATTTGATAGGTTGTCTCATTATTGTCATTCTCTTTGAATGAAGTTGTTGATTATTTCTATCATTTGTTGTTTAACCCACTCATTCTCTAGGATTAGATTGTTTAGTTTTCAATTAGTTTTTGGTTCATATTTCCATGGCCTTTGATTGCATATAATTTTTATTGCATCATGATCTGAGAAGGATGCATTGACTATCTCTGCTTTTCTGTCCTGAATTGTGAGATTTTTATGGCCTAGTACATAGTCAATTTTTGTATATGTGCCATGTACTGCTGAGAAAAAGGTATATTCCTTTCTATCCCCATTCAGTTTTCTCCAGAGATCTCTCATATCTATCTTATCCAGAGTTTTATTCACCTCCTTAACTTCTTTCTTATTTTGAGGTTAGATTTAAGGGGAGGCTGAGGTATAGTTTGCTGTCTCTTTCTTCCTATAAGTCCCTTAACTTCTCTAAAAATTTGAATGCTATCCTACCTGGAGTATATATGTTTAGTAATGAAATTGCTTGATTTTCTATGATGTCTTTTAGCAGGTTACAGTTTCCTTCCTTTCTTCTTTTGATTAGATATATTTCTACTTTTGCTTTGTCTGATATTAGGATTGCTACCCCTGCTTTTTTACATCAGCTGAAGCACAAAATATTCTGGAAAACAATCATACAAAATAGTCCAACAATATATTGTTTACATGAAATACATTTGAAATGGGGGCATACAGACAGGATAAAGGTAAAAATTTGGAGAAAAGATTTGATTTTGTAAAATAACTCCTTCTGCCTATTGAGAGAGACATCTTCTCTATGTGCAAGTCAGATCAGACCCAAGTAAAGACCATATCTCTGGCAATAATTCATGAGTGGGTCTCAGTGAGGCAAACTATGTCTCCCTGTTAAAAGAACAAGCTGACTTGATAACATTTCTCTTGTATAAACAGGACCATCTGGTACCAATGGAACCATCATGCACCGACTCACTCGGTTTCCACATACATTCCAGCAGTCAACATACATATCCCCTGCCAAGGCTGTCTTATATAAACAGGGCATTGACTGGTAACAAAGAGAATGGCCATGACCATTAGTTGACTTAATACCATTGCAGGCCTAAAAACACACACTTTAGTAGCCCACCTCCTCCCCTCCCCGAATCCCCACCCTAGTGGGCTTCTCATAGTGAACTCTGGTTTCTAGATACAAAAAGTTCATGTTTAAGAACTGACCACTCCTCAGTCCCACTCCTATCTCCCTACCCAATTAGCATGGTTAAAAACAAGTGGGCCCTGGTCAGTGAGTAGAGAACGTATTTGGGATTTCAGTAATGTGTAGAGGAATGCATGTATCTGCCTCAAGTGGCCCCCATTGAGGTTTGAGGGGACCTAGGGAAGTGCCCAAGGTGTGCCAACCTTCACTGACCCCATGGAGACCTAGGGATAGTTGCTCCCCTTTCTTCTTGGCCCCTTCCTGAAGGGTGATTAGGGAAAGCAGTAGGAGCTGGTGCTCCTATTATCAGCATCTCCCTCTTGAGAAGACTAGATTAGAAGAAAGTGACTATTAACCCCTCCAAAGCTGTCTTCCTTTCCTTCTGTCTGACCACATCAAGAGTGAATGTGTTAGTGGCTGGAATCCTCAAACTCCAGTGCCTCCCATATGTTATCTGTATGAAATGCCCCCCTTCTCCAGTCCCATGTGAGATGGTAATGGTTACATTTGAAAACTAAGGTAAACTGAGGGACAAGATTCTGACCATACTTAATTTTTAGTTAAGCTAACACTAATGAAACAAATTGGGTCAGTAGCCTCTCTCAATAAGCCAAGATCCTGACTGAGGACTGTTGGTGTTTTTATAACAATTAGCAGGATGAAAAAGCAGAATTTTAAGCTGCAGAAATGGGTATTCTTCTGATTGCCTATCAGTGATCTGGTTAGAATTGAGATTCCCTCCTGAAAGGCCTTCCAAAGCCAAGACATGTCACTCAAGTCACAAGACAAAGGTTCCCAGGCCCTAGGAGTTGCTATGATAGTTCAAATGAATGAGATTTGACCTTCTAGGTTAATCAAGGTTTTCTGGAAAGTGGAGTAGGGGTGGTGTTACAAGATACAAGTAATCGCAAGACAGAAGCTTAACTTTTAGGCAAGTTTCTCAGGGTTATGTATGGTGGGTGAAGTTTAAAAGGGGATGGGACCAAGAAAGGGAATGGTAAATGTAGTTTAAGAATTAGCAAAAAAGAAAATCAATTTTAAATTTTATAGATTCATGCATTAGTGGAGTTTGGAACTTAGGAAAATATAACAGAGTTCATAAAAAATTAGCACAAGAACAGAAATATTTACTAAAAAGGTATTTAGCATAGTTAAGAAACAAGAATTTCTTAATTTGTTGAATAATTGAAATATATACAGATAGAGAGATTTCATTCAATGAAGGAGAAACAATAACTTTTCAAATGTCAAATTTATTTTTAAACCAATAAATGGGTTCTGAAATAATAATCTGCATTCCCTAATTAAAAGGATAGAATTACAGCAAGGGTCCTAGAACTATGAAACCTCATCATTTCCTATATTCTTTACAAAAAAAAAAAAAATCTGTTTAAAGCCAGAAACACAGACAGGATTTTATTTATCTTCAATACAATTTCTTTGAGTTTTGGTAAAGTTAGTAAAATGGATTTCTGACACTTTGTACATTTCTATATATTCACTCCAATATAAACCATCTGAAAATATTTGTGTCCTTACAGGTTTTCTTATATTCATTCCATTTTCATAGTTTTGTTTTGTTTTTGACTCTGAAGTCAGTTATATTTGGTTTTCAGTTCCAAAATCCCTCCTTCCCTCTCTCCCCCACCCCCAAACCCATTGAGAAGGCAAGAAAAACAAAGCCCATTATAACTGGATCTAGTCATTGAAAATGGTTAGACCTCTGATGTTTTCATGGTGCCTAACCTTCCCTTGTATTCCTTAAGTGTCCAAAGAGCCTTCCCATATAACACTGAATACTTGTTACCAAAAGAAAAAGAGGAAAAGAAAAGTTGAGAAAACCAATCTAAATATAGGAAAGAATCTGAAAACATAAGCAAAATTCCACACATTTGGACTGAAATGGACGGAGTTAATAAGTCACAGGCAAAATTAATTGGGAATTTCGAGAGCGTCATTTATTAGCCAGGATGGCAGCTGCCTCACGTAGAGACCCAGAGGAGACAGCCCCGAACTGAGGTGCGTGAGTGCATTTTTAGCATTTTGGCGCTACTCGGTACAGCCTTGAGGTTTCCACAACAAACAGAGTTCTGACAGAGCAAGAACGGGGCTTGCTGCTAGGCAAGAACCCCCAAACAGAAGGTGGTTGTCAGGGTGCTACTAGGCAAAGGACCCCAATAAAAAAAAACAGGTGCCAGGAGAGGTAGCCAATCAGGAAGGGGGGGTGGGGCTCAGCACAGGTGGTTACCTGGCAATGGAGGTCTAACATTAGGGGGCACAGGTGGTTACCATACAAATGGACTAAACAAAAATGACTGTTAACAATTCATCAGATATTTCACAACCCAAAGGGGAACAACATTTTGACAGGGGCCCAAACAAGAAACCTGTTACTAGGCAGGTTATCCAGTCCGGCCCAGTAACCTAATAGATATCTCTCAGCCTAGGGGCCCAGGGAGGAATAATGTCCACTTCAGGACTTCTCTGCACCAACAACTGGCATTTTTCTTCATCTCTCCTTGAAGGGCCAGATTGTTTCTTTGTAATTCTGCACCATTCTTTAATTGTTTTATGACTGTTCTTCCCCTTGACTGGTGGAAATTAATGTTCAATCTCTGGGGGCAGTCTTTCCCATAAAGATCTTAATTCTTTCTGCTCTGTCTAATATGAAACCTCTGATGGGGCAGCAAGGGCTGAGTTGTGACTGAAGACTTTCCCACATTACTTACATAGAGATAATTTCTTGTCAATGTGAACTCTCTGATGTGTACACATCTTTGAGCTTTGCTGAAGGGTTTTCCACATTCATTCCATGCCTAAGGTTTCTTTCTAGTGTGAATCCTCTGGTGTTTTTATAAGTTTTCAGCTTTCATTAAGGGCTTTTTCACATTCATGACATGGTTTCCTGCACAAGATTTCTGATCTTTGTGAATTCTCTGATGTACATGCATGTTTGAATTTTGCCTGAAGGTTTTTCCACATTCATTACATGTATAAGACTTCTCTCCAGTGTGATTCCTCTGGTGTTTGAGAAGATATGAACTATATATGAATGCTTTCCCACATTCACTACATATATAAGGCTTCTCTCCAGTATGAATCATTTGATGATAGATGAATTGTGTAGATGTACAGAAGTCTTTCTCACATACATCACATTGAAATGGCTTCTTTCCATTATGAATCCTTTGATGCAAAGTCAAATATGCTCTCTGGCTGAAGGTTTTTCCACATTCCTTACATTCAAAGGGTTTCTCTCCACTGTGAATTCTCAAATGTACTGTGAGGTTTGATTTGTGATTGAAGCATTTCCCACAGTCATTGCATGTGAAAAGTTTCTCTCCAGTGTGAACTCTCTGATGTATAGTAAGACTTGAGGGGTACCTAAAGTCTTTCCCCCATTCAGGACATTTGAGAGGCTTTTCTTCAGTAGCAATTGTGTGAAGATTAGTCACTTCCCTGAAATGTCTCTCCTGGTTCTCCTCCTGCACCTGGCTCTGGCTCTCCCATTCACTGGCATCTCCCAAATTAGAGTAGCAAAGATCCTCCATGCCTAGTCCCTCTGTGACCATAACCTCCAGGGATGGATCTTTCTTGGCCTTTCGGTCTCCTTGGTTCTTAAGTGGAAGGCTGAAAGAGAAATAAAAATGTAAGTGTCCCCATTTCCCTGAGTTGGGAGAAAGGAAAGTGGTACCCTGGGCATGAGGTGAGAGAATGGAAAATGGTGCCCTGAGAGAGGAGGCACATGGCAGCAAAGCCTCTCATGAATGGCCTTCCACTCTGGGGTGATATTGGCAGGGGACAAAGGAGGGGAAGGGAACACTCACCTAAAGAGGGAGGAGGAGATTGAGTCCTGTGCAAGATGACCGGAGTGGGGAGGAGGAATCATCCAGGAAGAAAGGATGGATGTGGTGTTTAGAAAGAGGGTCAAGTAAAATTGGGACCTTATGTACAACCACATACATTGGAAACAGGACCAGGCTCTGCAGGGCCACTTCCAGCAGGGATCTCCTTCCAAGGAATTCTTCTCCCATAGCAGGGGAGCAAGTTCTCTGCAACTTGATGTCTTAGAGTTTCCCACACCACTGAGAGGTAAAGTACCTTGCCCAGGATGCCATAGCCAGAATGTGTGAGAATAGGTACTTGGTCTCAAGTCTCCCTGGCTCCCAAGCCAACTGTCTCTGCCCTATCATGCCACACATCTCATGATCTGGATGTAAGGCTGGACCTCTACTAACTACTCTACCTACTTCGATGTAACTGAGGGTACATAGGGCCTATAACATCTTGAATAAACCGGAGCCATTGCTAGTGAGACTGGGTCACTCACAGAAATTCTTAGGAAATGAAGGTGTGAGAGAGACAAAAAGAAACAGAGAGAGATACAGTGGGATAAAGAGAAACAGAGTGATGAGACAGACAGAGAAAGAAAGACAGAATCAGAGAGGATGTGCACAAGAGAAAGCCAAACTGTGACAGAGAACAGGGCAAGGACAATCACTGACTCTACAGGTATCTCAGAGCATATGACCCAGGAGGAGGAAACTCCCAAGAAAACCTCAAACCCTTTCCTCAACTTCCCCTCCCAACAACCATCTATCCATAGACACTCCTGTGGTAAGAACATTTCTGGGTCAGGCTTCTGGACTTTGTGCTAAGAAAACATCTCCCTTAGACTCTGCCTTCAACTTGTGAAACTACCCTTGAAGCAAGTAGGCCACATGTCCTAGGGAAGTTTGCAAAAATCCAGCTGGAGACATAAAAGTAGGGCTCCATATTTTGACCAGTTGACTTCCCGAACTTTGGTGATGCAGATGCCTGTGTTTTCCCTCTTTTCTGCTTCCTGATGTGGAAATCTTTGTCCTCCCCTTCAGCTCTCTGCAAGCTTGTACTGTGCCCATCCTACCTAGGAATGCTCATTCCTTGTCAGGCTGCTATAAAGGGTGCTCAGGGCTTCCCAACAACTGATAAAACAAAGTGCTGCATTTGGAGATAGCAAACGTGTTCAAAACCGAGCTTCCCTCCACAGTACCTGGGCAATAGGGCCAAGGTCATTCACCTTTCAGATCTTTGTTTCTTCATATGTAAAACGAGGGAGGAGAAGGAGGCCCCTTCCAGAAATAATAAATTATTTTCATCACTATTACTACTCCCACTATTATAAGCATGGATGTATGGTTTTAAATTTTTCTAAGTGTTTTACATTATCTCATTGATCCTTACAACAATCATGGGAGATAAGAGCTATTGTTAACCTCATTTTACAGTTGAGGAGACTGAGGCAGAGGTGAGTGACTTGTCCAGTGTTGCACAGCTAGTAAATAACTAAGGTAACATTTGAGCTCAAGACTTTCTGATTCCAAGATCAGAATCCTAGGCACTGCTGGAACTTTAAATGGATGATTGCTCAGCCCCCAAAACAGCCTCAGTCTTAGGGTTGAGCTTTCCATGGTGCTGATAACTGAGAAGTTCATCCTTCTTAGAAAAATGAACGGAAATAGAAAGCTGAGGGTTCCAGATGTTAACCTCCATTTCTCAACAGAATCTTAGTTATTTTAGAGCTTACCTAAAAAGGGCCTAAGACAAAACAAAGTTAAAGTAGAGAAACCTGTCCACATTTCATCTAATTGAAAATTCATTCCTCCCCTAATGACATTATTATTGACATGCAAACAGATCTAAATACTGAGGAAAAGGCTCTTTGTCCTACTACTTGCTGCCTTCCTTAGGTGGAAAAATAGCCTTTTCATTTTGTCCTGGGAAATGACCCTACTTAATCAGTTGGCATTCATCCCTTTTGACCCAAGCATTACACTTGAGACTATATCCCAATTTAAGTTAAATGCAGTAAGAAAAGAATGCTGCAGACCAACCTTGGTGGAACGTATCTGTAATCCTTTCAGGGAATCTGCAAGGTCAACATATCAAGAAGTATACATTAAGTGCCTAGTGTATGTATTGTGTTTGGCACAAGGAACGCAAAATGGGGCAAAAGATAGTCGCTGCTCTCTGGGAGCTCTGAATCTAACTGAGGAGCTCCAAACTGTTTTCCTAATAGTGAGATGTTATTTGTCTCTTAAAATACTCCTCCCTTTTTGAGCTCCAGATCTGTCTGAGGTCAGATTTTCATCATCTACTTCAGCTAATAGAGCTAATTCAGTAGGTTGAATGCAAAAGCAGACAAGATCACCCAGCTGTTTTACAATTCAAACATGAAAGAGATTTGCAAAAATATGTAAAATGATGCCACTTCTCTCAATAATTGTTTTGTTTTGGAAAACAGAGTTATTTTACATTCATAAAGTGTTATTTATGTTAAAACATAATGGATGAAATATTGTTACTTCTTGTGAAAAAAGAGAAGATGTCATTGATCACCCATTCATGGAGACTCTGAAATTTTAACCATCCTGGGGTTGGGGGTGGGGAGTGAGTCCAGATCCAGAATCCTTGAGTTGGAAGAGCTCTCCATCTGCCACTCTCACTTACTGCTGCTAAGAAATGAGCAGCTGACATGTTTATGGGGCTTTATGTACCCAGAGGCACGAAGGTTGACCCTGGAGTCAGCAAGTCCTGAGTTCTGATAATATTTAATATAAATTCTAGACTTTAATAAGGGACAAAGTTTGAATTAAGAAGAGCCTGGACCTAATAGTCTCCTTTGTTTAGAGGATGCCTTTTGTCAAGCAAATGGGACTTCCTTACCAGACCTTTCTTCTAGCATCTTCATGATAAGAGAAAAACACAGATACCTTGGGTTATAACTTCAGCTTTGTCAACTCTGTTAAGATGGCACAACTTCAAAGGCCTGTTAGGGCAGGATCTGTTATCTGGGTGATGAGACTTTGTTTTTTTCTTAAATCACAAAGGCATGCTACGGAAGGAAGATGCCTATAGCCTGGGATCATTAAACCCAATTGATGCCACTTTGTCCACAATGTGTTTGTCTAAGAGAATGCCTTCCTCCTGCCAAAATGTACTTAAGACAGTCAATTTCTGTACTAAGTCAGTCAGTTCTGATCCTGGCTCCATAGCGCTATGTAACCGTTGTCTTTATTGGGAATTGATTAATTAATTACATCATAAAATGTATGCATTTAGCCTGTTGCCTTTTCTCTAACCAAGTTTTCAGGTTAACAGTTCCAAAGTTGCCTGAGACACTCCCTAGCTCTCTGATCCTTGGCAAGTTGCTTCTCTCTGTCTCACTCAGTTTGCTCAGTTATTAGATGGGCCTCCCAGGGTTGTTGTGGATCCAATGAGATAATCTTTGGAAAGTGTCTGGCATACTAGTGCTGGTTTGGTTCTTTCTTTCAGCATTTTCCCACACCTCATACCCTAGCTTCCTCAGAGCAGCCCTATGAGGTGGGTACCAGGGGCCTAATTATTCCCACTTTACAGATGATTAAAGTAAGGCTCAGGGTCCCTCCCAGAGTTCAGGTTTCTGAAGCATTGTCCCTGTGTCCTCTGTCCAGACAGCTTTCCACTTTCCCCACCTCCCCGATCCCAGCCTTGTAAGGTAGCTCTGGAAATGCCACACACAAGCATTAGGCCCCAGCTGAGAGAGGCACAGAGCTGGTCAATGGGACAATACCAATGAAAGGAGGAGACTCACCATCACTCCAGAGCAGATGGGTTCTGCCTTGACTTCCTTAGGCTGCTGCTGCTCAGCCTCCCTCCCTGGGTTTCTGCTTTTTGAGCCTGACAAGCTCTGGCCTAAGGACTCCTCCAGTTAGGACCAGCCCCAGCTCCTCCCCCAGCCTTCTAGGCTCTCAGCTCAGGAGGTGAGAACTTCTTGATTCCAGTCGTTAATCCCCAGCAGGGAGGGGTCACACTTACTCATCAATCAATCAACATTTAGTAAGCACCTAGTATGTGCCCAAAACTCTGCTAAGCACTGGGAATACCAAAGTGGAAAAGGACAGCCCCATTTTAAAAGCCACAATGGAATTTTAGCTGCAATTTGACAAAAGCCGGACAAACTAGGAAAGGAGAATAGGAAGACAAGGTTGCCCACCCAGCATGGGAGGTAGCCCATGGTAGACTGAACACCACCTCTGAGGAAGAACAGGGAGTCACTTTGGTCTGAATTCTACATAGTCTGTCGATAGATCTAAGTTAGGAGATGAAAAAGGTAGGAAGGGCTTTAAAAGCCAAACAGAGCATTCTGTATTTCACCCTAAAGGCAATAGGGAGCCACTGAAAGAGGGAAGTCACATAGTCAGACCACCACTTTAGGATGATCATGTTTTTTCCTTTGGCCATTTTTCTACATTTATTCAATTTAGACTCCACGCCCTATGTCTCACCTGCTCCAGGACTGCTGGGCCCTGATGGAGGGAGAATCTTGGTTTCTGGTCAGTGGCTCAGAGGAGCAGCCATGAGAGAGGCCATACTCTACCATCCTGAAGAGAGCTGAAGCATCCCTTGTAAGCTTTGTTCTTTTCCCATGAGACAGAAGGGCAGAGGATGCCCTTCCCACCCCTCCATCCCTAGAGACCCAGTCCAGAACAGGCCCAAGGACCTTAAATCTCAGCCTTTATTTTGGTTACAGATTCATATACATTTAGGGGCTTTTTTGATTTTGTTGAAAGGAGTGATGTCAACTCTCTACGCATAACCTTCCAACTTGGTGATCTCCACCTCCAGGATGTCTGTGCCCACCTTGTCATCCTCTACTACACAATGGATCTGCAGTTTCTGAATGCCATACCCCACAGGCACCAACTTGGAGCCTTCCCAGACCAATCCATCCAGTCATATGGAGTGGATGCACTCCTTCAACTGTGCCATGTCTGTCTTATCATTCCAAGGCTTGATATCTAGGAGGATGGAAAACTTTGCAATCAGTCCTGACTTCTTGGCCTTCTCTGCATATTGCCAAAGCCGTTCCTCCCTAAGGTGGGCTGCTTCCTTGTCTCCTTCCTCATCATCACTACCAAACAAGTCAATATCATCTTCATCGCCCTCTGCTGGGGTGGCTACCTCCTTAGCAGGTGATGTGGGGGAGGTTCACCTTCTGCAAGGGGAATACATACTGAGTCTGAGTAGTCAGAGAGCAGTGGGAGGGGGAACATTTCTCCAGGGTACACAGCAGTGAAGTCCAGCCAGATTTCAGGCTTGGAGATGGTGAACTGTAGGTCCTGAATCACACTCCAAAGGCTCTGGTTCTCTGCCTCTGGATTGGAAATTCTGGTGACCAATTCACTGTGGTCTCCACTGGGACCACTGGAAGAGCTATTGTTTACACTTCCAGCCAGTGATTTCTGAATATTCTCCCTGGCCCTGGCAATGTCATGGAGGATCACACTGGTGCCTTCCTCCTATAGGGAGGAGACAGGCACAGGACCATTCATCTACTCTCAGAACTTTCTTTCTGTGTCACTGAACTTGAATTTGTCAAATCAGATCTCATGCACCAGGAAGCTGGTGGCAATATTCATTCTGTGAGAAGGGAGGGTGGCAGCAAAAGGTTAGTCCCAAAGCCAATTTGGTAAGAAGTGATGGGGAAAAGGCTAGGATAATCATTTTGATAGCTGAATGGAGGATGGGACACATATGGGGGAGGAGCCAAGATGGCAGAGTAGAAAGACTCACGTATGCTAGCTCCGAATCCACAGCCCATAAATTTCCTGTAAAAAGAACTCCCCACAAATTCTGGAGCACTGCAAGCCACGCAGAAACACAGTGAAAGAGATTTCCATTCCAGAGAGCCCTGGAAAGCCGTCCTCAGGGGTCTGTCATGCTCCGGACAATGGAGCCCACCCCACCCTGCCACGTGGCCCCAGAGAAGCAGATCTGAGCAGGCTTCAGGGACGGAACCTCCAGCAGCTGAGAAGGTCCCTCCACCCATAGGCACTACAGGTCAGTGAGAGAGACTTCTGGGGTGGCCAAGAGGGGAGCGGGGTGTCTCCATGGCTCAGGCCCCCTCGGGAGACAGCAGTGGAGGGAGCGGCAGAGGCAGTGGCAGAGGCAGCAGCGGTGGCAGCCACCGGGACTCCCAGAGCAACCGCAGGAGCTCAGGGCCATTGCCAAAGATCTCTGCATAAAACCCCTGAGGGAACTGAGCCTGGGAGGTGGCCTTGCCCCCACCCAAGCACCAGAACTTAAGCTCACATTGAACAGCAGCCATTCCCCCTGCAGAAAGCCCTGAGGCTGGGGAGCAGCATTTAAATCTCAGACCCTAAGCACTAGCTGGGTGGATCTAGGTGGGGGTAGAGAGGAAAATGCCCAGAAAAAGGAAGAAAAATAAGACCATAGAGAGCTACTTTCTTGGGGAAGAGATGTTCCTTCCTCCTTTCATTTCTGATGAGAAAATACAATGCTTGCCATCAGGGAAAGACGTGGAGGTTGGGGCCTCTCTATCCCAGACATCCCAGGTGGATGTCCAGTGGACTCAGGCCATGGAAGAGCTCAAAAAGGATTTTGAAAAGCAAGTTAGACAGGTGGAGGAAAAACTGGGAAGAGAAATGAGAGAGATGCAAGAAAAGCATGAAAAAACAGGTCAATACCTTGGTAAAAGAGACCCAAAAAAATGCTGAAGAAAATAACACCTTGAAAAATAGGCTCACTCAATTGGCAAAAGAAGTTCAAAAAGCCAATGAGGAGAAGAATGCTTTCAAAATGGAAAAAGAGGTTCAAAAGCTCACTGAAGAAAATAGTTCTCTCAAGATTAGAATGAAACAGATGCAGGCTAATGACTTTCTGAGAAACCAAGAAATCATAAAACAAAACCAAAAGAATGAAAAAATGGAAGAGAATGTGAAATATCTCATTGGAAAAATAACTGACCTGGAAAATAGATCCACGAGAGACAATTTAAAAATTATGGGACTACCTGAAAGTCATGATCAAAAAAAGAGCCTAGACATCATCTTCCATGAAATTATCAAGGAAAACTGCCCTGACATTCTAGAACCAGAGGGCAAAATAAGTATTGAAGGAATCCATTGATCACCGCCTGAAAGAGATCCAAAAAGAGAAACTCCTAGGAACATTGTGGCCAAATTCCAGAATTCCCAGGTCAAGGAGAAAATATTGCAAGCAGCTAGAAAAACAAGAAAATATTGCAGCTAGAAATACAATCAGGATAACTCAAGATCTAGCAGCTTCTACATTAAGGGATTGAAGGGCATGGAATAGGATATTCCAGAAGTCAAAGGAACTGGGACTCAAACCAAGAATCACCTACCCAGCAAAACTGAGTATAATACTTCAGGGGAAAATATGGTCTTTCAATGAAACAGAGGACTTTCAAGCATTCTTGATGAGAAGACCAGAGCTGAAAAGAAAATTTGACTTTCAAACACAAGAATGAGAAGGAGCATGAAAAAGTAAACAGCAAAAACAAGTCATAAGGGACTTACCAAAGGTGAACTGTTTACATTCCTACATGGAAAGACAATATTTGTAACTCTTAAAACGTTTCAGTATCTGGGTAGTTGGTGGGACTACACACAGACATACACACACACACATGCACACACACATACATGTACATGCATGCACGCACACACACATACACACATACACGCACATACAGAGACAGAGAGCACAGAGTGAATTGAATAGGATGGGACCGTATCTTAAAAGAAATTAAGGTAAATGGTGAGAGAGAAATGTAGTGGGAGGAGAGAGGGTGAAATGGAATGGGGTAAATTTTATCTCATTCAAGAGGCAAGCAGGACACTTTTTAGTGGAGGGAAAAAGAGAGCTGAGAAAAAAACATGAAGTTTACCCTCATCACATTCGACTAAAAGAAGGAGTAAAATGCACACTCATTTTGGTATGAAAACCTATCTAACAGTACAGGAAAGTGGGGGAGAAGGAGATAAGCAGGGAGGGAGGGATGATGGAAGGGAGGGCAGTGGGAGGAGGGAGCAATTTGAAGTCAACACTCAGGGAGGGACAGGACCAAAGGACAGAATAGAAAAAATGGGGGGCAGAATAGGATGGAGGGAAATACAGTTAGTCTTACACAACACGACTGTTACCGAAGTCATTTGCAAAACTACACAGATATGGCCTATATTGAATTGCCTGCCTTCCCAAAGGGAATGGGTAGGGAGGGAGGGATGGGGAGAATTTGGAACTCAAAGTTTTAGGAACAACTGTCTAGTATTGCTGTTGCTACTAGGAAAGAAGACATACAGTTAATGAGGAATAGAAAGTCATCTGTCCCTACAGGAGAAAAGAGAAGATGGAGACAAGTGAAGGGAGGGATGACAGAAGAGAGGGCAGATTGGAGATAGGGAAAATTAGATTGCTTGGGGTATTGGGGTGGGGGGAGGGGATAAAAGGGGAGAAAATTTGAAACCCAAAATTTTGTGAAAATGAATGTAAAAAGTTAAATTAAAAAAAAGTAATTTCTAATTATTGTTTTAATTTCCTTCTGATTGGAGGTGAGTTTGCCCTTTTCATTTTTGATATTGGTAATTTGATTTTCTTCTTTCTTTTTTTAAAAATCAAATTGACCAAAGATTTATCAATTTTATTGTTTTTTTTCATAAAACCAACTCCTAGTTGTATTTATTAGTTCAATAGTTTTCTTAATTTCAATTTTATTAATCTCTCTTTTGGTTTTCAGTGTTTCTAATTTGATATTTACTTGGGGGTTTTCGATTTGTTCTTTCTCTAGTTTTTTTCAGCTGCATGCCCAATTCATTGATCTCCTCTTCTTCAATTTTGTTTATGTAGGAGTTCAATGATGTAAAACTTCACCTAATAACTGCTTTTGCAGTATCCTGTGAGTTTAGGTAGGTTTTCTCAGTATTGTCATTCTCTTGAATGAAGTTGCTGATTGTTTCTATCACTTGTTGTTTAACCAATTCATCCTTTAGGATTAGCTTATTTAATTTCCAATTAATTTTTGGTCTGTCTTTTCATGGTCTTTTTTTACACATACTTTTCATTGTATTATGATCTGAGAAGGATGCATTGACTGTGTCTGCCTTTCTGCACTGAATTGTGAGGTTTTTATGCTCTAGTATATGGTCAGTTTTTGTATATGTGCCATGTGCTGCTGAGAAAAAGGTATATTCCTTTCTATCCTCATTGAATTTTCTCCATAGATCTATCATATCTACCTTATCCAGAGTTTTATTCACCTATTTAATGTCTTTCTTGTTTATTATGAGGTTAGGTTTATCAAGTTCAGAGAAAGGGAGGTTGAGGTCCCCCACTAGTATAGTTTTGCTGTCTATTTCTTACTGTAACTCCTTTTATTTCTCCTGTAAGAATTTGGATCCTTTACCACTTGGTGCATATCTGTTTAGTAACAATATTGCTTCATTCTCTAAGGTACATTTTAGCAGGATATGGTTTCTTTCCTTATCTCTTGTGATTAGATCTATTTCTGCTTTTGCTTTGTCTGAGATTAGGATTGTTACCCCTGTTTTATTTAGCTACAGCTGAATCATAATATTGTCTCCTCCAACTTTTTACCTTTATCCTGTGTGTATCCCATCATATCAATTTTTTTTTGTGTAAGCAACACATTGTTGGATTATATTTTTTATTCCATTCTGCCTCCATTTTATGGGAGAGCTAAATCCATTCACATTCACAGTTATGCTTACTATCTGTATCTTTCCCTCCATCCTATTCCCCCCCATTAATACTTTTAGTTCTCCCTTCCCCTCTACAACAGAGTTTTAATTTGTTTACCACCACCTCCCTCAATCTTCCCTCCCTTCTTTCAGCCTCCTCCCTTTTCTTTCCCCTTTTCCCTCCTCCTGCCTATATAGCTAGTTAGTTTTCCATACTTAACTGATTTTATTGTTCCCTACTTGAACTAAATCAGATGAGAGTAAATCTCAATAGTGCTAATCTCCCTTCTTTCCTTCCACTGTAATATGTTTTTGTGCCTCTTCCTATGGTGTGATTTGTCATCTGCCTCCTCCTTTTCACATCTCCCATTTCAATCCCTTCACACCCTTAAGTCACATTTTTTTATCATCACATCATTTAATTTATACCTACTCCCTCTATGTATATTCCTTTTAAATATCATAATAAATATACAATTCTCAAGATTAACATCTTTCAGTATCATCAGATACTTTCAGAAAGTATCATCTTTCCTTATACTGATGTAAACTGCTTGCCCATGTTGAATAACAAGTATTTCCTCCCTATTTACCTTTCTATGCCTCTCTTGAGATTTGTGTTTGAAGATCAAATTTTCTATTGAACTCTTGCCTTTTCATCATAAAGTTCTGGAAATCCCTTATTTCATTGAATACCCATCTCCTTTCCTGAAATATTATGCTCAATTTTGCTGGGTAATTGATCTTTTGTTGTAGTCCTAGCTTCCCTGCCTTGTGTAATATTCCATATTCCAATGCCTCTGAACTTTTAATGTAGAAGCTGCAAGGTCTGGTATGATCCTGACTGTAGTTGCTTGATATTTGAATTGTTTCTTTCTGACTGCCTGCAGTATTTTCTCCTTCACTTGATAGTTCTGGAATTTGCAAAGATATTCCTTGGTGTTTTCAGTTTGGGATCTCTTTCAGGTGTTGATCAGTGTATTCTTTCAATTACTATATTGCCCTCTGGATCCAGGACTTCTGAGCAGTTTTCCTTGATGATTTCTTGGAAGATATTGTCCAGGCTCATTCTTGTTTTTCATCACGGCTTTCCAGTAGACCAATAATTCTTAAATTTTCTCTCCTGGATCTCTTTTCCATGTCAATTGTTTCTCCAATGAGATATTTTGCATTTTCTTCTGTTTTGATTTGTTAGATTCTGTTTGACTGATTTTTGATGTCTCATAGAATTATTAGCTTCTACTTGCCCAATTCTAATTTTTAATAGCTTGTATTCTTCAGTTAATTTTGCATCTCCTTTTCTATTTGTCCAATTTTTCTTTTTAAGGAGCTGTTCTCTTCAGTGAATTTTTTTTCATATTTTTAAAATCATTGGCCAGTTTTTTTTCTATTTCTCTAATCTAGCTTTTAAAATCCTTCTTGAGCTCTTCCAAGAATGCTCTTTGGGCTTGAGACCAGTTCATATTCCCTTCTTTAGTTTCAGATGGGAGTACAGTCAATGCTGACCTCTTCTGTATTTTCATTTTGACTAGAGGCAGAGGTGAGCAGAGTCTGTGCAGAGCCTTGGAGACAGGGGTGGAGTACTGAGTGGGAGGAGCAGCAGGAAGGCCCGTTAGGCAGGACTGGGTTTTCCTGGGAGATGGTAGTGAATAATAAGCCTGGAAAAGTAGTTTGGAACTAGGTAGAGAGGGCTTCACATGCCAAGCAGAGGAGGGAGCATGAATTGTAGAGGAAAATGGGAGTCCCTGGAGTTCACTGAAGTGGAGGATGACATGGTCTCAATAGGGCTGGAGCGTCAAGAGAGACTCTGTTATCAGTGACAGAAGGCAATTGTGTCCCAGAGAATTAGGAGTCAGAAGATATGGTTTCCTCTGAAAATATTTAATATAAATTTTGGACTTTATTAAGGGCCCAAGCCTGAATTAATCAATCAGACTGCTTTGCTTTGCTCTAAAAATGCCCTTTCCCATGTCAGCAGTTTCAAAGACCTGTTTATGACAAGATGCCTGCAACCAGAGTGGTGGGATTTTACCTTATCTTGCATCACAGACACATACGCTATATAGAGGAAAGTCAGATATCCTGGAAGCATAAATTTCAAATGACATTACTTTGTTAGTTGTCTTCTCTCACTGAATTTCCAGCTTATCACCTAAGAAAATTCCTTTCTCATGATAAAGTGTATTTAAGCCTGGGCATTCCTGTGACAGGCAGTCAGAAGTTTTTCTGGCTCCATGATCATGTGACTGCTAGCTTCAAGGGAATAAACTGTAAGCATTTAGCCCATTTGCCTTTTCTTAACCAAACTTTCAGGTTGATACAACTTTTGTATCAGCTGCTTATTACCTGTACAATTAGATGCTGGACCCATTGATTTCTCTGGGTTTGCATTTCCTCATCTGCTACATGAAAATGTCCCCCATAATCTAGAGGCAATGAGGCATGAAGTAGAGAGATCACTGGGCCTAGAGTCAGGAAGACTTGAGTTCAAATCTGGCCTTAGGTATATCCTAGCTGGGTGAATTTGAAGAAATCACTTTATCTCTACCTGACTCAGTTTCCTCAGTGGTAAAATGAGAACCCATTTCACAGGGTTGTTGTGAGGGTCATATGAGATGATATTTGTGAAGGGCTTAACACTGCACCTCGCATATAATGGGCTTGAATTAAATGCTTGCCACCATTATTGTATTCAACCACTCATCCATTCACTTATCTATTTAATGATTTGTTGTTTATTACTTCGAAGTCTGCTCCTCTGAAGCTTCCAGATTCTTTCATGCTCTATAAAACTTAAAGTCTCTTCCAAACATGAAAAACCTAGTAATGAAAATGCATTAAATGCTTACCCGGCACCATGCACTCTGCTCACTACTACAACTACAGAAAGAAGCACAAAATAGACCCTCCCCTCAAGAAACTTGGAATCTAATGGCAAACAACATGAAAACAAATATGTACCAAGCCACCTACAAACAAGATGAATTGGAAACCCCTGGGAACAGCTCAGGGACTGCCTTCTGTGGGCGGCCTCTCTGGTCCCCTCAATTCTTGGCAGGGTTGGGGTCTGCCCCTCCTCTAATTCCCTCTTCCCTTATCCCTGTGTCTTGGAGTGATAGGAAGCTCCCAGAGGATAGGGACTGTAGGCCATGGGCCTCTGACTCCCCATCACCCACAGCTGGGCCTGGTACCTAGCAGAAATTTAATGGATGAGGGGGATGTTGTGAATCTTGTTGGGGAACTGAGACCTCCAGAAGAAGCCAGGGTCTCATTTCCTCTGAAGTCAGGGGTGACCCTCAGGTACATCCTCCAAGGAACTTCTCTGGAGACCTTGAGCTCCAGGACGTTGCTTGTCATCAGGACAGGAGTGGGATGTTGGGGGGTGTCAAGTGAGGAGGACCCAGGGAAGAGGAAAGTGAGGCAGACTCAACCACAGCAGGGAGCAATCCCACAGGGCCTAGGGCTCCATAGAGAAGGCCCAGGTTCAGACCAGCTAGCCTGAGGCCCTTCTCCTACCTCTTCAAGACAGGTTTCACAGTCTCCTTTGGAGTGGGAGAACTTGGCAGAGATAACTCCCTTTCTACCCAGGTAATGCAGTTAGACAATTCCCTTAGAGTTCTGTATCCTACATGAGCAGTCCTTACATACCTTATACCTTTTTTGGGGAGTGGGCAAGGAAGGAACTCTCCTCACAGGGACCCTTCCTCTCCTCACACTCTCTGTGCTGTCTCCATAATCCATGATAGTGAGAGGTTCATGGCAAGAAAAGGTGGGAAGAGAAGATGTTGCCTCTGTGGAAGGAAACCATCTTGAGACCAAGGAGGTAAGGGAGGAAAGGCTTCTGCCTCCAGGGAGGTTAGCATTTGAGAAGTGAATGACCCCCGATAGCAGATGATGTTGCACAGGGTGAGTATCAGAAGGGAGGAATCCCTTTTTCTTCTAATTCCAGGATTCTCTGCAGTTCAGGACCCTTGGGATGGAATTCTGTCTTTTTGAGTGTCTATGTGGCTGTCACACATGCGTATATTGACTATCAAGTTTGTTCCCCATCTGGGTGACTTGACTAGAATCACACAGCTACATTTTTGAGGTTGGATTTCAATCCACATCTAGGGTACTACCCACAGCTCCATCCAGTTACCTCTCAAACAACCCCAAGAAAGTCCCATAGTGAGTCTATCCTACTGAACCCTGTAGCCCAGAGGTGCTACATATCTCCCCCAACACTCCCAAGTGTTCCCTGAAGCACACTGAAGTGTAATCAGGAAATAATTAACAGAATAAATGTGGATGGTTTTCTATATCAATATACAGTCAGCAGGGATCCTTCTGTCCCACTGGTGGCCTGATGCTCAGCCCTCCCTCCTGGGGCTCTGGTCAGAGATGAAAGCAGCACCAGCTGGGACTGGTATGCTCCCAGAGGTGACCCTCCTGCCTGCTTCTGATATGGGCTACATATGTACAATCATATCGAACATATTCCCACATCAGACATCATCACATCAGAACACAGCAGAAAAAAAGAGGAAAACTATGAGAAAAAAAAAACAAAGCAAATCATCTGCTTCCATCTGCATCCAGTCTCCACAGTTCTTCATCTGGATGTGGGTAGCTTTTTCCATCATGAGTCTTTTGGAATTGTCTTAGATCATTGTATTGCTGAGAAGAGCTAAGCCTTTCAAAGTTGGTCATCACATAATGTTAGTATTACCGAATACCACACACTGTCTCAGGAAACATTGAATCATGTTCCCAGTACTCCCTTCACGTCCTTGGACGACCCCATGTAATGCCCCTGGCTGCCACATGGATGCCCTTTTCTCTGTCTTCTCCCCCTC
Organism: Bettongia penicillata ogilbyi; assembly: GCA_023548195.1. Lineage (NCBI taxonomy): Eukaryota > Metazoa > Chordata > Mammalia > Diprotodontia > Potoroidae > Bettongia > Bettongia penicillata. The sequence goes on along the minus strand of JAJHZJ010000591.1, from coordinate 1,869,997 downwards.
CTTCCCATAGTTCCCCTTATGGAAGTGTAAAGTATCTTCAGCTCTGCCATTATTTCTGAATGGGAGGCTTGTGGGGGGTTTGAGAGGGAGGGAGTAAGCAAGTATTAAGCACTTACTGTGTACCAGGTCCTGCGCTGAGCTCTTTACAGTTATAACCTCATTTGGAGTCATTAGGAAGTAGGTGCTATTGTTATTTCCATTTTAACTTTGAGGAAGCTGAGGGAAACAGAGGTGAAGTGACATGCTTCGGATCACCCATTTTTTGGATTCTCTGCAAGGTTAGAGTCTTCTTCCAGTTTTCTTTGAGTTGCTCCAGTCCCTGTAGTTGCTAATGGTACTTCTGGCTTCCAGATTTGAGGCAGAGAGAAGATGGAAGAGGCCAGCCTCACCTCAACTTGCTGATTGAAAAAGTAGGCAGGACTTGAGAGGAGTTGGTAGTCTCCATCATCCTTCTGTCCCCAGCTTGTTATTCTAGAGATATTGGGGAGTTTCTGCCTGGGTGAGATCTAGGACCCTGTCTCTAGACTGAGCTGAGTTGTTTCTCTCACAATGGGAGAGCTCCTTCCCTCTGTGTTGTCTGTTATACATATATAAATGCATATATATAACATATATATGCATATATATACACATACACACATAGATACACAACTACGTGCATATGTCGGTATGTTTATACACTTTGGATAAATGGGGTTCTTTTCTATTTGTGATGTATGTTGATTGTAGAACTGTTACAAAGTGGGGGCAGGGTCTCAAGTTTGATATACAGACCATAGTTCTCCTTCCCCCAAATAATGATAAAATAACCAGAAGTCAGTTTGAACTTGATTATATTACTTAGCCCAACAATATTTAACAGAACAGACAGATATAATTCTAGCCCTCTGAGTCCTCTGTATGGAAGAGCAGTGTCCTCTGGCTACCAACCTCCTGCCCCTGTCCTGGATGAAATGAAATCTCCTTTGGGGATGGGTGAGGGGAGAAGAGACTGGAGATGTCCTCACATGAATCACCTGTAGTGATTGTAAAACAATTCTCCCATTGGACCCTGTCATGTCTGGGAATATAGAAGAATTCTCTGTTATTTTTTTGTATCAAGCCTAAAACAGGCTGCTGCAGCACCTTTTCCTCTACCTATATCTGTCCTCCATATATTTCAACTCAAAACTTAGAGGAGACAATGCCTTTTATGATCACACATATGCTCATATGTATCCTTTTGTTATAGATAGATAGGTAGATAGATAGATAGATAGATAGATAGATAGATAGATAGATAGATAGATAGATAGATAGATGGATGGATGGATGGATGGATGGATGGATGGATGGATGGATGGATGGATGGATGGATGGATGAATGGATGGATGGATGGATGGATCTTAAAAATCAGTTGACAGAAACTATTTTAAATTAATGAGAAGTTACATTTTTTTACATGCAGTAGCCTGAATGCTGACATATAGGTGGAATACATATATGCAGGTAGCCCACAAGAGAAACTCCCAAGTTCCTCTAATCACACCAATTTTCGTGCCCTTGATCCAACAACTCTGGTTCCTTCTCTTTACCAAACATTGTTCCTCCGTTGACATAATATTAATGTAAATCTTTTTCCTTATCCTGAACACATCCTCCTTTGGATAACACCCAGGGGTCTTTTGTCACACAAGCCTGCAGTCTCTCAGTCACTCTTGTCTCCTTTTTGTCTTTTGCATCCTTGTTGGGACAGCACAAATAATTTCCTCTTATTTCAGCAGTTATAGTCATACACAAAATTTAACAATTCAATTCCCCCCCTTGAGGCCATTTATAGTCTCACAATTTTCTAACAATTTCTAAAATGTTATCAATCTGAACATGTGTTATACAGTTAGCGAAATAGGCAAAAGGTCCATAACATGCAGACCTAATAAAACAATTGAACAATTGGGGAAATAAAGAGATATACTTTAGCTGTAGCTTTAGGGGTGTCAAGTCCTTTGGCACTACAGTATTCATGATCTGTTGCTTCACGAGTCTGAAGAGAGCCTCCTGGTGTCTCTCAAGTGTCCGTGCATGTCCTCTTTGGCAATTCCTCAGGTGACTGCCCCCAGGATGGCCCCAACTCCAGATGCTCTACAACCCCTAGACAACCATCCACACTCCAGGTCACTTGTGGAGATTCTCTAAATGATGCTATTAAAGCTTGTTAGTGTTAGGAGGAACAAGGTTATAATACTATCAAGACTGGTCCTCCAGACCTGAGCCTAGAGGCAAAGAATGATTTAACATGATAATGCACCTGACTTCTGTTCCTTTGCTGCTGCTGCTCTCAACTTTAAGAAGCCCTTATGGGACCCCACCCTTCTTGCTCTCATATTTTTTTGGGTCACACAGCTAGTAAGTGTCTGAGGCTGGATTTGAACTCGGGTCCTCTTGACTTCAGGGCCAGTGCTCTACCCACTGTCCCACCTCTTCTTGCTATCAGCATCAGTATTACATCTTTCCTCAGCCAAACTCCTTAAATGGGAACCCACCAATCAGTAAGATTACATTTATGAAGCCCCAATTATGTGCTCAGTGTACTTAGCACTGAGAATGCAAACACAAAGGATGAGGAATTTCCTACTCTCAAGAAGCAGATATTCTAGCTGGGAAGGACAGAGCACCTCCAGGGTCAATGATGTCTGAAGAGTAAAGGTGACTCTGAGTGCCTTGGGGGTAGGGGTTCTCACAGGGTGTCACAGCAGAGTGTCCTGGAGAAGGTGGTTCTGGAGCCAAGTCTTGAAGAAAGTGAGGGCTTCTCTCAGCCCGCTCGGGGTCCCTTCTTCTTCTAGTACAGGATAAGACACCCTCTGGGGGAGGAGGGCTTCCTCTTCTTCCATGGATCAAGAGGCAATGCAGCTGGGAAGGGCCATGGCAACTCTTGACCACAGTGCAGACTGGTTTGTGAGAATAGAAGCTAGAGGGGGAAGAGTCTCATCTCCTTTGGCTGAGGTCAGGCCAGGGGAGAACAAGCCTACTCCTACCCATCAGTGTAGGCAGATGAGGGCAGAGGTCACCCTTTGGGGGTTCATTCATGTCTGGGCATTGTAGAAGGGAGGAAAGCCTCCACAGGGGGAGCATCTCTACCCCAGGGATCTCTCCCCAGAGAGTATAAAGGGGCTCTGAATTAGGGGAAATCCCAACACCTGGAGGATCTGAGGCTTGGGGTAAAAGTAGAGCCCACCTGTGTGCAGAGGAGCTCAGAGGCACTTACGCTTCCCATGTTCCTTCACTCCTTTACTCCCTTCCTGGCCTCCAACCCAACTGCCATCCCTCAGAATTCCCAGGGAAGGCTGCTCTGTCCCTGCTGCTCCTTCCACTTGGCCCCACTTTCTCCTTTTTCCCCATCCCCCTCCCCAATGTCCTGTTCCTGGCCTTCCCATCTCTGCCGCTCCCTTCTCCCTCCTTTTCCCCTTGGCTGCCCTTCTCAGCTCAGAGGGAGCCAAGCCTATAGCCACACCTCAGGCTCAGACCTTGTGACCTCTGGGAAAGGAGGTGGGGAGGTGGGCAGCACCTGAAGATAGGTGGGAAAGGGGTTTCCCTCCAGCCTCACTGGCTCTCAGGCTATACTCCTGGCTCTACCAGGTTTTCCCTTTCTGACCACAACCGGAAGACAGAGAGTCGGACAGGGAGAGTCCCAGGCTTCCTGCAGCCTTTTCTACCTCTCTGCAGAGGCCCACACTCTGCCATAGGTGACTAACTTGGGAACAGGAGGGCACACCCTGGGACAGGAGGCTCAGACAGGGCCATCCGGCCATCTCTGCAGCCTGGCCTGTTGGCTAGATGGGAAGGGGTCTTTGTCTGAGGGCCACAGAGCCCAGGCCTTCAGGGAAGCTTGCCATGGTTGGAAGAGCCATCTTATACTCTGAATTATACTCCTGAACAGGGAACAGACTCGACATGCATGTATACACATGTGTTCCTGACTCACATATGTGCAGAAAGGCTCCATTCCCAAAGTCCTGAACTGCAGAGAACTCCAGAATAAGAGCTGAACAGGACCTCTCCCCTTATTCTGACCAATTGTAACACTCCCACCAAGGGGTCATTGACTCCTCAGGAGCCAGCCCCAGCCTGAGCTAGCATCTGCCCCTTTCAGACAGCTCTCATGCCCAGAATGGTTTCCTTTAAGAGAGGTCTTCCCACGTTCCCTGGTTCCCATGAATCTTCCACTTTCATGGGACATCAGGGAGAATGTGGGGAGAGTAGGGGTCTCTGCAGGGAGAAGTCCTTCTCCACCCCCTCCCCAAATTAGGTGAAAGGTATGGAGGGCTGCTCATGAAGATACAGAACTCTACATGAACTATCTAACTGGATCTCCTGGGAAAAAAGGAGAGAAATCGGCCAAGCCCTTCCACTCCAAACACACTGAAACCTGCCTTGAAGGGAGCAGGAGAAGGGCCCAGGCTGACTAGCCACTCTGGCTCTGTTCTTGACTCTCTTTTGGTCTAGAATTTACATTTTGCCTCCCTCAATATTTCTGGTCTGGGAGCATGATTCCTCCCTCCCAAAGCCCTCATTCCTGGCCACTATCTCCTGAGGGGGCAGGGACTATCCATAGATTACCATTTGCTCCCTGCCCACTAAATCATGGCTACACGTCACTTATAGTCATGCTTCAGAGCTTGAGACCCAGAGCTTCCTAGCCCTGAGAAGTAAGAGCCCAGATGAGGAGGCCAGAGGCCCCTGGCCTGCAAGGTGTGATGGAGAATCCTCAGGCTGCCCTCAGCCCTGATGAGTCCTTCCAGGTAGGGGCTCCTGCTCTGGTAGCATTGGTCTGAGCCTGGGTCTTCTCTGTGGAGCCCCAGGCCCTGTGGGGTCTGTCCCTGCTGTGACTGAGCCTGCCCCACTCTCTCCTCTCCCCTGGGTCCTCCTTACTTAACACCCCCTGCAACCCCTCAGAATGGACCTACATCCTGACCTGATAAGGACCAATGTCCTGGAACCCACGGCCTCCAGAGAGGGTCCTGGGAGGACATAGCTGAGGGTCACCCCTGACTTCAGAGGAAAGGAGGCCCTGGTTTCTTCTGGGGGCCTCAGTTCCCCAACAGATTCCACAATGTCACCCTCATCCATGACATCTGTTAGGTACGGGGCTCAGGGGTGGATGATGGGGAGTCAGAGGCCAAAAGCCCACAATCCCTGTTCTCTGGGAGCTTCCCTTCCACCCCAAGGCACAGAGATAAGGGAAGAGGGAATTGGAGGAGAGACAAGCCTGACAAGGGCTAAGGGGCCCAGGAGGGGCTGCCCACAGGAGGTAGTTCCTGACTGCTCCCTGGGATCCCCAGTTCATCCTGTTTGGAGCTCATGTGGTACGTATTTGTTTGCATGTTGTTTCCCATTAGATTCTGACCTTCTTGAGAGTGGGGACTATGTTCTGCCTCTTTTTGTGTCCCTAGCACTTAGAGTGCATGACACATAGTAGGCATTTAATCCGTGTTCACTGATTGACTATTCATGTTCAGACTGGACTTGGAGCTTCATAAACATGCTACATCCCTATTGGGAGAATTTGGGAATGCTGGAGGAACGGACTTAGTGGCAATAAATGAAGAAAGAAATGAACAAATATCGAATGGAATGAATGAATGAATGAATAAGGAGAGCAAACACAGATCTGGAGCCTCGGATACGGCTGGTGGCGTGTAGGGCACGTTCAGAAAAGAGAGGCCCTGTGGCCTGGGGCTGCTGAGCCCAGCTCATCCTGGAGCATGTGGAGCCCTTGGCCGACAGCCTGACCCACTGGAGGGGAACCAAAGGGTCTCAAAGCTGTCCTTGACTTAAGGAGGTGCTAACCCCAAGCAGGGGAAGGCCTCCTCTGGTGTAATGGCAGGATGAGAACAACTTGTTCCAATGGCCATGAAGGTGGCTGATGCAGGTGCTGTGGAGACCTTAGAGCTGAGATATCCAGGACACCAAGGTCATCCACTCCATCACCAGGCATCTTGACTGTTCTTTCCAAGGACTGTGATGACTCTGAAAAAGAGAGGCCGATGACTCTGTGCAGCTCTGCCTCACTTAAATCGAAAGTATGCAGGAACCAAAAGATGTCACCATACATTTGTCCAGTTTTTCTTGATTTATTTTTAATTTGGGAAATAAAACGAGCATTTCCAAAACAGTACATGAGAAGATGAGTACATATGAAACTGCAAATATCTGTCATGCAGAAAATTTAACTAGAATGGCATTGAATATATGAAGTAGTTCAAGTAAAATATCATTTTCATTATATTGGCCCTGCCTACTCATGACAAATTTTTTTTCTCCAATTATTTATTTATGTATTATTTTATTGGTATGTAAATGTTTTAATAACTTTGTTATATAGTTCTTGATTTTTTTTGCATCTTAGGTATTTTTATATACCATCTAGATTTATTTCAAAGAGAGTATTATTTACTATCTTGTCTTGAAGAGTTTTGTTTGTGATGTATAGAAATGATGATTTATGTAGATTTACTTTATATCCAGCTACTTTGTTAAAACTATTAATTGTTTCAAGTAATTTTTAGTTAACTCTTTTGGATTTTTCCAGCATATCATCATCTCATCTGCAAAAAGAGATAGTTTTATCACCTCATTTCCTGTTCTGATTCCTTCTAAATGTTTTTCTTCCCTTATTGAGATTACTAGGATTTGTGATACAATATTGAATAATATTGGGGACAGTCGGCATCCCTGTTTCCTACCTGATCTTAATGAGAAGATTTCTGCTTTATGCTCATTACAAATAATGCTTGCTGACAGTTTTGGATAAGTGATTTTTAAAATCAATTTAAGGACAAATCCATTTTCAGCAACACTTTCAAGTGTTTTCAATAGAAATGAGTGTTCAACTTTATCAAAAGCCATTTCAATGATTTGTTGATATTGTAAACAAATTAGGAACAAAGAATAGTTCTTCTGTAAGATTTATGGAGAATGAAGGAATTTATGACCAAACAAGAGACAGAGGACATTATGAAATGGAAAATGGATCATCTTGATTACATTAAATTGAAAAGATTTTGCACAAAAAAAGTCAATGCAATCAAGATTAGAAGGGAAGCAAAAAACTGGGAAAGAATTTTTACAACTACTGTCTCTGATTAAAGCCTCATTTCTAAAATATATAGAGAACTGAGTCAAATTTACAAGAAAAAAGTCATTCCCTAATTGATAAATGCTGAAAGGATGTGAACAGGCAGTTTTCAAAGGAAGAAATTGAAACTATCCATAGTTATATGAAAAAGTGCTCTAAATCATTGCTGATTAGAGAAATGCAAATCAAATCAACTCTGAGGTACCACATCACTCCTATCAGATTGCCTAACATGAGAAAACAGAAAATGATAAATACTGGAGAAGATGTAGGGGACTTGGAACACTTATTCATTGTTGGTGGAGTTGTGAACTGATTCAACAATTATGAAGCGCAGTTTGGAATTATGTCCAAAGGGCAATAGAACTGTGCATTTCTGTTGACCCAGCAATACCACATCTAGGGCTGTATCCTAAAGAGATCATAAAAATGGGAAAAAGACCCATAGGTACAAAAATACTTATAGCAGTTCTTTCTGTGGTGGCCAAGAACTGGAAATTGAAGGGCTACCCATCAACTGGGGAGTGGTTGAACAAGTTGTGGTATATGAATGTAATGGCATAGTATTGTTCTGTAAGAAATGATGAACAGGTGGGTTTCAGAAAAAACCTGGAAAGAGTTATCCAAACTGATGTTGAGTGAAGTGAGCAAAACCAGGAGAACATTATACACAGTAACAGCTGCTATGATGGATTTTGATGGGCTTGGTTCTTCTCAGCAATACAAAAGCCTAAAACAACTCATGATGGAAAGTGCCATCCTCACCCGAAAAAGAAATGTGGAGTCTGAATGCAGATTAAGCACTCTTTTCTGTTGTTCTTTTGTTTAGTTGTGTGTTTTTCTTTCTCATGGTTACTCCCTTCATTCTAATTCTTCTACACAATATGACAAATATGAAAATATGTTTAATAGGAATGTATATATAGAGCCTAGATAAGATTGCATGATGTCTTGGTGGGAGCAGGGGGTGTGGATGGAGGGGAAGAAAATGGAAAACTTATGGAATCAAATGTTGAAAACTAAAAATAAATAAAGTTATTAAAAATAGGTATATAATATAAGCTTTTCCTGCATCTATTAATATAATCACATAGTTTTTGAACTTTTACTATTGATACGATCCATCATGTTAATAGATTTCCTTATGTTAAATCATCCCTGCATTCCTGGTATAAATCCCTCTTGATCATAACTTATAATCTTTGTATTTTTTTCCCTTTTACTCCATCCCTGTCTCTAAGTCTATACACAGGCTGTATTCACCTCTGCCTCTGCTAATCTCTAACTTCCTTCAGAATTCTCCTCACCCTGTGCCTTCTACAGGAAACCTTTCTTCATCCCCTTCCTGCTGAATGACCTGTTATTTAGGACAGGTGTCTTTGTACTCCGATGAATTCATGCTGTCTCTCCCCATAGACTGTAAGACCCTTGAGGGCAGGATTTTTTCCTTGGCTCTCTGGATCCCCAATCTTTGTCATGACACCAGGACCATTGAAGGGGCTTTACAAAAGCTGATTGGTGGATTGACAGTTTCAGCGTCTGATTTGAGATGTTCACTGAACCCAGTGCCCCCTCTGATATTTCTCTTTATCCTCCTTCATTTTCCTTGAACAATTTTGGGAAGTTCTCAGGGATTGGATTGTGGAGTCCCGTCCTATTCACTGATCATTCCTCATTAAGCTCCCCCCTACAAAATTCCTTCTGAGCTCTGTGTTCACCTTGGGTAGTCATCAACCTTCCCTCCCAGCTCTGTGGACCTTCCCTACTTTTCCTCTGAGTTCAAGGTTATGTTTGAGAGAACTCAAAACTGTTGCTTTTATGTTTATTGTCACTATAGCTAGGGACCTGACTTCATCCCCATGACAGTGGTTACCATTCCCTTAGAAAGAATCACAGAGGAACATTTCTTTCATCTCTTTGAAACTTGAGAATCTAGATCTAAGACTAAGGAAGCAACTCCACATGGAGACATTTCTGAGGAAGAAAGAAGCACATCTCTGTGACTCTGTTTATGGAGAAGTAGAAAGGTGTGAGGACAAATTGAGGAGGCATCAGGGCAACCAGAAGTCACATTTGAATCACTCAGTTTGGCAAAATACCAAAAAGAAAATGTACATTCTATCACAGTCATATGCTATGACTTGTTCAGTCGTTCCCCAATGGATGGGCATCCCCTCAATTTCCAACTTTTGTTGCCACAAAATGAGCTGGTATATATATTTTTTGTACATGTTTGATCTCTTTGATCTGTTTGATCTCTTTGGGACACAGACTTAATAGGGGAATTGCTGGATCAAAGGATATGCTCAGTTTTTAACCCAATTTGTCTCTAGAAAGATCAGACCAGTTCCCAGCTTCACTAAGAGTATATTACTGTACCAATTTCCCACCAACTCAGGCATTTGTCATTTCTGATAGGTATGAGATGAGACCTCAGAGTGGTTTTACTTTGTGTTTCTCCAATCAACACTGATTTAGAATGTTTTCATATAACTATAGGTAGTTTTGATTTCTTATTCTGCAAGCTGTCTGTTCATATTCTTTAACCATTTATCAATTCGGGAACTGCTTTTTATATATATATATTTTCATTTATTTATTTATTTAATTTTTTACATTCATTTTCACAAATTTTGGGGTTCCAAATTTTCTCCCCTTTTATCCCCTCCCCCCACCCCAATACCCCAAGCAATCTAATTTTCCCTATCTCCAATCTGCCCTCTCTTCTGTCATCCCTCCCTTCTCTTGTCTCCATCTTCTCTTTTCTCCTGTAGGGCCAGATGACTTTCTATTCCTCATTAACTGTATGTCTTCTTTCCTAGTAGCAACAACAATACTAAACAATTGTTCCTAAAACTTTGAGTTCCAAATTCTCCCCATCCCTCCCTCCCCACCCATTCCCTTTGGGATGGCAGGTAATTCAATATAGGCCATATCTGTGTAATTTTGCAAATGACCTCCCTGATAGTCGTGTTGTGTAAGACTAACTGAATTACCATCCCTCCTAACCTGCCCCTCATTGTTTCTCTTCTGTCTTTTGATCCTGTCCCTCCCCAAGTGTTGACTTCAAATTTCTCCCTCCTCCCTTTGCCCTCCCTTCCATCATCCCCCCCCTTGCAATATCTCCTTCTCCCCCACTTTCTTATACTGTAAGATAGGTTTTCATACCAAAATGAGTGTGCATTTCACTCCTTCGTTTAGTCAAATGTGATGAGGGTAAACTTCTTATTATTTTTTCTCAGCTCTCCTCTTTTTCCCTCCACTAAAAAAAACTCCTACCTGCCTCTTAAATGACATATAGTTACCCCCTTCCATTTCCCCCTCTTTCCTCCCACTACATTTCACTCTCACCATTTACCTTAATTTCTTTTAAGGTATGGTCCCATCCTATTCAGTTCAATCTGTGCTCTCTATCTCTGTATGTGTGTGCATGCGTGCACATGTGTATGTGTGGTCCCACCAACTACCCAGATACTGAAAGGTTTTAAGAGTTAGAAATATTGTCTTTCCATGTAGAAATGTAAACAGTTCACTTCTGGTAAGTCCCTTAAGACTTCTCTTTGCTGTTTCCTTTTTCATGCTTCTTCTCATTCTTGTGTTTGAAAGTCAAATTTTCTTTTCAGCTCTGGTCTTTTCATTAAGAATGATTGAAAGTCCTCTGTTTCATTGAAAGACCATATTTTCCCTTGAAGTATTATACTCAGTTTAGCTGGGTAGGTGATTCTTGGTTTGAGTCCTAGTTCCTTTGACTTCTGGAATATCCTATTCCGTGCCCTTCGATCCCTTAATGTAGAAGCTGCTAGATCTTGGGTTATCCTGATTGTATTTCCACAGTACTGGAATTGTTTCTTTCTAGCTGCTTGCAAGATTTTTTCCTTGAGCTGGGAGTTCTGGAATTTGGCCACAATGTTCCTAGGAGTTTCTCTTTTTGGATCTCTTTCAGGTGGTGATCGATGGATTCTTTCAATACTTATTTTGCCCTCTGGTTCTAGAATGTCAGGGCAGTTTTCCTTGATAATTTCATGGAAGATGATGTCTAGGCTCTTTTTTTTGATCATGACTTTCAGGTAGTCCCATAATTTTAAAATTGTCTCTCCTGGATCTATTTTCCAGGTCAGTTGTTTTTCCCATGAGATATTTCACATTCTCTTCCATTTTTTCGTTCTTTTGGTTTTGTTTGGTGATTTCTTGGTTTCTCGTAAAGTCATTAGACTCTATCTGTTCCATTCTAATTTTGAGAGAACTATTAAATTCAGTGAGCTTTTGAGCCTCTTTTTCCATTTGGCTCGTTCTGCTTTTGAAAGCATTCTTCTCCTCATTGGCTTTTTGAGCCTCCTTTGCCAATTGAGTGAGCCTATTTTTCAAGGTGTTAATTTCCTCAGCATTTTTTGGGGTCTCCTTTACCAAGGTATTGACCCGTTTTTCATACTTTTCTTGCATCTCTGTCATTTCTCTTCCCAGTTTTTCCTCCACCTGTCTAACTTGCTTTTCAAAATCCTTTTTGAGCTCTTCCAGGGCCTGAGCCCACCCGCCCTCCACGTCTTTCCCTGATGGCAAGAATACGTCCTCGTCATCAGATCCGAATGTCGGGATCATTTGCATTTGTTGGAAAAAACTCTCTATAGTCTTATTTTTCTTCCCTTTTCTAGGCATTTTCCCAGCCAGTTACTTGACTTCTGAGATTCCTTTCCACCTCCGCCTGGATCCACCCAGCTAGTGCTTGGCCTCTGAGATTCAAATGGGCTTTCCGCGGCAAGCTTTAGTTCTGGCGCTGGGGTGGAGGCAGGGCCGCCTCCCAGGCTCAGTTCCCTCAGAGGCTTTATGGAGAGACTTTCAGGAATGGAGCGGGTGGGGGCGGGGTGGGGGGCCCGCCTCCTAGGCTCAGTTCCCTCAGGGGCTTTATGCAGAGGCCTTCAGTAATAGAGCGGGGTGGGGGCAGGGCCGTCTCCCAGGCTCAGCCCCCTCAGGCTGTTCATGTAGAGACCTTCCGTAATGAAGATCCTGCCTGCTGCTGGGGGATTCCTGAGTCCCGGGCCGCTGCCCCGCCCACCCCTCTGCCTCCGCCACTTCCTGCCCCCGTCTCTGCCGCCGCTGCTTCCTCCCGAGGGGACCCAAGTCACAGAGACGCTCTGCTCCCCTCCTCTAGCCCAGCCTTCTTTCTCACTGACCTGTAGCTTCTGTGGGCGGAGGGACTTTCCCGGCTGCCGGAGCTTCAGTCTCTGAAGCCTGCTCGGATCAGCTTCTCTGTGGCCGCCGCCAAGGCCGCGCTGGGGTGGGGTCCGCTTTCCGGGGCGCGACGGAACCCGGGGACGGCTCTTCAGGGCTCTCTGGCACGGAAATCTCTTCCACTCCGTTTCTGCACACCATGTATTGACCTAGAAGTTATGGGGGTCTCTTTTTACATTAATTCTATGGGCTTTGGTTTTGGAGCTCGTAAACATGCATCCTTCTACTCCGCCATCTTGGCCCCGCCCCGCTTTTTTTTTTTTTTTTGATAAATTTGGCTCAACTCTTTATATATTTGAAAAATGAGGCCTTTATTACAGAAATGGTTTAAAAATTTTTTATATTACTTTGTGGTTCCTTTTAGCAAACTATGGTTTCCCTGATTATCTCTTTTAGTTGAGATTAATTTATCTTTTTGAAATTAATTTTAATTTTAATTCTGAGATTATGAACATTATCCCTACCCTTTTTTACTTCAGCTGAAGCAGAATAGGTTCTGCTTCAGCCCCTTATTTTAATTCTGTGTGCGTTCCTGTTTCTTTTTGTAAATCTTATTTAATATTTTATTTTTTCTAATTACATATAAAACCAATTTTAACTTTCTTTTTTTTACAAATTTTGAGTTCTGAATTCTTTATCTCCCTTCCCTCCCCCCTCATTAAGAAGGCAAGCAATTTTCCATAGATTATACTTGTGTATTCATGCAAAACACCTTTCCACATAAGTCATTCTATAAAGAACACACACACACACACACACACACACACACATGGAAAATGAAGACCAAATCTCTTCAATGTGCATTCATGTTGTACCAGTTCTCTCTCTGGAGATGCACAGCTTCATCATAAGTCCTACAGAATTGTCTTGGATCAGCATTTTTGTGGAGTTCTTCATCTGAAAATTGTCTGCTCATGTTCTTTGACCATTTATCAATTGAGGAATATTTCTTATTTCTACAAATTTGATATAGTTTTCTATATGTTTGAGAAATGAAGTCCTTATCAGAGAAACTTATTATAAAATTTTTTCCCCAGTAATGATTACGTATTTTCCTCCATCCTATTTTCCCATTTATCCTACTTTCTGCTTTTACCCTGTACATTCTCAAAAGTGTTTTGCTTCTGACTTTCACCTCCCCCCAAATTGCCCTCCCCTCTGTCAGTCCCCCCTTCTCTTATTCTCTTCCCCTCCTACTTTCCTCTGTGGTAAGATAGATTTTTACACCCAAAGTGCGTATACCATTCTGACTTTGAGCCAATCCCAATGATAACAATAATATTCATGTACTCCCCCCATTCTCTCCTCCACTGTAAAATCTCTTTTGAGCCTTTTATGTCAGCTAATTTATCCCAATCTACCTCTCCCTTTCCCTCCTCCCAGTGAATTCTTTCTCATCCCTTGATTTTCATTTATTAGATAATCATACCATCACATCCAACCCACACCTCTGTTTTCTGTCTATGTACACTCCTAACTGCCTTAATAAGGTGCAAGTTTTTAGGAGTTATAAATCTCATTTTTCCATGTACGTGTCGTCATTGCTCTTCCAGCCTCCATTCTGGTCTTTACCAGGAAAAGCCCTTGATTCCCTGCACCCACTAGAGCTAGTGTTCTTCTCCACAGTGGAGCTGTGATCAGGGGTTTCTGCTCCTTTCTGACCCAATACAAATGCTCCACTCTGGAGCTGCATATCCTCACCAAAGGTGAGGCCAGGTCAGGATCTGTGCAATCTCTTTCTAATCAGTTGTCCAATCCACTTGCCAAACCCCCTTCCCATCTCTGGACTGAGAATTCATGAAGGGGCTGCTGTCACCGTTGTCACAGCCACCTTCAAGGTCTAGCACTGGCATGTACTCTGGGCCAGGCTCCTCCTCAGTGTCACAAGCCTCTTCCACTGACCTGCTAAGTTTTTTTAGGCTGAAGAAACAGTTCACCCCTACCTTTTGTTGGCTCTGCCACTCCAGAATTTGACTTGATGCTTATCATCAAGTTGTTTGGAAGGAGATGGGAGAATTGGCTGAGGTTGCGGCTGCTATCTGCCATCTTGGCCAATCATTGTTATTAGCAAAGATGGGCCTTTGTTTCTTGGGGAAAAAATTAGGATCACTGAAGGAAAAAATCACTAAGAAAATGCCACCCATACTCTTCCTCCAGTTTAATTCTAGGCCCAATATTTTGTTCACTTGCAGTGTCTAAACATTGCATTTATGTATCTACAGGATGTCCCAAAAGTCTTAGGTCAATTCCAAACCTGCACTAAGACTCTTGGTATATATTGTGTGCATAAGTTTGCATGTATGTACACACATGCTTATCTATATCTGCATGTTTACACAGACATGTATTTATTGCATACATATGTACTTATATACATACATCATAAATTGAGGTGTAAGTTCTGGAGGTTGTTTGTATACTAAACTATATGTCACTGAATGATGATCCACCAGCCATATCTGGCCCATAGTCTGTTTCTGCATATCTCTGAATTAAGAATATTTTTCTTTTATGTTTTTAAAAGTAAAGCTTTATTGTATTTTTAAATGTAAAAACTATTTGTGAAAAATGAGCCCCAATCTGTGAGAAACAAGCTCATCTTAAACAAAGAAGAATACTCGTTGTGAAATCAGGAAAGTTTTTATTAATATTTATGTTCATTCCCCCTGAATGAATGGGTAGCACCTAGAGGAAGGCTACAATTATTCACATCAATGCAAATCTTAAACTGTTGGGATGCAAATCTCCCACTTCACCATCTAGGTGAAGAAGCTAGGCTAGAAGAAGCCTCCTGAGCAACTCACCTCATGTTCTCCTCTCTGAAAGGCTTCCCCTCAAACAGCTTGTCAAGCTTGTGCACAAGTTTCTGATCCTTTACCTGACCATGCTAGATCACAACTCTGATTAACTGCTATCACTTAAAACTGGGAGGAGTTTTAACCCTATGGAAATAGAACTTCTTCCTTTGTTTCCCACAAATTCCCCCACCCCCTTTTTTAATCAAATTTTTTGTTTCCACACCTAAATCCAATCAATACCTCCTCACTTTCTTTCCCATATGAATTCTTCCCCTCATCTATCTCCTCTTTAAGTAAATATGGGAAGGAACAAAGCTCATTGATGTATTGACATATTATAAGGGGGCGATCCCCTTTCATAAGTACAGATACAGACTCAGAATAAAAAGGTAAATCAATGAATTGTCCATTTAGAAGTACCATCTGCTACAGCAATCTGGGGAGGGATATCATCTGATGCAATTTTCTAGTCTGGATGTTTATTCAAGCCATCTTCAGCATCTTCCCTTCCCCTTCTCACAGACATCCAGATGTCTAATCTCCTACAAAAGTGACCCTGGTATAATTTAGGATTACCCTTCCAAAATCTTATACCTTTATTCTTACAAAATCAAAACTGGAACCTTGGCCAATTATCATGTTTAAGAAATTCACATTAAAACTCAGTTTTTACATTTTACATTAATCCACTCTTCATTTTCCCATCAGGAGGCTGAGATTTCACTAAGGAATTAATAACAGGCTCCAGTGCATACATGAATGTCATAAGTTATTAACACAGTACATATCAAGTCACAACACAATTCCCACTTCTGGTCATGTGATGCTTCTTTTAAAGCATTTACAAGATAAACCACAAACCATTCTTCTTTTAACATTAACCAACTGAGACAAGAATAATATTAGCTAGGTATGCTAACTTCAGAAGCCTTCAACCTAATATCTATATTTATGTGTGTATATATATATATATATATAGAGAGAGAGAGAGAGAGAGAGAGATGTATGTATGTATACACACATATACATATATACATATACATACAGACACACACATATATACATATATAAATGCCAGTGATAGGTGTCAAGGCTAAATAGTTATACTTGGGTTAAAATCCTGAGTTTAATAGCTTAATCTTAGATTTGCATCTTAATCTCAAATGTTCCCGTAGCAATCTATTATTTAATAGATCTGATATTATGCTTACAAAACTTTTGATTATAGGAATTTGCCATTAAGAGTAAAGACATAGCAATGGAACAGCACTTCCCTAACTTCACATCAATTCTAGGCAGGGGTAGTATAGATTGTCAACTGGCATTTAGCCAGGCTTAAAGTCTGCTAGGTGTCAGTGGGGGAAATTGAGTCAGGAGAATCCTACCTCATCTTAGACAGAAGTGGTTCTCCCAACTTACCCATGAGATCACCCTTTTGCAGTTCATACTAGCATCTCACAGACTTGCTGGCATCATGTCTCAGACACGACAGCATCCCCACGTGGAATTAGACTCAGAAAAGCAGTCAGTTAACAGTCCCATAAAAATCTTAAAAATAATTGGTTTCAGATATGACTATAATTTCACATTGGCTGGGGAACTTAAAGTGAGGCTTAAGTGGCCTGCAAGTCTTTCTATACTTGTTCTAGTTCCTTATTAAATAACAATATAAGATCAGATTTACCATCATAAGTTTTTGCCTAATAGATTTGCATCTGCTTCCCTAGTTTCTCTATCCTTTTCTAACCATGCTCAGACTAAAAGAATGTGATACACATATAAGTTCAACTTATTTTTAGGTCATCGAATGAATTCAAATCAAAACCAAAACATTTAACTTTTCCATAAATGCAAAAGTATTACCACAGGTTACCCGCCTCTAAGAAACTTACACTGAAATTCTTTTCCTCAAACTGAAGATGTCTTTGATTTAGTCTCAGTAATGAATTCAATCAAGCGCGTTAATACCCAATTACTCATAAATCACTTTGAAACATGCAAAGACCTTATTCCATACAGATACACCTTTATTACAGTTAACTTTAAATACCAACCTTAGTCTATGGATCAATGCTTCAACATCTCATTTGTTCTTTTGTTTCACAGACTTCTCCTTTATCCAATTATTCCCATATCATTCAGAAAGAATGTACTGTTCCAGGGAGTTTACCTTTCATAAGACTATACAAGAGTACCAATTGACTCAATTATTTGATTGAGAACCACAAGATTCCACTACTTGAATTGTGCTTACATCTTAAACTACCTGCTTTGATTTTAGAAATATGCCATAAAAATGAAAAGCAAGGACCTAATTAGATATCATCTCCACCTTATAGCCAGACTCAGGAATAGTTAGGTTGGGAAATCTTCCTTTTTCAGAGAAACACAACAGGGAAACTGAGTCAGAAGGATCCCATCTCAGGCAGAGGCCAGGATTGTCCTTTGAAGCAAACCTCTACCTGTAAGACTCATATTTTCTCTGAGTAGCAGAACACAATTTGTTATTGTCCAGAAGCTTTTACCTCAGATTGCAAGTTTCACTAATCGAAACTTTTATATTTGTCCTAAAAGCTAATCATTAGAGATAATTTATCACCAAAACAAGTTCCTTGTTTAGGAACTTGGTGACTCAAACAAGCTCCTTAGAGCTGTTGGGAGTTGTACTTTTTTATTAGCCCCAAGGGACTTCTCTGAATGGGCAGAACCCTCCTTTCCATACATACACAGTAATCAATTACCAGCTTTTGGTTTTTTGAGGTTATTTTAACCCCAAATAACTTAGTTATCTCTCTTACAAGTTGACCCATAGAGGAGGTAGGCTATATTAAATCGAGGTCTTGAACAGTGATCTAGATCACTTGGTCCTGACTAAAGAGACATCAATTTCCATATCACTCGACAATAGAGTGAGTCAACATCTTTTTTTCTTTTCCCAGACCTGAGTTCAGATTAGATCTTAAGAAGTTCTTCAGTGATAATGACTGTACGTAGAGATGGGGAATGAGGAGACCACCAGGAGGCTATTGGTCTTAAAGTATCACAGAGCTTCCTCGAGTCCTAAAATTTCTGGTCTCCCTTACTTTGTCCCTTATCTTCCAACCCCCCCAAAACCTCTATGTCAGCATCAATTCTACACCACAGACACTTACACAGAATTCCTAACAGCTTCGTAACCCATTCATCATCAACTTAACAATGCAGTTCCTAATATAACAACATTTAGATGAGAGAAATTGCCTTTTCAACAACATAGCTTATCATATATTTAAAACTTGAAGCAGTCCATTGTCAATTTAGGTGAATGCATTTTGTGTTTAACCCTGATAGGAAGAGCACTCTCAGATGCTTCTCTTTATCCCTTCAGGATGGATTTTAACTTGAATCATATCAAATGTGAATTTATAATTTCTGATGGTAAACATTTTCACCCTTTTGTTAAAATCAAATACTTTTCATACTTAAAAGAAAACCTTGTTCATAACTTCACATATTTCCTTGAAGAAATGCGGTCACCATGCTCAGCTCTGAATAACCGTTTTCCTGTACTTCCTTAAGGAGCTGAAATCCTGTCTCCTCTCTGAGACTTCAGATAAGAAAAAGCTGCTTTATATTCTTCAATTCCCTACTCCCATTCTCACACAAAAAAAGGTTTGAATCAGATTAGCTAAAGATGGCCCCACACAAAAAGACCTAAGTAAAGATAGTGATTGCTAGGAACAGTAGTAATTACAAATCATAGTAAACACTATCTCTACCACAGCACTCATTTTTCACTTTTATAAAACTTTCTATAACTTTGTCTATTGGATTTCCAATCAAGCTACAAATTTTTGCTTTTGAGTCTCTGACGTTGCACTCTTTCCCAAATCTCTCGAAGGAAGATGGGGGAAAAATGTGGCTAAGAATATATGGAGCTGAGGGCACGTGGGCTGACTGTGGTCCCACCCAAATGTTCTTCCAAATCTTCCACCTCTTTCCCAATCTCCACTTAAACCACATCCATTCTTAAATGCCTCACAATTTACATATCAAGAGAGCCACATTATCTTTTCATAATTCATTTTAAACAGAGCCCTGAAATTCTAAAGCAATCGCTTTATACAAACTTAACTTTGAAATGTAATTAGACCTCAATTTATACATACTTGAATTTTTATTTTTGCTTGCTAATTTTAACATTTCCCAATCCAGTCAGATCAATCATTTTTTCAGTTGTATCTCAACACAGAAAAACCTCTCTTTTGGGTGAGGCAGCCCCTCTTGGATCTGATAGAAAAATAGTTTTTCCCTCATTTATCTTTCATATCTTTCTTTTTACATTCAAAATCTTGACCAGAGTTTAGAATGCAGAAAGATTTTTTTCCTAACAGCATTTAAAAAGTTTTCAAGCTCTCTATTAATATTATTCCTGCAACCAGACCAAGCCAAACAGCAAAATTTTCTTCTCTCTTTCTCTCTCTCTTCCACCCCACTCACTTCTCTCAACCTGCTCCAGTGGAAGAAGGGGAAGATAGAGAGAAAGGCAGTTTTTGCTGGCTGGACACATGTGTAACTATACACCACAAACATGAAACACTTCATAGATATGTGACAAAGCATTATAGAGGGCACACCAACTTTGAGTTGCAATTTCCTGTGATTTCTAGCCAATTTCAAAAGGATCCTTCCTAGAATCTAGATTCACTTGTCCCTCCTCTTTTCTCTTCACTGCTCCCTTTGCTCCCTTCCTTCTCTCAGGAGCAAATGCAGGAGGAATAAGGAGAGGGCTTTAACCTATATTCATCCCCATGGGCAAATACTCTGAGGATCTCATCCTCCTAGTACCAGTCTTTCCTTAGAGCTCCCAAACTGACTAACATTCCCCCAGTGGACTACTTTGGAGTATTTTGGAAGGGATTCCTCAAATTCTTTCCCTGGCACCTTCTTCTTTGAATTCTCCCCTCCAGTCTCTAAGTCAGTTCTATTAACTAGTAGCCAGTTAACCCAGATTGAATGACTTCCAGAGATAAGAGATCCCTGGATCAACAAAGGCAGTATTGTGCCACCAATTTCCTACCTTTGTTTGATAGTATCGACTTGCATCATCCTCAGCCGTTCAACCTAGTGTTTTTAACAGTATTCCTGGGTTCATAATTATTCCAAACATTCCCAGGAAGTTAGCATTCAGAAGAGGGGAAACTTGCCTATGGATGTCCAGGCCATCGAAAACCAATGGGCACATTTCCTGCCCTCCATAGTGAGCTTCCCTTTTCATGCTAGAGATCCCAGATGAGCCCGAAAAATGTGAGAAACAAGCCCCAGACTGTGAAAAACATGCTCATCTTACACAAACAATACTCGTGAAATAAAAGCTTTTACTAATTTTTATGTTCATTCCCCCTGAATGAACAGATAGCTCCAAGGGGAACACTACAATTATTCAGACCAATGCAAGCCTTCTTACACTGTTGGGATTCAGATCTCCCACTTCATCATCTATGGGCTACAAGAAGCCTCCTGAACATTGCACTTCATGTTCTCCTCTCTGAAAGGCTTCCCCTCAAACAGCTTATCAAGCCTGTGTATGTTTCTGATCTTTTACCTGACCATGCTATATGTTCATCCTTTGTTGCTGAAGAAGACCATGCCATCAGAGAAATGATGACGTGACTTGCACTTCACTTCGTTTTGAGTGAGGGACGGTTGTACAAATCACCAGCCTCACTTCTCCTCCAGAGTCGTCTGAATCCTGTGACCAGATATTCATCAGGATGACTGGAGATGACCCAGGATAAGGCAGTTGGGGTTAAGTGACTTGCCCAAGGTCACATAGCTAGTGAGTGTCAAGTGTCTGAGGTGAGATTTGAACTCAGGTCCTCCTGACTCCTGCACTAGTGCTTTATCCAATGTACCACCTAGCTGTCCCTAGCTGACCATGATAGGTCCCAACTCTATGTGCTATCTAAGTGCTTTCACTTAAAGCTGGGAGGAGTTTTAACCCTGTAGAAACAAAATTCCTTTTTTGGTTCCCACACATTCTTAGTTCATGACCTGACCATTCCAAAGAGGAAATTGGCTGGATTTGGTCCTCAGACTTCTATTTGCTATGCTTTAATGTAGACAATTATTCATCCATTTGTTTTTTTCTAAATAGTGCCAAACCTAGAACAAAATTCAATTATCAATAAAGGCCCTTGAAAAGTTCTTCAAATAATCTCAGATGAATTCTTTTCCCTCAGAAGGGAGATTTTACAGAGTTCAACCTATGTTACAAAAACTTTCCCAGATCCCTTGGGGCAGGCCTTGAGCTGCCAGAGAATCCTCAGGGAGGCCTGCCTTAACTTGTTATTCATCTGGATCAAGATGATAGAATGGGCCACGGGGTAGATGGCACTTATTACCATTGAAAACGTGACAGGGAGAAGACTTTCAAAGAGAGCATAGCTCATGGCTGCCATGATGATGCCCACATGGTACAGTAAAAAGAGGAAAAGGAAAGATACCATAGATTTCATGATTTTCTTGTGGACCTCTGTGCTGGAGTCTTTGGAGGTTGTGACATTGCCCTGCATCTGCCTGGTGTGCCTCCATAGGGAAAAGACTAACAAAAAACAGGAAATGAGAGATAAAATAAAGGGGACAAAACCCCCCATGTAGTAAAGAATCAGACTGAAAAAATGGTGGCATTTAGTTATTTGTGTCTTTTGAGTCTCATTTGTTTTATTTCCAGGCACAGCACAGATTTTATATATCTCAGTCATTTTCTCTTTCAACAGAAGGTTAACAAACAAGGCAATGAGAAAGCAGATGGAAATCATCCTGAGGACCACTTGGTTAACCCTCCACTTCAGCCAGAGGAAGACAGGGTGAGAAAAGTTGGAGATCTTGAGGAAGTAGAAGATGCTGAGGCAGGTGCCAAACCAGGCACTTAAGTGGTTGCTCAAATTCCAGAGAGACTCTAAATGTCTCATCTTACCAGAGGCATAAAGATCAAGGAAGAAATTAAATACAACGATTGCAGATACGAATGACACCAATAAAATAATCCTGGAGATGGCCAAGGCAGTGAGGATTAAGTCCATTAAAGACAATCTTCCAGTCTTGATCCAGTCCATGAAATTGACCAGTCCAATGAAGCCATTGGCAAACTCACCCACTAGAAACTCTCCAGCTGCCAACGTCACAAAAATGATCCTAATGGCACCTGGCATGTCTGCAGCAAAGAAAATATCTTTCAAAGCATTGAAAGTGAAATATTTTCCCAGCCAATGTGATATCTTTATCTCAAATGATAATTTTCTTTGCCTTTGTAACCAGTTTCCCTCTTTGCCTACAAAGTACCCAACTCTCTTATGAAATGGAACTTTGATCACCTTCAGGAGACCTGCTACTCTCCCTTTGACAATAGACCAGGGAGCGATTTTGGCCCAGATCCTGGTGCTTTGAATATGGCCAGATGGGAAATTTCCATGTTATTCCTGATTGAAAGGCAAGGTGCTGTTTGTTCAGATGCAAATGAAAGGCAGTTTCCATTTCGTTGTTTTGACCATTCTCCCTCAGCCTAATTTGCCTTCAAGAGTTGTCAGTAATAGCCTAGAATTTGGGAATATAGAAAAAAGTAAATAAATGTCAAAAAAAGAAAAGGTGATAGAAGCCTGAAACCTTCTTGACCGTCTTCGTGACTGAGACCCAGTCTGGTCTGGTTGAAGATTGCTATTGATCATTTGCGCCTCAATAAGAGCCAAAGTGTGAACTCATCAACCAAACACTCTTTGCTTTGCTCTAAAATTGCCATTTCTTCTGTCAGCAAATTTGACACTATATGAGGCTAACTAGAAGCATTCTTTCTGTAACCACTAAAGGACAAGATGTCTGGGACCAGACATTATCTTGAATAATGGGACTTGTTTGATCTTGGTATCCTAGGGACATATGATATACAGGGGAACCAGATATTCTGGGATCATAATTTCCCATTGACACTCCCTTGTCATTTGTCTTGTCTTATCGTATTTACAACTTATTCAACTAAGAAACTTCTTTTCCCATGCTATGGTCAAACACATGTGGAGACCAGAAATCTGCGGGACACAGACACCCTGAGTTGGGATTGTTCTAAAATGTATTTAAGGCTGATCATTCTTTTATCATTCAGTAAGATTTGATCTGGCTCAGTGCCTCTAAGAATTCTGGTAGCTTTAAGGGAATAAGTAATATTAAATTATATGCCACCTAGCCTGCTTGCCTCTTTTTAACTAAACTTTTAGGTCAACATTATCTATCCCTCCATCCCATCAGGGTAATTCCAGAATAGGGAGCACTTGCCACATTAGGGAACCAAAGGAGGAATGAGCCAAAAGCCATGTCTCCTTTGCAAATGATGCAGCACCTTGTCCCCTGGCACCGTTGGAGGGTAGGAGAGCTAGCAGGAGAGTGAAGATGGCTCAGGTCTCTGTGTGCCACATGAAAGCACCAAATCCTGTCACCCCTATGTCTCCCATGGTCAGAAGTATCCAGGGCCTTGAAATTCCCAAGGTGCCACAACCCTTCAGCATGGGATCATGCACATCTGCATAGAAAAGGTCAGCTTTGCATTTTCTAGGTTTAACCCCTCTTACTCTCTGAATCTATTGCATGGTCAGGGATTAAAACACTGAATTAAATTGTATGGGGAAATTATGACTTTGTCCAGGTAGCCCCTGTAGTCATGTGGTGACTCCCTCTCATAGTGACAGGAGGGTCCATGCTTGCTACCTTTTCCCCATCAGGGTTCTAGAGACATCCTTGATGAATTATGGGATCTTTTCTAATATTCTCAATGTGAGACTCCATTCTGGAATATTTTTAACTACCCAGTGCTAATAATGATTGAGTTTCATTTTGTTGCTCCTTAATATCTCCTTAATACCATTTCATAGTGCCCCAATATCATTCAGCTGGTTAATATCAATTAGACTTTTTAAAAGAACATTTACCGAGAAGTTGTCATGAGAACAGACAAAGAAGCTGAGATGGGGAGCTGGGTCACTGGCAGCAGAGTGGGTGACATTGGCTAGGCTCTCAATCTCTTTCCACCTGGAAAATCAGAGCATCCCTTGTCTTGTTGAACCAAAGAAAGTCAGGAAAGAGATGGGGGGAATCTCTGGCCATCTAGTTCCTTTGGATGTGTATCCAGTTCTGGTTGGGCAACCTTTCAAAAGTCCCTGTCTTCATATCTACTAAACATACAGGCAGCAGTCATTACATCAATCTAACTGGGATTCTATCACTCTTAATACACTGTGTGTGCTCAGTGAGCTTTCACTGGGTGGGCCTCTGCTCTGCTCTTCCCTGTTTAAATTGTTTTCATCTTTTGACAATTGTTACTGAACTGTTCAGGTGTCTATCCATGATGGTCCTTGGGAGTACCTGGGAGGCATAAGCACCCTGCTCTTGTGTTGAATGCCTGACAGGAAAGAGTCTCACAGCAGTTGGCATGGGAAGAGATTTCACCACCCCACATGTACATATGAAAAACACAATTGTCCCCAAGTAGAATGATGCAGACCTTTGAAAATAAACATCTCCCAACCCCCCCTTAATGGTAATGTTTTCCCTCTGCTGATCATCTCCAATTTACTCTGGTTTATCTTCTTTATAATGTTGACCTGAAAACTTAGTTAAAGAAAAGGCAACAGGCTAAATGCATACATTTTATGATTTAATTAATTAATTAATCAATTCCCTATTAAATAAAATGGCAACATAATGCATTATGGAGCCAGAAAAATGTTCTGGCTACCCATACAAAGAATTGGGCAGCCTTAAATCTGTTTTAGGACAAAGAAGTGTTCTTTGTCCTTCAAATTTATGATCTCCATAAGTGATTAACTAGACCATTAGAAAGGAATTTCTTAATTGCATAGGTTGCAAATACAATAAAATTTGACAAAGTTTCAGATAGAAATTATGACCTAAGATGTTTATGTTTACTTTACCATTAACATGCCATAACATAGTATACGTCTACAAATATTAAGATAATGGAATATGTCCCATTATTCAAGATAGTATCCTAGGTTAAAGGTCTCTAAAGGAATGTTAAGTCAGCCTTGGCTGGCTTTTGTTGACATAGGAAGAGGCATTCTCTGAGTTTGCTTCAGAGAAAACAAAGAGATTATTCCAAAATTTTATATTAAACATTATCAATACATAATCCTTTTTACATGGTCTCCTCCACTACTGCTCTCTGAGCTTCCTGAGGGCAGGAGCTGGTTTGGCTCCTCTTTGTAGCCCTATGGCTTAACCTGATGCCTGGCACACGGTAAGCAATGAATAGATGTTTGTTTAGTGGATTGGAATACAGGAAATAGAAAGATAAAGAAAATCCAGCTTTCCATCTCAGAAAGAAACTTGAGCCTACAGGGCTTCCTGTACCCTGGGGAGCATTTTCTGAAGGGAACTGAGACCTTGAGTTAACTAGCAGTCACTCCTTCATCCTCTGGTGAGAAACCAAAATCACTGAGGTGAAAACTCTCACAATTCCCTCAGTGCATTGGGCTGTCCAAACTGGATCTGGACAAAACTTCTAGGTTTCCCTTTCTATTCAGGGCACATCCTCCCAAAAATTAAGCACTTAAGATTGATTATTCAGGGTTTCTAGGTCAACAGGTAAACTTTATACTATGGACCCCCAGTACTTAAGGATCTTGCGTTTAGACGCAGAAGAAAAATATGAACATGTATCAGTTAGGTACCAACATGTCATGACCACAAAGGTAGTACTTGTAAAAGATTGAATCACACAACAGGTATCAGTACTTAAACATTCAACTATGCAAAAGTTGTCTCAGATAATTTGTTTGATTTGTAAAGGAAAACAAACAGAAAAAAACACCTGTCAATTATAGCCTAAAACTAAGAGGAAAAAAAATGCCATTTTCTCTAGTGAATCCCCAAAGGAAGTATAGTCAGTAACAAAAATCCCAAAATTATAAATTGTCCAGCAAGTTTGCACAAATGTGAATAGTTCAAGGTCTGTCTCTCTCCTCCTCCTTGTCCTTCCTCTCTCCCTGTCCCTCTCCCTCTCTCTCCCTCTCCACCCCCCCACACCCCCCATCCCCACCCCCCTACCCTCTCTCTCTGCTGATAGCTTTATTTCCATGGGAAGAGCTCACAATCTTGTGTATTCTTTAGTAGATTCTAATATCTATAATTTTTCTGATTTCTGTTTGGTATTTTGCTCGGATAAATGAAGTTCCTTGCTATTTGATACTTGTAATAGTCTTTTGTGTGATCAGTATTTGGTGAGGAGAGAATAAGTTCATAACAGTAAGCAAATGATAATCATTTAATATCATTTTTTGAACCCCAATAAGGGCCAAAGCCTGAACTAATCAACCAGACATGCGTTGCTTTGCTGTAAAAATACTCTTTCCTGTGTCAGCATCTTCAAAGGCCAGATAAGGTGGACAAGGCATTTTCTTTCTGTTTATAACAGGACTCCTGCAACCAGAGCATGAGACTTGTCTTGTCTTGGTATCACAGAGACATATGCTACATGGGGAAACCCAGACATCTTGGAATTCTAGTTTGCGACACTGCTTTATTGTCTTATCTCACTGTATTTATTTCTTCCCTTTCTCATATGTTTTATATCCGTTGTTGCTGTTAAGTTCTTTTCAGTCATGTCTGACTTTTTGTGACCCCATTTGGAGTTTTCTTGGCAAAGATATTGGAGGTTTACCATTGCCTTCTCTAGACCACAATAGGGCAATCCTGGAGACAGTGAGGATGAAGTCCAGTGTGGATACTTCCTTAGTCTCGACCCATTCAATTTAGTTCACCAGTCCAATGAAGCCATTGACCAAAAACCCAACTAGGAACTCTCCAGTAGCCATAGTTGCATATATTAAAGCTCCATGGGTACATCTGACAGCAGCTGACCTGTCCTTGTGAAGATGTCAGTGAAGGCCAGTTCTTATTTCATTACTTTGCACCCTTGCCTAATTTGCACTGAAAATAAGTGTCTGAAATCTCCTAGAGTTTAGAGAGTATATGGGAAAATGGAGATGGAGTGTTCTCAGCCTCCTCCTCCCTGAGATGCAATCTGGTCTAAGAAAATGGACCCTGCTGCCATGCACTAGCTGCATGAAATCACAAGTTCTGGGGACTTTGGCTTCCTCTACTGATATTCTACGTGTGAACTCTTTCAAGGAGTCTGGTCCTATGTTGACATATGAATGGAGGCATCTTGCTGGAGGAGACTTTTAAGCAGTGATTTACTCTCCTGAATCAAAAACTATTTTTAAAAAAATTGTCTTGCACATGGTCATGGGTTGATTTGAACTGGTGGAAAAGTAATGACTTTGTAAAGAACATGCTTTGTTTAATGCTAAAATCAGATTGTCTGAGTTCTCTTTTTGCTTTCATTTGACACATTTTCTTCACCAATTTACCCAGAACCCTCAGAACAGAGCAGTCTCCAAAATTGCAGCCAGGTCTTCATGGTTGGGATGGAGTCTACAATGGGAAAGTTACTTGTGGAACACAGAGTTCAGATCTCATTGCGCAGGCATCTGTGACATCATACTATTACCCATTGGATGTTTGAGAAACACCAGTGTCTATGAACTGCTCAACTTAAAATCATTCCCCATGTTTACTCATGTGAGAAGCAATGCAAATTACTCCATGTATTAAAAGTGAATTTGGAGAAAAAACATTGTCATTTTTAAATACTTTTCATTTTAAATACTTTTAAAGTCTTTGTTTTAATTTACATAGATATTAATTTTTTTAATATCTTTTTTATCACCTTGATTTCCAATTATTTTCATCGTTCTGCCCCTCAATGCTTAAAGCCATGTCCAGCCCCAGCATCTGCCTGAATACTGCACCCTCTGCCTTTTAAGTATCACTTTCTAGCTTCCCTGAGAGAAGGGACTGTCTTGATTGCTTAAATTTGTGTCTTACATGCTTAGCATGGTGCCTGACCCACACAAAATAAGCAAGTCACTAAATCTCCCCTCTCCATGCCTTTGGCTATTTCCCTTGCCTAGAATGTACCTCCCACCCACACATACTCACATAACAGCATTGATGACTTTATGAGATAAACAGTTATAGGGGGAAGTACCAATGGTTAAAATAGCATTTTCCAGAAAACAGAGCCATGGTGTTCACTTTTTTTTGTCTGAGTCTTGGACTGTAGTCAGGGACAGTTCTAAACTATTTGTCTCTGTCCCTATTTAGATCTTTATTTATATATGTATTGGTGCCAGGGATTCAAGGATTTGGGGGTGAAATAGAATACAGTCATTTTACAGTTGTGGAAACTGAGATAAACAGAGGTGAAGTGAATTGCCCAAGGCCACATAGCTAGTAGGTATCTAAGGACAAATTAGAACTCAGGTCTTCCTGACTCCAGGTCTAGTATTCTATCTTCTGAGCCATCTAGCTGCCTGGATGTTCTATCAATATAATACCAAATATTTTATAGGACTTTAGGGTTTTTATGAGACTTTGAATACATTGTCATATTTAATCCTCATAACATCCCTAGGAGGTAAGGGCTACTATTGCTATTCTCATTTTTTCAGATGAGGAGACTTAAGCTAAGGTAGATTAAGTGATCTGTCTGGTATTAGGGGGGATTAAAATTCATGTCTTTCTGACTCCGGATTCTGTACTTTATCTACTACATGCAGCTATCCCTCAAATGATTAAGAAAGACAGATAAAGAAAATATATTATGCTTAAAGACATAATAGATTATAAAACATATGTATATATTATTTACAGATTCACATACATAAACATATATAGATACATATAATCACTGAATCCAAGAACATCCAATAACTTAAAAGATAAACCATTCAAATTGTGGGTAATCGAAATCATACTTCAGGGACTGTTAGAGAATTCATGACACCTTTTTCAGACTTAGATAAATCTAAAAGAAAGGTAAACAGGAAAGAAATGAAGAATTTAAATGGAATATTTTTAATACTAGATATGATAAATACTCATTTGTCAGCAATATACAGAATTTAGGCAAAGACTGATCACAAGTTAGAATATGAAGAATACATAAATTATTATGAGAAGGCAGAAATAGCAAACATCTCCTTTTGGGAACCGAATTCAAATCTCCTGTGGCCTCATTAAAGTGAGTATTCCTTCCATTGATGTGGGTTATAGCCCACCCATGCATATTCTTCCTATGTGTCTCTTGTTCAGATTTTCTCCTAATTTTCCCAGATGTGATTCTTGCCATCACAAGGACACCAGTAGAATGTACAGGTTTTCCATTTCTTGTTCTCATATGACCAGCCCATTTTATTTTTCTGACCAACATTAGGTGATATCCTTTATTCCACCTCTTTGTTATTTTGATAGTCTTTTTTTCATTCAGTTTTTGTCTCTCCATTACCCTCTGAATGATACATTCTTTCTAATTCTTCAGAGATCACAGCATTTCTTGGTTCACAGAATTACAAAAGACAGTCCTTTGTTTCAGGGAAATGTTGGGGATCACTAATGTAACTAATCTCTCCAGTCTGTTTAAAGCAAGGCTTAACTTATTTTCCATATGCAATATGTGTCAATGATCCTAATATACCAGTGGACAAGCTCTACAGGTAAACCATCTAATTTCATGTTTTTTATGGACAATAGGTAACCTTCATTCACTTCTTTGCCTCCTGTGGGTATAGTTAAGTCAAACTTTAGATTTCCATTATTTCTAATGTTTCTGATTACAATTAATAGAATAAGCTCAAAAAAATTCTTCAAGGATTCAATGTGCCTTCTTTACTGCCTCACCTCTCCCTGAAAAATACAAGGCTTCCCAAAGTTCAGTCTCTGCCACCTAGACTTTCTGAGGGACTTTGAGGCAGTCTGTGAGTTTCTCCAGTATCCTCATATAGGCCTGTCTCAGCTTGCTGTGACCCAGGATTAGGATGATAGAGTGGGTCATGGGATAGATACTTATGACTATCAGTGAAAACATTGCCAGAAGTTTATTGCAAAACATTGATAGGTTAAGGCCTGCTATAATGATGCCCAAATTGTACAGTATGAAGAGGAAGAGAAAGGAGACAATGGCTACCATAGCCCTCCTGTGGGCCTCTGTACTGGGATCCCTGGAGCCTGTGACCTTGAGATGCATCTTCTGGGTGTGCCTCCACAAGGATAGCACTAATAGGAAACAGGAGATGAGGGAGAGAGCAAAGGGGACCAAACCCCCAGTACTGGAGAGAATCAGGGTGGAAAACTGTAAGGTTTTATATGCTAGATTATTAGGAGTATTTGTTTTATTTTCTGAATCAATGGAAACTATCTTAATCTTAGTAATTCTCCCTGCCATTGGAAGGGTAATGAACAAGGATAGGAGCCAGCCACCCAACAGGACCCTGAGGACCACCTTATTAACTCTCCATTTCAGCCAGAGGAAGACAGGATGGGAGAAGTTGGCAATCTTCAGAAAATAGAAGATGCTGAGGCAACTTCCAAACCAGGCACTTGAATAGTTGCTGAGGCTCCAGATGGCTTCTAAAATCACCCGGTTACTAATGAATTTTTTTTTAAAATTGAAAAAAACATAAAAGTTCATTGCTATTAGTGCCAACAAGGCACCAATCCTGGAGATGGCCAAGCCAGTAAGGATGAAATCAACGGAGGTCACTCTTCTAGTCATCATGCAGGCAATGCAGTTTACTAGTGCAATGAAGCCATTAGCCAAAACCCCTACTAGACACTCTCCACATGCCACAATCACAAAGATGCTCTCCAAGACAGCTGGCATGTTTGTGAAAACAAATTCCCAGATACCTTTAATACTGTTTCTGGTGAATGGATTTCCAGCCAAGCAGAAAAGTATTTCTGTCTCCTGAAACAACAGGAGTTTTCTTCTCTCTCTTTCTTGTGGTCAGAAAACACTCTGTCCTGCTTTGAGATGAAGCTGCTGTTGTATACACAGTAAAACATCTCCTTTCCTTGCTAAAAGTTAAGGTGATTGTTAGCTGAGACGTGGAGTGGGTAATTCTAGAATTTCTGAGAGCTAGTTATACATGTGAGCTCTGCCTAAGGGGCTGAACTGCTATTTTCAAAGATGTAAATGAAGGACAGATTCTATTTCATTGCTTTGCACTTTTAACTCAACCTAATTTGTCTACACAAGAGAAACAAACAAAACATCTAGCATGGAGTCCGTACAACAATACAGGGATGGAGTAGTGTCAACTTTCTGACAATCATCTTTCCTGCAATGCACTTAGGTCTAGTGGAAAGAAGACTTGGACCTTTGGGTTTGAATCCAACTCTAACATGCTCTATCCCAGGCAGTTTCTTCCTAGCCCACAGCCTACCCCAGCAACAACCTTTATCTCCCTTCCTGATACAGGAGCCACCTGTACCTCTAGAATTTATTAGTCTGAACCAGCTGTGTACTGTGTAAATGGGATATATACTGGGTTACTCACTGACCAATCATATGCATCCCAGACTAAGACATATGTACACTCCCTTACATTTATCTTGTCTAACAAGGCATTGATGAGAGCAGTCTGGTATTCCTTAGTCAGTCCTGACCACTAGTTGACATTTCAGGCCTCAAGCCACACCTCCATGTAGACCCCCTTGGGCTATTTCCTGATGAACTCTGGGCAAAATACCTGAACAGTAGATACCAAAAGTGCATGTTCCTTTAAGAAC
Organism: Bettongia penicillata ogilbyi; assembly: GCA_023548195.1. Taxonomy (NCBI): domain Eukaryota; kingdom Metazoa; phylum Chordata; class Mammalia; order Diprotodontia; family Potoroidae; genus Bettongia; species Bettongia penicillata. Next base: position 1,838,178 of record JAJHZJ010000591.1, on the reverse strand, counting down.
CAACCACTCCCTAACTACGCCCTGGATGTTGTCCTTCATTCTCCAAGAGGACTAAAATGACATCACCATGATAAAGTGAAATTTCCATGTGATCCACTGTGGCTGATCAGACCAATATGAGCTTAGAATGCCCTACCCCAGGTTTGGTAGATAGTCCATGTGAATATTTGGGGTGGTCACTCCAAATTTGTGCTTTCTCAATTTTACCTTGTGCTGTCTCAAATCTGCTTTGCTCAAAGAGCCCAGCACCCTTTCTGATGTGGGCACACCATGCTGAGCGGTCCTGTGCCAGTTTCTCCCATGTTGCACAGTCAAATCCAAAGTTCTTCAGAGAGACCTTGAGAGTGTCATTGTATCGCTTCTTCTCACCACCATGTGATCACCTGCCCCATGTGAGTTCTCCATAAAATAGTCTTTTTGGCAAGCATAAATTTTACATTCAAACAACGTGGCCAGCCCAGGAGAGTTGCACTCTCTGAAGCAGGGTTTGAATGAGCTTGAGCAAGGACTTCAGTGTCTGCTACCTCATCCTGCCAGGTGATCCTCAGAATCTTCCTAAGACAATTCAGATGGAAACAATTCAGTTTCCTGGCATGGTGCTGGTAGACTGTCCATGTTTCACAGGCATACAACAATGAGGTCAGCCCAATGGCTCTGTAGACCTTCATTCTGGTAGTCAGTCTAATACCTCTTCTCTCCCTACCTTTTCTTTGGAGCCTCCCAAACACAGAGCTAGCTCTGGCAATGCGTGCATCAACCTCATTATCAATGTGTACATCCCTGGAAAGTACACTACCAAGGTAAGTGAACTTATCCACAGCATTCAAAACTTCTCCATTTGTTGTAACTGATGGTTCAATGTATGGATGGTGTGGTGGTGGCTGATGGAGCACCTGTGTTTTCTCAGTGTTAATTATTAGACCAAAATGGGCACAGGCAGCAGAGAATTGATCCATACTTTGTTGCATCTCAGCTTCAGAGGCTGCATTGATTGTCCTGTGATAATCACGAGGAGGTCTCTCTCTTAGTCCCTGCTGGCAAAATTCTTGCTTGAGTCTTCCTTAATAGGCTGATCCTTCACCTGGAAAATGGTCATCCACCTGAGAGCCAACGTGGCTTCAGAAAAGGCTGAGGAACAGTTGATTTGGTGTTTGCTGCCCAGCAACTGCAGAAGAAACGCCAGCAGAATAGAGGTCTGTACACAACGTTTGTAGATCCTGTGACGCTGTTAGTCATGAGGTCTTATGGAAAATTATGTCAAAATTTGGTTGCCTGGAGCACTTCATCAATGTTATACATCAAGTTCATGAGGGCATGTTTGCCCAGGTTCTGGATAATGGACAAAGCTCTCGTGCCTTCCCAGTCACCAATGGAGTGAAATGTGCTTGCTCCCATGCTTTTTAGCATGATGTTTTCAGCCATGTTGATAAATGCTTTCAATGAGAATGAACATAGCATCAAGGTCAACTACCATATTGATGCTAAGTTCTTAATTTGAAAAGGCTACAAGCCAAGATCAAAGTGGAAGGAGTATTGGTGCATCATTTTCTGTTTGCAGATAATTGTACACTCAATAACCACTCCCTAATTCCATTCCGAATCACCTAGTTCATATATTTGACACATGTTTTACTATAGAATATCCTATATAAACTTTACCTGTACCTCTCTAAGGTTGCAGGTTCCCTAAGAACTCTTCCCTGCTGAAAAGTGTAATAAATTTTTACCTTGAGCTCAAAAATACTTGAATCCATGAATTCTTCTCCAGACAGCCCATGCAGAGAATTCCAGTCTTGTCATTCCTGTCCCCCTAACTCTCTAGCACTCACCCTGCAAATGTGTATGAGGTCACCTGATTGATGACAGGATAAGAGATCAAGGGACTCCTGTTTGAGGGAGAGTGTAGAGTTGGACTGGTTTATCAGAGGATTGACACACAGGGAGATGACCTGGGAACAAATGGAGGGAGGGAGGTCAGGGAGGTCATTGTGAAGACAATCTTCAATCATCTGCTAACTAATGCCTGTGTCTCCTCTATACTCCACAAACCTTCATGTTGTCCATCCCCTCCTGCTAGCCATCCTCCTCAATCTCTCCTTCCTTCTGTGGCTAACCTCCCTGACAAAGGCATCTACAACATGGGCCTCCATTATGGCTCCTCTAACTTTGTCCTTAACTCTCCACATCTGCCATCTCTTTCTTCCCTCAACTGAAGTTTTTCTCTCCAAAGTCCCAACTGGCCTCTTCATGGCCTCCGCCAGATTCTCACTTCCCTATTATTGTCAAGGGTACCACCATCCCCCCAGCCACTCAGGCTCAACACCCAAGTGTCATCCTCACTCCTCACTCTGGCCCCTCCCATACACAATGAGTTGTCATCTCCTATCATTTCTGCCTTTGTGCCTTCTCTCAGCCTCCTCTTTCCTCTGGCATTGCCTCAGCCTTGGTGCAGGCCCTCATCACCTCATGTATGGACTAGAGCAGTGCTCTGTGTTTCTTCTGGTTTCAGATCTCCACCCACACCCTTTGGCTGGGCAATTAAGAGAATTAAGGGAATTTTGGGGAGACCAGTTTCAGTTGAATGACGATGATGGAAGTCAAAACACAGAAAGTTCAGAAAGAATGAATAAAATAGTGGTGGAGGCATTGCCTTCTAAACCTCGAAGTGGAACAGAGATATGGGATGATAGCTGAGAGGCATGAATGGATGTAGTGAGGGTTTGGGGGAGTATTTCTAGGTGATAGGAAAGTGGCCAATAGGAGGTATTTAAGATAAGAGAAAGAGAGAGAGGAGACAGAGAGACAGATGGGGGCAGGCCAGAGACAGATGGGGGGACAGAGATGGGGGGGGCAAAGAGAGACAGACAGAGAGAGTGGGGGCAGAGAGAGAGAATAGATATTGAATATACTCATTGCTCTAAGCCAAGCAAAAGTAGAAAACGGAGAACTTGTCCAGATGAGAATATAACAGGAAATGCACCAGAGTGAACAAGCCCTTTAGCATGAAACTGAGGCAAACTCACCTTGACTGAGAGCAAGGCCTCACCTGTATCCAAGGAGGGAAATTCTCCCAAACTACTGGGGAACCAAATGGGAAATCCAGCACATTGTGAGGCCTTGGTTTCTTTATGTGTCTACTCTTACCAAACACCTTTCTCTCTCTCTGTGTCTTCCCAAAGAATTTCCAGAGGGTCTGGAACAACCTAGGTCTATCTCAGAGACAGAAGGACCACCTGTCTTCTTCAACACTATGTTACAGAGATACTTGTCTCTCAGGTACGCTTAGGACTAAGTAACACTGAAGTCCCTCCCAGCTATGAACAGCTGTCTTTGTGTAATTCCCAAATAAAATGTGTTTACTTTGTGGGGTTGAATAATGTTGAAATTTTCACAAAGTTGAAATAATGATAATATGTAGATATACATGTGGAAGGGTAGTGATGTGACAGCCCCTTAAAGAAAACATAAGATTAAGACAAATAGCAGTTCTATATTGAATTTGAAATAAATGACAGAAAAAAAATCAACTATAGCAGTGAAAACACTACACGTGAATGGTTTAAATTCTTTTAGTAAAGAGGAAGAGGTTATAAAATGAAATAAGAAATGTAGTTCACTATTATGTTGCTTACAGGAAACACATTCAGTGCAAATCATGGAAAGGGGAGGAAGGAACCTTGTTGACCTCTGCTCTTTTGTCTCAGCAGCAGTGACCTGAGATCTCAGAGAAAGACAAATCCTGTGAGGGCCTCTCCACACAAGCGTGGCTTTCCAGAGCTCTTTGCCATTTCCCAATGTGGCTTACAAAACAAAGTCTCTGGGCCCAGAGCAGGACCAAGGAGAAGCAAGCTGTCACGTAGCTCTCCTAGGATCCTCCTCCAGCCTTCTCCTATCTGTCTGACTGCTCCTTATCAGTCTTGAGGAAACTCACCCTGGCTCCAGCCCCTGCTATGCAGGCGTCCCCTTCTGCTCTCTCCTTTTCTCTCTTAAGTCCCTCTCTTGACGTCCTTCATAGCTCCTACAGCTTCAATGATCAGTTCTAGGTCTATGCCTCCCAAACTAACAGATCCAGCCATTAGGAATGAGTGAAAAAGCCTGGCAGCAAGATCATTTATTAAATGATTATCTTGCTTAGCAAAGGGGATCCAAATGAACAAAAAAAGACATTCCCTACCCTGGATGAGGGTACATCATAATGGGAGAAATAAGTGGCATTAAAGGGAACTGAAAGTGTGTGTGTGTGTCCATGGTGAGGGGGCACTTTTCCATTCAATTCATTAAATATTTTCAAGAGCCCACGAGGTGCTAGATGCTCTGCTAAGTCCTGGGGAGTCCTTGCCTTTGAGGAACTTACAATCTAATGGAGGGGGGGTACAGCACACCAACAAATACATGCAAAGCAAACTCTGTAGAGGATAAATGGGAAACACTGAAGAGAGGGAAGAAGCTGGAATTAGGAGGGGTTGGGGAAGGCCTCCTGCAGAAGACAGGATTTTAGTTGGAACTTAAAGGAAGCCAGGGAGGTCAGCAATCAGAGTAAAGGAGGAACACTGTTCCAGACAAGGGAGAGTCAGAGAAAAGGCCCAGAGCCTAGAGATGGAATGCCTGGTTTGTGGAAAATCCAGGAGGCCTAAAAGAAAATGTGTCAGGAATTAGTGTAAAAAGATTGGAAAAGTAGGAGAGGGGGACATTATGATGGGCTTTGAATGCCAAAAAAGAATGATGTCCTCGATCCTGGAGGTGCTAGGGAAGCCCTGGAGTTTACTGAGGAGGGGAGGTGACACAGATGGTAATTTTAGAAATGCCACTTCAGTGGCTGAATGGAGAATGGACTAGAAAGGGAAGAGACTTGAGGTAGATAGGACCAACATCAGCCCCACGTCAACCCCTGCAAGCTGCTGCAATAGCCTAGGTGGGAGAGTCTACACCACAGCCTAGGCTAGGAGGGCCTACACCACAGCAGAGGCTGTGTCAGAGGAGAGAAGGGGGTGTATCTGAAGGAGATTGTAAAGTTTGAAACTGACACACTTGGCATCATAGTGGATGTGGGGGGTGTGAGATAGTGATGAATCCAGGGTGACTTGTGGATTGTGAGTCTGTGCGGTTCAGAAGATGGGGTACCCTGTTCAGTCATAGGGAAGGGAGGAGGCAGAGAAGGTTCAGGGGAAATGGAATGATTTCTGCTTGGGGTATAATTGGTGACAGGAGAAGGAGGGTCCAAGGGAGGAGGGCTTGTGGAGTCGGACTGGCTCAGCGGTTAAGAGAGAGTGCCTAGTGTGGGGCAGAGAGCCTGCAAGAGGGCTGAATGCGTCAACCTCGTTGTCCATGTGTACATCCCTGGAAAGTACACTACCAAGGTAAGTGAACTCATCCGCAGCATGACTTCTCATTTGTTGTAACCAACGGTTCCACGTATGAATGGTGTGGTGGTGGCTGATGGAGCACCTGTGTTTTCTAACTGTTAATTATTAGGCCAAAATGAGCACAGGCAGCAGAGAATGGATCCAGACTTTGTTGCATCTCAGCTTCAGAGGCTGCATTGAGTGCATAGTCATCTGTGAACAGAAAATCATGCACCAGCACTCCCTCCACTTTGGTCTTGGCTTGTAGCCTTTTCAAATGGAAGAATTTACCATCAGTAGTCACTGGATCAAAGAATATGTGTCAGGAATTAGTGTAAAAAGACTGGAAAGGCAGCTCTGCCAGCATCCAGTGGGGATTCATGGTTGAGTGGAGGGAGTTGTCCATTGATCAGAAGGACTTTGGCCATGAGTCCATAGGAACTACTATCTCTGCCTGTGAATCAGCTGGTGTGGACCCTTCCTGCTCAGGGTGCCAAGGATGGGTGAATGCAGAGTTAGGCTTCCCCTCAAGAGCGACCAAGGGATGGACATCTCAGATAAGCCACAGGCTTAGGGGCAAGACTTTGAGAAAGAACTGTGGCCTCCAGGAGAGCTAGGAAGGGGGTGGGGAGGTCTCACTGCCCTAATAGGGTACAAGACAAGGCCCAGTGTGGATGAACCCAGTGGCTGAAGGAGGATTCAGTGCCTACTATCTAGTAGCCAGTCTGCTAGGTGCTTTACAAATATCTTCACTGAAGCCTCACAAGGACCTTGTAAGATAAATGCTATTATGATTTTACAGCCATGGAAACTGAGGCAAAGGTCCAGTGATCTGCCCAGGCTCATGTTGCTATTAAGTGCCTGAGGCCAGGCTTGAACTCAGGTCTTCACAAATCCAAGCCCAGCAGTCTCCCCACTGTACCACCCTACCTTGGCTAGACCCCTAGCTGCTCAGGAGCTTTCTATCCCAGAAACCCCAAGAGGCCCACCTAGTGAGGGGGTCATCGAGGGACCACCAGGTAACACAACAGTGCTGACCACAACTAGACCAGAGTCAGAGGATTCCTGCAGGTCAGACAGTCAGTCCCAAACTGCACAAACAGCCCCCTGTGCACCTGATTTGGCTTCCTGACGGGGATCCAAAGAAAGGCAAAGAGCCAAAGTTAAGGACAAATCATTCCTAGCCCTGAAGGAGTTCACAGCCTCAGGCCAGGAGGAGCTATTGATGGACTAGACTGAGACCTTCTCAGATTAAGGAATGGCCTCCAGCAGAAAGGCTCAGGGCCAGGTACAGGGCAGAAGTTGGGCAGGGCCTTGAAGGCCAGGTCAGACTTAGGAGGGAAGGGCAGACAGTCCCAGCAGAGGGGACCAGAGCCAGACTGGCTGAGTCAGGAGATGACAAGGGGACTAGCTGGACTGGAGGGCAAAGGGCATGGAAATGAGGTGGGAGGATGAAGGGCAAGGCGGGGAGGATGGAAGAGAGCCTGGGAAAAGGCCCTGCTGAATTCCAGTCACCTTCTCCTAGGATTCAAGGCTGTCCCCTCCATAATCCACCCCTCAGAGAAAGGTCAGCACCTTCCCTGCTGACAACCCTCAGTCTCTGACTATTGCCCTAACACCACTACCTCAGTCAGGCATTCATAGCCCCCAGACTGCCCTAGCCTCATTTCATGCCACTAACCAGACCAGCTGTTTCTTGATTGTGGTTTCTCATCTCCCACATTTCCTGCCTCCTTGCCTGTGGCTCCTCTGTCCCCATGCCTGGATAGGCCAGCTCATCCCTTCTGGCCCTGAGGAATCCTAGGGAGCAGCTTGGGGACTGCTCCCTCTGGGCAACCTTTCTAGTTCCCTCAGTCCTTGGCAAGATTGGGGTCTGCCTCTCCTCCAATTCCCTCCTCCCTTATCCTTGAACCTTGGGCTGGATGGGAAGCTCCCAGAGGACAGGGACTGTGGGCCTCGAGCCTTTGACTCCCCATCACCCACCACTGAGCCTGGTACCTAGCAGAGGTTTAATGGATGAGGGTGATACTGTGAATCTTGTTGGGGAACTGAGGCCCCAGAAGAAGCCAGGGCCTCCTTTCCTCTGAAGTCAGGGGTGACCCTCAGTTATGTCCTCCCAGGACCCTCTCTGGAGGCCTTGGGCTCCAGGACATTGCTTGTCGTGAGGACAGGAGGTGGGACAGTGGGGGTTGTCAAGTGAGGAGGACCAAGGGGAAAGTAGAGAGTGGGGCAGACTCAGCCACAGCAGGGAGAGACCCCACAGGGCCTGGGGCTCCACAGAAAAGGCCCAGGTTCAGACCAATGAGTTCAGAGCAGGAGACCCTTTCTGGAAGGACTCACCAGGGCTGAGGGCAGCCTGAAGATTCTCCATCAAATATTGCAGGTCAGTGTTCTCCAATCTCCTCACCTGGGCTCTTGCCTCTCTGACCTGGGAAGTTCTGAGCCTCAGGACCTGAAGCTCCTGCCTTTATCCCAGTACTCAGCTCTGCCCAGCCCCACCCTGAGTCTGGTGGGCTCAGTTACAGGTGCTGGGAGTTCCCCTGATTCAGGGCTGGTTTGCAACCTTTGAGGAAGGAACCCTGGGATGAAGGGGCACACACCCTTGGAAGGTTTTTCTTTCTCTGTCTATGTGACACAGGGTCCTGGCCCAGAATGGAGGAGGGTTGGGTTTTTGCTTTTTCTTTTTTGTATGTGACTATTAATTGGAGGAGACAATTTGCATGTGTGCCTGCATGAGGGGCAGGATTGGAAGAAGAATCTTTGTACATGGTACAAATTCTCCTTTATTTCTTGGAGAGAGTCACTCAGGGTGAGAGGTTCACTTCTTTCACTGACAAGGGAGAGAGAAGATCCCTTGCAGACATGTAGGGGAAGCTGGCTCCTCAGGATATCCCAGATTTCCATGGGCTTCCCTGAGGACTTGTGGGGATTTCCCCCTGGATGACAGGGAAGGCCTGGCTCTAGGTTGACCTCAGAGAGTTTGTTTCCATTTGGGAGCCATTTTCTCTATACCTAGATCTGCATAGCTTCTCTGATTTTGGGGGGATCCTGCTCAAGCAAAGGGACAACATGAATTTCTGCCCCAACACTGGCTTCTCTCAAAGGCATCTATGACTTTCACCTGAAATCAGAGCCAAAGCAATTTTGTCCTGAGCTAGAGCAGCTCATTCTGTGCCTTATGGACCCTTGGCCTGAGGGAAAGTCTTAGTGTGGTGAGAACCTTGACTCCTCTCTTTAGAGCTAATTTCTTTGACCATGGCAGGTGAACTTCAAAGGTTTTATGCTGAGGCTAATTGTTACAACCACCTGGCTCCAAACAGGAGGGTGCAGGGTTGAAGGGGCCTGCCACTGGTGTTCACCACTCTTTTGAATTGGTGATTGTGACTTTCCCCAACTTCCCAACCTGCACAACTGGGGCTGATCAGTCCTTGGATCTGCCATCTCCTTGCTCTTTGCTTGAATAGTTACATATTCCTGTACAAAGTTCTAGCCTTGCTACCCCATGTTATTTCTGTCTACTGAAGCCTGAGCCCTCTCATGATATGAGGATAAAATAGATCTGCAAAGGGGAGAAGTGATAAAGATATCAATGGTTCTAATTCATAATTTAGTGACACAACTTACAGTGAGAAAAACAGGAAACCCAAACTGTGTCTTCCTGGTGGTTAGGATACATGGCTTCCAAATGTGTTCTACTGGGTAAAAATCTATATAAATGACTCAGGAGAGTCTTATCAGCCTTGGACTTTCTGCTCTTTTGTTTATGAAAACAAAGGCCAAACAGAGATCTTTCCTCCCCCACATCATGCCCAAGGCAAGCTTCATATTTCTGACTAGTAGAAAATACTTCCCTGTCCAAAAGGCTAGGTCACTCTCTCCAACAAGCACAGTTTCCAGGGTAGAGGGGGGATTTAACTGAGAGTACAGAAGTGGTGAGACCTAAATAGAGAGGGTAGGCATGCCCTAGGTTTGGTCTACCAAATGCTGCTTTCTGGAAGTCCTTTGGGGAGACCATGGACAGCATTCTTCTCTGGTGCACGATTCCCACACCTTCAGCAGGTTCCTCTCTTGGATGTCTAGATGACCATGTCCCTGTTTGTGCACTGTTGTCCTTGGGGAATGTTCTGGATACATTTGTGCTGTTGGTTCGGCCTCGTATATCACAGGGTCAGTAGAGCCAAGCGGAGTCGAAACCCCTGTTCTTTCCCTCCCCTTTCGGCCAGGCCAAGAGTCTGCCTCTTGAAGGTGCTCCTGAGCTTGGGGTCCTGCAGGGACTGGCTGAACTAGGTCTAAAATTCCTGACATTATTTAAAGGCCTAGAGATGGAGGTAATGTGTTTGATCAGTCAACTGACTTTATCCCTTCTTTTTTCAAACCAATTTTTGAAAGATACACTAGAAAAATCAAATTATCAGCTCATAATTCAACGAAGAAAGCAGCTTTTTGACAAGAGAGATGCAAAACAAAGTGAGTAAGATTCTCTGTCATGATTGAGCATTAGAGGTTTGGGGCCAGTCAATTTCTTTTCTTTTAGGAATTTGATATGTATTTACAGGCATCATTATCTACCCCTGTCAAGAATCCCTCCTCCCACTGAGTAAAAGCTAAAAGACCTGCACAAATAAAACCCTCATCGTACACACACAGAGTCCAGCAAAGCCAACTCCCGCCCTGGCTCTGTCTGCAAAGGGCTGCCCTTCTCTGCTATCTCTCAGGCAAGAAGCGGGAGGCTGGTTTGAGCCTCAGTCCTGGGCCTCCTGCTTTCTCACTGCCTGGATCAAAATGGTTCACGGACTTTTTCATCCATAATGTCATCCTTTGATGTTACGATTACAAATTACAATTCGCCTTCCAGGTCTGCTCACTTTGCTCCACAACACTTCCCTCTGAAACTGGCTAGTCCACCGTTCCTTATGGTATAAGAACATTTCATTCAGAATAGTTCCTAAGCATCTATTATGAAGCCAGGCCAAAACAGGCGAAAAAGCAATCCCAGCCCTTAATGTGCTCATGGTCTAATAGGGAGACAACATGTCAAAGACTAGGTCGGCAAACGTAGACAAACAAGACGTATACAATGTAAAATGCATGGGAGGCAACCCATGACAGATGGTAAGCAACCTTTAATGGAGCATTATACCTGAGGAAAGGCAGGGAGGCTCTTTGTGTTGAAGTGTATATTCCATGGGTAGAACCAAGCTAGAAGGCTACAAAGGTAGGAAGGGGTTCAGAAGGCAAACAGAGCATTTTGTATTTTGTCCTAAAGGCAGTAGGGAGCCAGTGGAGTTCAATGACAAGGGGAGTGGATAGTCCCACCTACACTTTAGGGTGATTCCTTTGACAGCTGAGTTGAGGATGGACTATGTGGAGAGAAACACCGAAACCAATGAGAAGGTTATTCCTCAAATTTTATTTTGTTTTCCATTGCACATTCTCTCCCTCCCTCCAAGTCCTCCTTCATCCATTGAGAAAGCAAGAAATGCAAGAGTTCTTACATATATGGACTTATACAAATCTTGAGAAGACTATCCCAGTCATGGAGACATGGGGTGACATGATGAGGGCCCCACGAGGGTTGGGGCAGAGTCAGAGGAAACCCTGCCCCATCATTTCCATGATACCTGCTTTAGAGGACAGTGGACACCTGGAATGGCAGTTCATGGATCAAAGGGGCACAATTTGAGGGGAATCCCCTGCCAATGACTCACAGAATTCAGGCCCTCAGTGTTTCCTTTCTTCCCTGGAAGCAAAAAGACTTGCCCATGAGTTGCACTTCCTAAGGATTCCAGTCACAGCCCTTGCTCTGTTGGGTGGCCTTCATGGAGATAGGATTCCATTGAAGACTTCTTAGCACAGAATATGAAGGTGAAGGTTAACACCTTTGCCTCATACACCAGGGCTATGACTTCTTATTAGTTAGGGAAGTTGAGGAAATCCTGTCTCTCTTCCCAGAATGGAAAGACTATTTTGTGGCCATCGGCACTTCCTCATGATTCATTGTGGTTTTGCAGAATTGGGGATCATCTTTCCACTTGGAGTGTCCTGTACTGAGTTGTCCTTGGTATTTCTCTTAAGTAATAAGCAAGCCAAGGACCCCTAAGAGGAGGCAACATTTAAAATGAGCAGTTTATATGTGCAGCTCCAGTTTGGGAAGTTGACTATAACATGGGCTCATGTACTGTCTCATGGCCAAATGGGAAACAACAACACCTGCATGACTTGAGGGAAAGGTTTTCCTTTAAATTTTCCTGGGAAGCTGTTTCCTCAGCCCTAGGATTGGAAGAAAGGAAAGATTTCTCTAACTTCTCCACACAGAGGGGCAGCAGAGGTAACTTTTTTCCTTAGATTAACCCCTGAGACATGGCTGCTTCCCAAGTGGGTTTATTTGGCAGGCTGGCTGTGTCTTTTCTGTGGTGCTTTGGTTCTGTCTTCTTGTGTGTTTGAAGGATATTTGTTGCTAATGGGATCTAAGAACAGGAAGACCAGCACAGGAAAAGACTCCCTAAAAGATCATCCAGCTGAGCCAGGGAAAACAGAAACCAAAAAGCAATCAGTTCATCTACGAAGTTCTCCCTTTGTTTAGTGGGGACATTGTATGTTTTATGAGAAATCCCATTTGAGACCCTCTGGTCTCTTCCCCTGCAGAAGTAACTTCCTCAGGTCTGATGAGGCCCCTGGAGCAGTAATAGATCATTTTAACACTATGTTTAAAGGCCACTGTCTGACTTGGGAAAGTGAAACCCATTGAATTGTGATTCTTCTGTACCCAGGTGGAAGAAAACAGTCATGGAAGCCATCAGTAGGTCAGCTCTGGTAGATGGGTCAGCCCCCAACCTTAGTGGTCTCTCTAGCTAGCCTTTATAGGACCCCCAGTGCACCTCAACATCCTGCTAACTGTAGCAGATTGCAACAAAACAACCTTTGCTTGAGAGTATGAGTATTTGTGCAGTGAGTTCAGCCACCTAGAAGGAGTCTCAGGAGACAGTGCAAGAGGATGAAAATCCTTATCATGTCTCTGATAGACTGTGCACAAGTGCCAAGCCATGTGCTGGATTCGACCCAATCCACTCTGGAGATGTGTTAAGGACCCCGATCTCTCAGACCCACAGGCTTATCTGACCAGCAGAGGCCTGTAGGCCCTGGGGGAGTTTAGCTGTAAGCAATGACTGAGGCGGGAGACAAGATAGTAAGAACTCCGTTTATTCAAGCAGTGAGCGGTGCTTTTATCTCTTCTCTGACACCAGTGCTCTAAGTGAACCTATCACTAATTAGTTTGCCCTTATGAGGAAATAATTTACCTTAAGCCAGGACTGCCCAGGGTGGACACGTAGCCCCTAGAAAGAAAAACATTTTGGGCTTCTTTGTTCTCAGAAAAGCCTGTGAAAATAGCCTTGAGCAAAACAGGGGCGGAACCCTTCCTCCCAGCGCCATCTTGCTCATGCCTTACCAGTCTCCCCTCAGTTTACCTGAGTCGTGACCAGTGAATGCCGTCCAAGAGGCTGGGGGTTGGCAATTCCCTTACAGAGATGCATATCATCATTTGGGCATTTTGTTCACCAATCCCTTCCAGAGACACAAGAACACTTCTGTTAGACATATCCTGGTTTGCATAATGTGCCCCTTGAGCACATCAGATATGTTACTTTATACCCTTTGTATGAAGATAAGGAAAGACAGGAGAGAGGACAAGAGGAGAGGGGGGACAGGGTTTGGAGGAAAACTAGAGGGTCATGAGAGTCCAGGAAATCTCAGTCTAGGTTATCCCAGGTCTCCTACCTGCTTTCTCAGGGGCTCTCAACAAGCCAGTGTGGCAGGCAATGTTTACATCTCAAAATCCACATAAGTGCTTTCCCTGACGGAAAAAGTAGTGATATTGCCCAACAGTGTAGAAAGAAAGGATGTGCCCCACAAATAAGAAGGGAAATAGTGGTAGTAGGTTTCTGAAGGAGCAGTAATGTGTGAAGGGAGTAGGGAACAGCTGAGGATCTCAAACAGAGATATTTCCCAGACCCTCAGATGCTCATCCCTACTTCTCTCCCAGTGCTCCCTTATTCCCCCTCCCTGTTTTCCCAACAATATTAGAGGCTTCAGAAGCTGCTCTGCTTCCTCAGATCTACAACTTGGACTTCTCTGTTGAGCCCCAGGTCCCTATGAGGTCTGTCCCTACTGTTGTTGAGTCTGCCCCACTCTCCTCTTGCCCTAAGACTGCCTCATTTGTCCCCTGGCCTCAGAGAGGGACTCTTTGTGTCTCCATGAAGTCCAATGTCCTGGAGCCTGAGGACTTGAGGGTTTTCAAGCCAAGTCTAGATGATTGCTGATTGGCTATATTGATTTATCCTTCAAGAAGGCTTTGGACCTACAGCTCCAAAAAACTATAACCTGAAAGCAGTCATACCCTATCTAGATTGATGGGCTAAACCAGATTGAGGGTGACAGTTCTCAAAACCATCAATGAGTAAGGGGCTGTCTACTCCAACTATGTGAAGACTTGCCCTGTTGGAATGGACAGAGAGTGATCTATTCACATGGCCTTGAAGGTGGATGAGACAGGTGCTGTGGGGTGCTTAGAGCTTGGTTGGACAATAAAGACCCTAAGGTCATCCACTGCATCCTGCCCCATCACTAGTCATGACCTTTGAACTGCCACTGCACTTCAAGGACTCTGGAGGAGAGAGTGGTGCTGACTGTGCAACTCGGCCCCACTTAACTTTACTTCAAACGCAAACCAAGGAAGAACTACAGGACTGGATGACACTAAGGTGCCTTCCACCTGGGAAAAGCTGTCATCGTGTAATTCCAAAAGGAATTTACTAGACTTTATAAGGTTTAATAGTTGAAATAAGTTTAGAAGGCAGGTATATGTACAGAAGACTGGTGCTTTGTGGGTCACTTAAAATAAACATCAAAAGGCTTCCTGACCTTCATGCATCTGCACACCAGGCATGACAGAGTGTTTAGGAGAACTTTCAACAAAGCTGTCACCCAGACCCTACTGGTGGTAAATATGGCGCTGCCCCCTCCCACAGGGTGGCCTCCCATTTCTTTATCCTCTTGACATCCAAGTTAGCAGGTTCACTGTATGTCATCTATCCCTTAGAATGGTTACATCATATACCTCAGCATCACTCACAACTCTGCCACCTCCTCTATCTTTTATTTTGTTTTGTTTTTCTTTCCTTTTCAATATATGCTTTATTTATTTTTCAGTCTTCAGCATTCACTTCCATAAGAATTTGGATTCAAAATTTTCTCCCCATCTTTCCCCACCCCCCCCACCCCAGGACAGCATGGACCCCATCCACTCCTTCCAGTCTGAGCTCCCCTTTTATTACCCACTCTTCTTGCATCCCCCTTCCCCTCTATTTCCCTGTAGGGCAAAATAGATTTGTCTGTATATTGTCTGTATGTCTTAATTTCCAGTTGCATGCTAAAAGAATTTTTCACATTCATTATTAAAGCTTTGATTTCCTTATTCTCTCCCTCCCACCCCACCTACCATCATTTAGAAAACAATCAATTCAAAATTACTCCTACTTGTGTAACAATGCCAAGCACTTCCTTAATAGTTATGTTATAAAAGACTAACTACATTTCCCTCTGTCCTATCCTATCCTTCACCTATTCCATTCTCTCCCTTGACCTGTCCTACCACAATAGTGTTTCCTTCTGATTGCCCCTTCCCCAATTTGCTGTCCCTTCTGTTATCTTCCCTCTCCTATCCCCTTCCCCTTTGACTTCCTGCAGGGTAAAAGAGATTTCCATATCCAATTGAATGAGTGTTATTTCCTCCTTAAGCCAAATCCCATGACACTAAGGCTCAATTATTTCCTTTCACCTCCCCCTCCCTCTCCCCTCCCCCATCTTCCCCTCCATTGTAAAAGCTCTTGCTTCCCTCTTTTGTGTGGGATGATTTTCTACATTCTTCTGCTTCCTTTCTCTTGCTCCTAGTACATTTCATTCAAGAGTAAATTTTATTTTTTTAGGTAGTATCCCTTCATATTCAGTTCATATTCATATATATGTATGTATGTATGTACATACAGATATACACCCATCTACTCATATATACCTGCACATTATATAATATACACATATATACATACCCATACACACCTATATAGGTATATATATATATATATGTGTGTGTGTGTGTGTGTGTGTGTGTGTGTATTCCTTCTAACCTAATTCTGAAAAAAGTCTCTTTAATTACAGATAACATCTTTCCATGTAGCCATGTATACAGTTCAACTTTAATGACTTTCTTAAGTTTTCTCTTTCCTGTTTACTTTTTCATGTGTCTTTTGATCCTTGTATTTGAAAATCAAATTTTCTATTCAGCTCTGATCTTTTCAACAAGAATGCTTGGATGTCCCCTATTTCATTGACATTTCATTTTTCCCCTCAAGTATTATACTCAGTTTTGCTGGGTAGATGATTCTTGGTTGCAATTCTAGCTCCTTTGACTTCTGTAATATTGTATTCCAAGCCCTTTGATCCTTTAGTATAGAAGTTGCTAAATCCTGGGTTATTCTGATTGTATTTCCACAATACTTGCATTGTTTCTTTCTGGCTGCTTGTAATATTTTCTACTTGACCCCCAGGGGACCCTGGAATTTGGCTACAATATTCCTAGTACTTTTTCTTCTGGGATCTGTATCAGGAGGTGAGCTGTGGATTCTTTCAGTATTTATTTTAACCTCTGGTTCTTGAATATCAGGGCAGTTTTCCTTGATAATTGCTGGGAAGATGATGTCTAGGCTCGTTTTTT
The DNA here is from genome assembly GCA_023548195.1 of Bettongia penicillata ogilbyi. Taxonomy (NCBI): domain Eukaryota; kingdom Metazoa; phylum Chordata; class Mammalia; order Diprotodontia; family Potoroidae; genus Bettongia; species Bettongia penicillata. The sequence goes on along the minus strand of JAJHZJ010000591.1, from coordinate 1,822,068 downwards.
TTATCATGGTTTTCAGGTAGACCAATAATTTTTAAATTATCTCTCCTGGATCTATGTTCCAAGTCAGTTGTTTTTCCAATGAGATATTTCACATTATCTTCTATTTTTTCATTCTTTTGGTTTTGTTTTGTAATTTCTTGTTTTCTCATAAAATTATTAGCTTCCCTCTGCTCCATTCTAATTTTTAAAGAACTATTTTCTTCAGTGAGCTTTTGAACCTATTTTTCCATTAGGCCAATTCTACTTTTTAAAGCATTCTTGCCTCATTGGCTTTTTGGACTTCTTTTGCCATTGGGGTTAGTCCATTTTTAAAGGTGTTATTTTTTCACCATTTTTTTTGGTCTCCTTTAGCAAGCTGTTGACTCACTTTTCATGATTTTCTTGCATCACTCTCCTTTCTCTTCCCAATTTTTCCTCCACCTCTCTTACTTGATTTTCCAAATCCTTTTGGCGATCTTCCATGACCTGAGCCCATTGAATATTTTTTGGAGGTTTTGGATGTAGAAGCCTTGACTTTGATGTCTTCTTCTAGTGTTATACTTTGATTTTCTTCTTCTGAAAGGATGGAAGAAAATACCTTTTCACCAAGAAAGGAAACTTCTACAGTCTTTTCATCCCCTTTGGGGGCATTTTTCCAGCCAATTACTTGACTTTTGAGTCCTTTGTCAAGTAGAGGGTATATTACCCTCAGCTTCAGAGGCTTTGTGCAGCTGTTCTCTGAGATATCTCTAGGGACCTTTAAGTTCTCAGTTCCTCCAAGGTGGCACAATCAAGGGAGAGTAGTTTTCTCCTCTCCTGGCCTGTGCTCTGGTCTGTGAGCAACCTCAAGCATTCTTTTCTGCCCTGGAAAGGCAAGGAGGGTTCCCTCTCCACAGCCACCACCACCTTCACCCTGCCAGAGCTCCTCCTCACCCCAGGACCACCACTCAGGACTGAGACTCAGATCAGCTGCTCAATTCCCCCAGGGTATTTAGGCTGAGGACTCCACAAGTGGAAACTTCACTGTCACAGTGGCTGCCACTAGGGCTGGGGCAGGACTGAGCTCCCCTCTCACCCAGGTGAAAGAGCTTCTTTACTGACCTTTGATGGTTTCTTTGGCATTTGTGGATGGAGAAATCTGGGAACCACAGCTGATACCCGTGATTCTATTCACTGCAGCCTTTTCCAGTCCTGTCAGCATGTGGTCCAGGCTGGGCTGGGCTCCACTTTGAGCCCAGTGCAATAGACCCTTCCTGTCAGCCTTCCAGGCTATCTTGGGCTGGAAATATATCTCACTCTGTCATTTTGTGGCTTCTGCTCCCCTAGAATTTGTTTAGCATCATTTTTGTGGGTATTTCATTGGCTATGGTGGGGAGAACTAGAGTAGGTCTGGCCTTCTACTCTGCCCTGTTGGCCCCACTGCCACCTCCTTTACCTTGAGAGCTATAAATTCCTTGAGCACCTTGTCATCCTTGTTTACTGTCAATCCATAACTACTCATAATAGTGTGGATTCAAACTTATCTCCTCCTTCTCAGCCCTTTACAGAAAGTCCACTCAATGTAGAAGCTCTTTTGACATTCAGTGGATGTCAGCAGAAGCTACATTCTCTCCAGAAGAGGTCTGTAGAGGGCTAATTGGAGTGCGAGTCCCGTGATCAAAGCCATAGCTGAGGCAAAGCCTATTCCCGTGGGGCTTGTGCTTACTCAAAGGCTAGCAGAAGCTCTCCATGAGTCTGGAATCTGTTGTTCCTGCAGATACTGACATTCTTTGCAGAAAAGTTGAAATTGGGTCTGGGAACTCAGGAATTAGCTTCAGGAGCAAGATAAGCTTTGTTACTTGCTTCGGGCGCAAGGATGTGGGTAAGTCATGAGATGGTGAAGTATGGGACGAGCTCAGCCTTCACATGATTGTGGTTACAGACTTTAAAAACCCTGATTCTCACCCGAATAAATGGAGTTGCCTTCCATCCTGCCGCCCACCTCATTCATTGCTTCTGAGAGAGGGTCTTTCTGCTCAAGACCCTCTACCCAAGGAGTTCCTAAGTGAGAGGAATCCTACAGTGGTCACTTATTGTTATGGTTTAACTAGTCCCTGGTCTTACTCTTATACAGTTATGCTGTATATGCATATGCATGTAGATGGATGATTTGGGTAAGAAGAGCAATAAGGGGAAAACTTTAGAAGATAAACTGAATGCTTACTGCCTAAAATATATAGTAAGGACTAGAATTGTTTCATTAAAATAATTCATGTAGAATGCATAATGAAACAAAAAATTATTCTGATTTTTATTTTAAAGAATCATTGAAAGGTAAATTATATAGAAAACTAGTTTAATAAAAGAAAGGTTCTAAAATCTTTCTGTTTCAGCGTAAAATTGCAATTCTAGTATTTGTATAAAGTGACATTCACTCTGGAAAACATGACATAGTTTGAAATATTTAAAGGGTAAGAACATATCAATCCTTTGTAAAATTAGCAACAAATGATAAAAAAAATTAGTAAAAGTGATTAATGTAAGTGATTTTAAAATCTTTTATTAATTCTAAAATGAGTTACAGAATGAAATGAGAAATACCATCCATTATTATGTTGCTTACAGGAAACCAATTCAGTGGCAGTCATGTAGGCCAACCAAACTACGTCTAAGTAAAGGTTTTTCTTGGTATGAATTTTGTGATGTTGAAAAAGGCACGTATTTTGGTCTAAATGTTTCTCACATGAATAACCCATACAAGATATTTATGAAGTTGGGTTTCAATGATGAACATCATGTATTAGAAACTTAGAAAGGGTTTATCCCCCACACAGCAAGTTTAAAAAATTTGTCCCCACAATGACCTCTCCGATTTGGAAAAAGAGGTGATTGGTAACTGAAGTTTATCAGTGGAAACTGATTCCCCATATCATTATATCTCTAGGACTTCTCACCAGTATGAGTTCTCTGATGGGCAAGGAAGCAGAAAATCTGATAGAAGAGATTTCTACATTCATCATATTTAGAAGATTTCTCACCAGTATACATTCTCTGATGTACAAGGAGGTTTGAATTATTAATAAAGGTTTTCCACAGTGATTGCAGTTATAAAATTTCTCTCCTGTATGAATCCTCTGATGAGCAGTAAATGTTGAATTGTGATTGAATTCTTACCAACAATCATTGCATTTATACTGTTTCTCTCCAGTATGAATTCTTTGATGTGCAATAAGACAATAAGACATGAACTCTTTCCCACATTCATCACATGCATATGTTTTCTTACCAGTATGAGTCTTCTGATGCACAGTTAATGTTTAATGGTGACTGAAGTCTTTCCCACATTTCTCACATTTATAAGGTTTCTCTCCAGTATAAGTCATCTGATGTTCAGTAAGTATGGACCTCTGACAGAAGGTTTACCACATTAATTACATTAGTAAGTTTTCTCGTCAGTATGAATTCTCTGACGTACAATGAGTTTTGAACTGTTAATAAAGGCTTTCCCACAGTGATCACATTTACAAGCCTTCTTTCCTGTGTGAGTTTGAACTCTGACTGAAACTTCTCCCATATTCTTCACATTTGTAAGGTTTCTCTCCAAGGGTGAATACCTTGATGTAAAATCATTTTTGAGCTATTACTAAAAGTTTTTACACAGTCATTGCATTTATTAGGTTTTTCTAAATATGAATCCTCTGATGTACAAGGAGGTATGAACTCTGGCTGAAGCTTTTCCCACATTCATCACATTTAAATAGTTTCTCACATGTATGAGTCCTCTGATGTACAGTGAGTGTTGAATGGCAACTAAAAACTTTCCAAAATTCTTCACATTCATAAAGTTTCCCTCCATTGTGAATAACCTGATGTAACATAAGTTTTGAGCTGCTAATAAAAACTTTCCCACAGCCATCACAGCCATAAAGTTTTTCCTCAGTATGAATTCTCACAAATGGGAAGAGAGAGAGAGAGTGACATACAAAGTGAGGGCATTTTTACAATGTTAGTGTATGACAGATCCTCACATTAGAGCCTGGGTTGGTCCTTTCTCTTTCAGCTCACAATCTTTGGATATTCCTGGGGTATTTCACTCAGCAACCTCACCTGGTTTAAAGTGGATCAGTTATGACTTGTTCTTGGTCTTTTCTGAAAGCCCCTAACCCATTTTCTTATTGGTCAGGGCCACTTGCATTTTTATGTAGTAAATTCAGGGGCTGAGCTAACTATGAACACTTGACCCCTGCTCTCTCTTACCAGTTTCTGACCTTCTTTACTTGACTCTGCGAGGTCACAACTCTGACTAACTATCACTACTGAGAGTTTTGACCCTGTGGAAACAGAACTTCTTCCTGTGTTGCCCATATTTCCTAAGCATCTAGGGCTAAGCCAGGCCAAAAGAGGAGAACAAGCAATCCCTACCCATAATGTGCTCATGGTCTAACAGGGAGGTGACTTGCCAAAGACTGGGTTGGGAAACCTCGACAAACAAGACATATACAAGGTAAACTGGAGATGACCTCAATGGGAAGAGAGTGGCATCAAGGCATAGGAAGGCTTCTTGTCCTTCTTGTGAGATCTTAGCTGCACCTGCAAGAAAGCAAGGAATGCTGAGAAGGAGAGATTAGAAAGGAAGGCTATCCACTCAGAATGGGAGGCAACCCATGACAGATGGTAAACAACGTTTGATTGATGGGGCATTATATCTGAGGAAAGGAAGGGAGGCTCTTTGGGTTGAAGTGTATATTCCATAGATAGAACCAAGTTAGAAGGTTAGAAAGGTAGGGAGGGATTTAGAAGGCAGAGTATTTTATATTTTATCCTAAAGGAAGCAGGGAGCCAGAGGAGTTCAATGAAGAGGGGAGTAGAGGGTCCCACCAACACTTTAGGGTGATTCCTTTGACACCTGAGTGGAGGATGCTCTATGTGGAGAGATATAAACAAGGAAACCAATCATAAAATTATACCTCAAATTTTGTTTTTTTCCATTGCACATTTTCTCCCTCTATGTCTTCCTCCATCCATTTAGAGGGCAAGAAATGCAATAGTCCTGACATATACGGACCCATGCAAAGCTTGAGAAGACTATCCCAGTCATGGAGACATGAGGTGACCTGAGGAGGGCCCCACCAGGGCTGTCCCCTCTCATGGATTCCACTGCCCAGAACACCATCTTTCACTCCAAATCAACCACTGCCTTCCCAATTATAGGGAAGAGCAATAAATATTGGTGCAACCCCATCCCATAGGGTGGCCTCCAATTTCTTTGGCCTCTTGACATCCAAGTTAGCAGGTTCTTTGTATGTCAACTATCCCTTGGGATGGTTATTTCTTAGACCTCAACATCACTCACAACTCTGCCACCTCCTTTACCTTGAGAGCTATGATTTCCTTGAACATCTTCTCATCCTTGTACACTGTCAATCCATAACTACTCACAATAGTGTGGATCCAAACTTTTCTCCATCTTCTCAGTCCTCTGCAGAAAATCCACCCAATGTGCAGATAGTCTTTTCATTGTGTGGATATCAGCAGATGGTACATACTTTCCAGAAGTGGTTCTTTGGTTGTTATGACTTAGCCAGCCTCTTGACTTTCCCTCTTGTACAGTTATGCTAGAGGTGGATAATTTAAGTGAGAAGAGCAACATGGAGAAAATTTTAGAAGATGAATTGTATATTTACTTCCTAAAATATATTAGCTGCAATTTTCTCATTAAAATAAAACTTGTAGAATGCTTCAAGATACAAAAAGCATCCTGATTTCTATTTTAAAGAATCATTGAAGGGTTAATTTTATAGAAAATTAGTTTTAAAAGAAGGGATGGTTCTAACAAATTTCTATTTCAAGGCAGAAATTGCAATTCTATTTAGTATTGGGATAAAGTGACATTCAATCTGCAAAACATTACCTAATGTGAAATTTATAAATATTAAGATTAATATCAACTTGTACAAAATTAGCATTAAAAGACAGAAAAATACATATTAGTGAAAACAATCAATGTGAGTGATTTTAAAATCTTTTATTAAATCTAAAATGAGTTCAAGAATGAAGTGAGAAATGCAGTCCATTATTATGTTGCTTTCAGGAAACCCTTTCAGTCCCAGTGATATAGGCCAAGTAAACTATGTGGAGGCAAAGATTTTTCTAGGTGTGGATTTTCTGATATTGAAAAAGGCATATATTTTGCTCTATATGCTTCTCATATGAATAACTCATACAAAATATTTACTAAATCTCGTTTCTTTGATGATTGTCATGTATTGGAAGCTTAGAGAGGGTTTTCAAACACATATCACATTTTAAAAATTTCCCACCATTATGAACCCTATGATTTGGAAAAAGAGGTGATTGGTAACTGAAGACCTTTCTACATCAGTAGATTTCTAAGAGTTCTCACCAGTATGAATTTTTTGATGTACAAGGAGGTTTGAGCTATTGGTAAAGGTTTTTCCACAGTGATTACATTTATAAGATTTCTCTCCTGTATGAGTCCTCTTATGTATAGTAAGGTTTGAATGGTGACTGAAGCCTTTCCCACATTTTTCTCATTTATAAGGTTTCTCTCCAGTATGAGTCCTCTGATGTACAGTAAGTGATGACCTCCAACAAAAGTTTTTCCCACATTTGTCACATTGATAAGGTTTCTCTCCAGTGTGAATTAACTGATGAATAAGGAGTTTTGAGCTATTAATAAAAGCTTTTTCAAAGTGATTACATTTATAAGGCTTGTCTCCTGAGTCCTCCTATGTATAGTAAGTGTTGAAGGATCACTGAAGCCTTTCCTACATTTTTCACATTTGTAAGGTTTCTCTACAGTATGAGTCCTCTGGTGTACAGTAAGTGATGACCACCAATGGAAGTTTTTCCCACATTTCTCACATTTATAAGGTTTCTCTCCAGTGTGAATTCTGTGATGAATAAGAAGTTTTGAGCTATTAATAAAAGCCTTCCCACAGTGAGTACATTTATAACGCTTCTCTCCTGTGTGAGTCTTCAGATGCGCAGTAAGTGTTGAAGGATTATTAAAGCCTTTTCCACATTCTTCACATTTATATGGTTTCCCTCCAGTGTGAGTACCCTGATGTAAAGTAAGCTGTGATGTTCTAGCTTTCCCACAGTCACTGCATGTATAAGGTTTCTCCCCAGTATAGGTCCTCTGATGTCCAGTAAGTTTTGAATGATGATTGAAAGCTTTCCCACAATCATTGCATTTATAACCTTTCTCTCCAGTATGAATAATCTGATGTGCAGTATGATATGACCTCTGACTGAAGTCTTTCCCACATTCATCACATTTATATGGTTTCTTACCAGTATGAGTCCTATTATGTACCATAAGTGTTGAACTTTTGGCTGAAGAATTTCCCACAGTCATTGAATTTATATGGTTTTTCTCCAGTATGAACAACCTGATGTGCCATAAGTGTTGATCCTTGACTGAATTTTTTTCCACATCTATCACATTTATATAATTTCTCACCAGTATGAGTCCTCTGATGTACAGTAAGTGTTGAATGACAACGGAAGCCCTTCCCACATTCTTTACATTTATAAGATTTCTCTCCAGTGTGAATCCTCTGATGTGCCATAAGATTTCCTCTCTTGTTGAATTCTTTCCCACATTTATCACATTTATATGGTTTTTCACCACTATGAGTCCTTTGATGTACAGTAAGTGTTGAATGTTGACTGAAGCCTTTCCCACATTCTTCACATTTATACAGTTTCTCACTAGTGTGAATAACCTGATGTAAAATAAGTTTTGAGCTGCTAATAAAAGCTTTCCCACAATCATTACATTTATAAGGTTTGTTCCCAGTATGAATCCTCTTATGTGTAGTAAGACTTGAACTCTTGCTGAAGTCTTTCCCACATTCTTCACATTTATAAGGTTTCTCACCAGTATGAGTCCTCTGGTGTGCAGTAAGTGTTGACTGATGATGGAAGGCCTTCCCACATTCTTCACATTTATAAGGTTTCTCACCAGTATGAATCCTCTCATGTACAGTAAGATTTGAACTCTTGCTGAAGTCTTTTCCACATTCGTCACATTCATATGGTTTCTCACCAGTATGAATCCTCTCATGTACAGTAAGATTTGAACTCTTGCTGAAGTCTTTCCCACATTGATCACATTTATATGGCTTCTCACCAGTATGAGTCCTCTGGTGTACAATAAGTGTTGAATGACAACGGAAGCCCTTCCCACATTCTTCACATTTATAAGGTTTCTCTCCAGTGTGAATCCTCTGATGTGCCATAAGGTTTCCTCTCTTGTTGAATTCTTTCCCACATTTATCACATTTATATGGTTTTTCACCACTATGAGTCCTTTGATGTACAGTAAGTGTTGAATGTTGACTGAAGCCTTTCCCACATTCTTCACATTTATACAGTTTCTCTCCAGTGTGAATAACCTGATGTAAAATAAGTTTTGAGCTGCTAATAAAAGCTTTCCCACAATCATTACATTTATAAGGTTTGTTCCCAGTATGAATCCTCTCATGTGTAGTAAGACTTGAACTCTGGCTGAAGTCTTTCCCACATTCTTCACATTTATAAGGTTTCTCACCAGTATGAGTCCTCTGGTGTGCAGTAAGTGTTGACTGATGACGGAAGACCTTCCCACATTCTTCACATTTATAAGGTTTCTCACCAGTATGAATCCTCTCATGTACAGTAAGATTTGAACTCTTGCTGAAGTCTTTCCCACATTGATCACATTTATATGGTTTCTCACCAGTATGAATCCTCTCATGTACAGTAAGATTTGAACTCTTGCTGAAGTCTTTCCCACATTCGTCACATTCATATGGTTTCTCACCAGTATGAATCCTCTCATGTACAGTAAGATTTGAACTCTTGCTGAAGTCTTTCCCACATTCATCACATTTATATGGTTTCTCACCAGTATGCATCCTCTGATGTACTGTAAATGTTGAATGGTGACTGAAGACTTTCCCACAATCATTGCATTCATAAGGGTTTTCTCTAGCTTGAATTCTTTGATATAACATGAGTTTTGTGTTTTTCCCATAACCTTCCCTCCCCTGGGGGCATATAGAATGTTTTTCTCCAGTATACATTTTTGGTATTTTGCTAAACTGAATGAAGATAAAATGATTCAAATGTGAAGCCTGGTCTCCAAGAAGGTTCCACAACTTCTCCTCACACAATTTCTACTTCTCCATAAACTGAGTCACAGGAAAGAGTCTTTGTGTTTCTCTCTTCCTGAGAAATGTCTCAATGTAGAAGTGACTGCACAATCTTAGGTCTAGATTCCCAGACTGAAAGAGATGAAAGAAATGTATAAGCTTCCCTATGACTGCTACCCAGGGAATGGTAACTGTTGTAATGGGAATGAAGTCAGATACCTAGTCATACTGACAATGGACATAAAGGGAAAAGTCTTAAGTTCTCTCAAACATAGCCCTGAACTTAGGGGAGTCATAAAGTATGGTTCCCACTGTCCCCTCAGTTAGATAATTCTGGTTAAACTTGACACTGAGCCAATAGAATGGCCTCTCTGAATTATATTTCCTCATCTGCTAATTTAAGAAAATGTCCCACACATCTAGAAGCATTGAAGTGGTGAAGGAAAAATATGAATGGACCTAGACTCAGGCAGACATGATTTCAAGTCCAGTCTCAGGTACTTCATAGCTGAGGGACCCTGAGTAAGTCACTTCACCTCTGTCTGGCTTATTTTCCTCAGTTGTAACATGTGAACCCAGTTCACAGGGTTGTTGTGAGGGTGAAGTGAGGTAATTCTATAAAGGGCTTAGCACAGTGTCTGGTATATAATAAGCACTAAATGAAAGCTTGTTAGCCTTATTTTTTTATTTACTGATGCATTTATCTATATGCTTTTATCTGTATATCTGATGCTCTGAAGCTTCTAGATTGTCCCAATAGGGATGTAGCATGGTCCATAAAATTCAAAGTCCTGTCTGAATATAAACAATCAATGCACAGACATCTATTAAGTGCTTACTGTGTACCATGTACTCTGCTAAGTTCTAGAGATACCAAAACAGGCAGAAAATAATCCCTCCCCTCCACAAGCTCAGAATGTACTGAGGAAGCAGCATGCAAACAAATATGTGCCAAGTAACCTTCCAACAGGACTGCCCCCTCTGGGCAGCCCCTCTGGGCAGCCCCTCTGGTCCCCTCAGCCCTTGGCAGGGTTAGGGCCTATCTCTCCTCCAATTCCCTCTTCCCTTATCCCTGTGCCTGGGGTGGATTGGAAGCTCCCAGGAGACAGGTGTTGTGGGCCTCCCCATCACCCACTGCTGGGCCTAGCACAGCTTTAATGGATAAGGGTGATGTTGTGAATCTTGTTGGGGAAGAAACCAGGGCCTCCTTTCCTCTTAAGTCAGGGGTGACCTCTAGGTACATCCTTCCAGGTCCCTCTCTGGAGACCTTGGACTCCAGGACATTGCTTGTTATCTGGACAGGAGGTGGGACCCCTTGAGGGATGGTGGGGAGGTGTCAAGTGAGGAAGATCTAGGGGAGAGTACAAAGTGGAGTAGACTCAGCCACAGTAGGGACAGACCCTACAGGGCCGACGCTCCATAGAAAAGGCCCAAGTTCAGAACCATGTGGCCAGAGTAGAAGTCCATACCTGGAAGGAGTCACCATGGCTGAGGGTAGCCTGAGAATTCTCCATCAGACCTGGCAGGCCAGGGGCCCCTGATCTCCTGATCTAGGCTCTTCCTTCTCTGGGCTGGGAAGCTCTGGGCCTCAGACTCTGAAGTTCCTGCTTTTATCCCAGTCCTCAGCTCTGCCCAGCCCCACCCTGACCCTCCTGGGCTCAGCTCCAGGTGCTGTGAATTTCTCTGATTCACCTTTTGAGGAAGGAGCCCTGGGGTGGAGGGTACATATTGTTAGAAGATTTTCATTTCTTTCTCTATATGACACAGAGCCCTGGTCCAGAATGGAGCAGGTTTGGTTTGTTTTTGCATGTGGCTAATGGTGGAGATAATGCTGATGTGTGCCTGCATGAGAGTCAGAATTGATAAAAAAGAGTCTTTGGAAAAGGGAGAAATTCTTCATCCTTCCTTATCAAGACTCACTTAGGGAGGTAGACTCTCTTTTCTACTGACCACAGACATACAAGGGAAGCTGGGTCCTCAGGATATCCTTGATTTCCATTGGCTTCCCTAAAGCCTTGTGGGAATTTCCCCCTGGATGACATAGAGGGGATGGCTCTTGGTTGAGCTCAGAGAGCTTGCTCCCAATTGGGAGCCAATTTCTCAGCACTCTGATCTACATAACTACTCAGATTTTGGTTGGCTCTCACTTGAATAAATGGGTATCTTCAATATTAACTATGGGTGATGACCTTTTTGCCCCTATGTTTTAGTGGGCAGTGGTGAAATGGTTGAGTGTAATCTATGGTCAGGTCTTTGCCTGAGAGTGGCCAGGAGTGAGGGCTTTTGGGGTTAGACTCCAAGACCCCAGACCAGCACCATTTAGAGGGTACTCTGCTAAGTGCTGTAGTCCTGGAGAAAGTGCAGAACACATTGACCTGCTAGCCTGGAGTCCTCTTATCCCTTCAAGACAGGTTTCAGTCTTCTTTGGAGTGGGAGGATTTGATAGATATTTGATAGCTCCCTTTCTATCTAGGGGATGCCGTTAGACAATTCATGCAGAGTTGTGTATCCTATAAGAGCAGTCCTTATACACCTTTCACCTTATTTAGGGAAAGGACATGGAAGGAACTCTCCTTACAGGGACTTCTACTCTCCCCAGACTCTCTGTGCTATTCCTATAATCCCTGAAAGTGGGAGGTTCATGGGAACAAGCCCTGGCAAGAGAAGGGGGTGAGGGTGGATGTTGTGTCTGTGGAAGGAAACCATCCTGAGACTGTGAGCTCTCCAAAGAGGGTAGATGCTGCCTGGAGGTGAGGGAGGGAAGTCTGCCTCCAGGGAGGCTAAGATCTCAGAAGTAAATGACCCCTGGTAGGGGATGTTGCACAGAGTCAGAGTTAGGGGGAAGGGACTCCTTCTCCTTCTGATCCCAGGATTCTCTTCAAATCAGGTCCTTGGGATGGAATTCTATCTCTTAGGGTGTGCATGTGTGTCTGTCACATGGCTCTATATCCATATCAAGTGTATTCCCTGTTCCCTGTTGACTTATCATATCAATATCCATATCAAGTGTATTCCCTGTTGACTTAATGAGGCACACAGCTACGTTTCTGAGGTTGGATTTCAACCCATGTCTAGGTCAGTACCCACTGCTCTATCCAGCTACCTCCCAAACAAGCCCATGAAAGCCCCTTACTGAGTCTATCCTACTTTACTCTCTAGGCCAGAAGGTGCCACATGTGGCCCCCAACACTCCCAAGTGTTCCCTGAAGCACACTGAAGTGTAATCAGGAAATAATTAACAGAATAAATGTGGATGGTTTTCTATATCAATATACAGTCAGCAGGGATCCTTCTGTCCCACTGGTGGCCTGATGCTCAGCCCTCCCTCCTGGGGCTCTGGTCAGAGATGAAAGCAGCACCAGCTGGGACTGGTATGCTCCCAGAGGTGACCCTCCTGCCTGCTTCTGATATGGGCTACATATGTACAATCATATCGAACATATTCCCACATCAGACATCATCACATCAGAACACAGAAAAAAAAAGAGGAAAACCATGAGAAAGAAAAAAAACAAATCATCTGCTTCCATCTGCATCCAGTCTCCACAGTTCTTCATCTGGATGGGGGTAGCTTTTTCCATCATGAGTCTTTTGGAATTGTCTTAGATCATTGTATTGCTGAGAAGAGCTAAGCCTTTCAAAGTTGGTCATCACACAATGTTAGTTCTACCGAATACCACACACTATTTTCAGGAAACATTCAATCCTGTTCCCAACAAGCCCTTCACATCCTTTAAAGACCCCATCCAACTCCCTGGATGGTACATGGAGGCCCTTTTCTCTGTCTTCTCCCCTCCTTGCCATAGTTCCTGTTACGGAACTCTGAAGCATCCTCAACTCTGCCATGATTTCTGGATGGGAGGCTGACTGGTAGAAGGGGAAGGGAAAAAGCAACTATTAAGCATTTGTTGTTTACCAGTCCCTGTGCTGAGCTCTTTACAGACATGTTCTGACCCTCACCACAGCCCTGGGAGGTGGGTGATGTTATCTCCATTCTCATGTAGAGGAAAGTGAGGGAGACAGAGGTTAAGTGACTTGCTTGGGGTCCCCCAGCTCCTGGGTTCTCTTCAAGGCTGTTTTCCAGTTTCCTTTGGGTTGCTTCAGGCCCTTCAGTTCCTCAGGCTACTTCTGGCTTCCACTCTAGTGACAGAAAGAAAGGAGAGGCCAGCCCCACCTCAGTGTGCTGAAGGAAAAGACTGGGAGGACTTGAGAGGAGCTGGCAGTCTCCATCATGTTTCTGTCCTGAGCTTGTTACTCTAGACTTTGGGGAGCTCCTGCTTGGGTGAGACAGAACTCCTCTCTCTCTCTCTCTCTCTCTCTCTCTGTCTTTCTCTCTGTCTCTATCTGTCTTTCTCTGTCTGTCTCACTCTCTCTGTCTCTGTCTCTATCTCACTCTGTCTTTCTCTCTGTCTCTATCTGTCTTTCTCTGTCTCTCTGTCTGTCTCACTCTCTCTGTCTCTCTGTCTCTGTCTCTCTCTCTCTATCTCACTCTGTCTTTCTGTCTTTCTCTGTCTGTCTGTCTCACTCTCTTTGTCTCTCTTTCTTTCTCTCTCTCTCTCTCACTCTTTCTCTCTGTCTCTGTCTTTCTCTGTCTCACTCTCTCTGTCTCTGTCTCTCTCTATCTCACTCTGTCTTTCTCTCTGTCTCTATCTGTCTTTCTCTGTCTCTCTGTCTGTCTCACTCTCTCTGTCTCTCTGTCTCTCTCTCTCTATCTCACTCTGTCTTTCTGTCTTTCTCTGTCTCTCTGTCTGTCTCACTCTCTTTGTCTCTCTTTCTTTCTCTCTCTCTCTCTCTCTCTCTCAGTCTTTCTCTCTGTCTCTATCTGTCTTTCTCTGTCTCACTCTGTCTCTCTCTATCTCACTCTGTCTTTCTCTCTGTCTCTATCTGTCTTTCTCTGTCTCTCTGTCTGTCTCACTCTCTCTGTCTCTCTGTCTCTGTCTCTCTCTCTCTATCTCACTCTGTCTTTCTGTCTTTCTCTGTCTCTCTGTCTGTCTCACTCTCTTTGTCTCTCTTTCTTTCTCTCTCTCTCTCCCTCCCTCCCTCCCTCTCTCTCTCTGTCTCTCCCTCTCTTTGTCTCTCTTTCTTTCTCTCTCTCTCTCTCATTCTCTCCTGTCCTCTCATTCTCTCTCTCTCTCTCTCTGTCTCTCTCTCTCTCTGTCTCTGTCTCTCTCTCTCTATCTCACTCTGTCTTTCTGTCTCTATCTGTCTTTCTCTGTCTCTCTGTCTGTCTCACTCTCTTTGTCTCTCTTTCTTTCTCTCTCTCTCCCTCCCTCCCTCCCTCTCTCTCTCTCTCTGTCTCTCCCTCTCTTTGTCTCTCTTTCTTTCTCTCTCTCTCTCTCTCATTCTCTCCTGTCCTCTCATTCTCTCTCTCTCTCTCTCTCTCTGTCTCTCTCTCTCTCTGTCTCTCTCTCTCTCTCTCTCTGTCTCTCTGTCTCTCTGTCTCTCTGTCTCTCTGTCTCTCTCTCTCTCTCTCTCTCTCTCTCTCTCTCTCTCTCTCCCTCTGTTCCTCTCTCCCTCTCCCTTCCCCCTCCCCTTGTCTCTCCCCCTGTCCCTCTCTCTCCCCTCCCCCACCCCACCCCTCCCCTGGAGAAATCTGACTGGTGTGCTCCTTTCTGATTGGTGCAGACGTGTCTGGTTTCAGAGGCTTGGGTCATGACATGCGCAGTACCCGGCCAAAGGAAAAGAAGGCCCGCTCTTGGAGGATTCTGGGAAGTGTAGTCGAAGGTTGCCCAGACGCAGGCGCACTGTGTCACCGGGGCTGGGAGTGCGCGTGCAGTCCCGTCCGCCATAGCGGCCCTTCTCCGCCCTCTTGGCCTGGATGCTTCTGCGGGCATCCGTTTTCCCGCGCCCCCGGGGAGGCGCCTTGGCAGGGGTACCGGCGGCGGATCCCCACAACCCACTCCCTTCTAGGGTGCCGGAGGCAGGAACGGGGCGGGGACTAGTGACGTCACAAGAGCTGGTCTTCACTGTTACAGAGGCGCGCTGGCTTGGTGACGTCACTTGTTGCTAGGGCCTCTGGGCACAGGCAGAGAGGGGAAGGGAAGGAGGAGGGGCGGGGTGGTGACGTCACCCGTTGCTGGGTTAGGCCCCAGGAAGAAGAAGTGATGGGTCTCCTGGTGTCTCCAGTAGCTGGGCATTTAGGCCTAGGAATCCCAGGATGGGATAGAATGACGAGCTGGCCCCGGGGTTCCTTTGGGCCTCAGTCAGTGGGCTCTTGGAAGCCTGGAGAAATGCCCTAGGAATGCCAGCCCCTACTTTGGCTGCTGACTGGGTGGCCTTGGGCAGGGGCCCTCTTGAACCTCAGGCTCCTCTTCTGGCCCAGGAGACAGTGATTGGGGGGGCGGATCTTTAGTCAGCTCGAGGATCCCTGGCTCCCTTAGGTGCCCAAGGGTGCCATGGCATGGACCCCTGGGACTGAGCTGTGGAATGGGGGCCCCACTCCCCCCTGCTAACATCCCCCTCCTTCTGCCCACAGCAGCCACCCTTGAAGGGACAGTCCCACAGGCCCCAGGTTGGGCCCCTACCCGAGGAAGCCCTCAGACCCTAGGACTGCTGGGGAGATCAGCCAGCCCCAGGGAACTCGCAGTCAAGATGGCCTAGCCCTGGTCACCTGGATGCTTAAGGAGGGAGGTCAGAAGAGGAATTGGAGGCAGGGGATCCAGGTAAATCATTATGGCATGCTCTTTCCTCTGCCTGAGCCTCAGTTTCCCCATCTGTAAAATGAAGGACCCTGAACTGTCACACATCAAAGAGTGGAATGCAGAAGCAGGTCTTTACCATTTATTGGGGGCAAGTGTGGGGTGAAGGGATGGGGATGCAGATAAAGCAAGACCATCCCTGCAGCTCTCCAGCTTAGGTGATAAGGGGGGATTTTGGGGTTTCCATTAGAGACCCTCCCTGACTATCCCTTCATCTGCTCTCCTTGACCCTCCCTACCCCCCATGGTTACTCCTTGCTGCTCTCCCATCCTCCAGACCTCTGAGGTCCCTGCTGGCCACACAGAATGCACCCCTTGTCTCCTTAAGCTCAGCACAACTCACAGGCTTCTCTCCCCCCAACTCCTGCCATCCTACCTGGGGACTTCCACACAAACCCTAACTCTCCCTTGGACCCCCAAACTTCTCAGTTACTCCCCCTGCTCACCTCCACTCTCTAGATCTTGTTATCACCTACAAACATAGGACCTCCATGGTCTAGAATTCTGGAATCCTCCTGTCCCACCTTGATCTCCTTGCTTTTCCCCTCTCCCTCTGGTTCCCCTTATCATAAGTTCCTCACCCCTCAGCCTTCTCTCCTGCACCAGCCTCTTCTCCCCAACTAGACCCCTTGGAGAACCAAGTCAGCTCTACACTGTCCTCTCGTGAACACCCTGAACTCTTATCACATCTCCCCATGCCCCCCCCAAGACTCAGCCTTGGCCCACCCCCACCCTTCACTTCCCTCTCACAGACATACATGATAGTGAATGAAGATGGGGAAAACCAGGCTCTGACACCCCCACTGGGCCCTCCCTGCTGCCAGGCTATCCAGTTCTACCTACCTCCTCTACCCCCAGTCTCTCTCAGCTGAGACCCTGCCTCCCAAACATAGGCCATTCACCCTGACCTCACCTCCCCTCCCATCACTCAGGCACCTTCTACTGCTCTCCTCCTTCCCTATTTCCCATGATGAAGCAGGGCTCATCCCTGAGCAAAGCTGACCCTTCTACCTGCTCAAGTAACCCTCTTGCATCCCATGTCCTCCAATAACTTGCCCCTCCTTTGTTATCCTCCTCTCTCATTTATCTTTAATCTCTCCCTCTCTTCTAGCCTACAAACATGCCCCTGTCTCTTCCATCCTGAAAAAACTTTCCTTTCTTGACCCTCCCATTCCCACCAAATATCTTCCCATGTCTCTTCTGCTCTTTGTGGCTAAACTCCTCAAACCATTTTTCCTTTTTCTCCTCTCTTCTTATCCACTTTGATGATTTCACCATTTCCCCTAAACTGCTCTCTCCAAAGTGACCAGTCATCTCTTAAGAGACCAAATACAATGGCCTTTTCTCAGTCCCCAGTCTCCTGGGTATCTCTGCAGCAGTAGACACCATTGATCACTCTCTCCTCCTGAATGCTCTCTTCTCTCTAGGTTGTCAGGACATCTACTCTCTCCTGGTTTTCCCCTTCCTTCTCTGACCACATTTTTTGGGTCTCCTTTGCTAGATCCTCCTCCAGAACATGCCCTCTAACCATGTCCCTCAGTTCTCTCTCCTGGACCCTTTTCTCTTCTTTCTCCACACTACTTCCCATGACTCCCATGGATTGAATTGACGCCTCTTTCCTGATGTTTCTCAAATTTACCTGCTCCAAACTCCCTGCTGATCTCGAATCTTCAGCTGTCTTTCAGACATCTCAAACTGGATGTGCAGTAGATAACTTAAACACGTCCAAATTACAACCCATTATTTCTCCTCCTAATCCCTCCCCCTCACCCATCTCTTCCATTACCTTAGAGATCACCTCCATCCTCCCAGTCCTTCAGGACCAGAACCTGGGAGTCATCCTGGGCTCCTCACTCTCATTGCTTAGATCCAATATGGTGCCAAGGCCTGTCAGTTTCACCTCTGCCCCATCTCTGGTCCATTTCACCTCTGCACATTCTCTGGTCCATTTCATCTCTGCCCCATCTCTGGTCCATTTCACCTCTGCCCCATCTCTGGTCCCTTTCACCTCTGCCTCATCTCTGGTCCATTTCACTTCTGCCCCATCTCTGGTCCATTTCACATCTGCCCATTCTCTGGTCCATTTCACCTCTGCCCCATCTCTGGTCCATTTCACCTCTGCCCCATCCCTGGTCCCATTTCACCTCTGCCCCATCCCAGGTCCATTTCACCTCTGCCCCATCCCTGGTCCACTTCACCTCTGCACATTCTCTGGTCCATTTTACCTCTGCCCCATCTCTGGTCCATTTCACCTCTGTGCTGTCTCTAGTTGTTTTCCCTTCTGTACCACCTCTGGTTGACATCACCTTTGCAGCATCTCTTCTCCCTTTCACCTGGGCAACATCTCTCCAATATTCCTCTTTGTCTCCTCTGCCACTGCTGCTCCCATGCACAGGTCCTCATCACCTTATACCTGGGCTTTTGCAATATTTGCCTTTGATCTCTCTACACTTCAATCCATCCTCATTTATTGACCAAAGGGATTTTCTATTTTTTTCTTTTTAATTAATTTTATTTATTTTCAGTGTTCTGCAATCACTACCATATAATTTAGATTTTTTTTCTCCCTCCCTCCTCCCTCCCCACTTGCTCCCTGAGACGGCATACAATTTTATATAGGTTCTACACTTACATTCCTATTAAATACATTTTCACTATAGTCATGCTGTGTAGAAGAATTAAAATGAATGGGAGAAATCATATAACAAACCAAAACGTAATAAATACACACAAGAAATGATCTGCTGCCTTCTGCAATTAATACTATAGTTCATTCTCTGGATGTGGAAGGCATTTTGCCTTAAAATACCATTGGGGATGTTTTTAAGTCCTGCATTACAGTGAAGTTCCAAGTCTACCAGAAAAAACTCACACACTGTGGTCACTGCTGTGCACAAAGTTCTCCTGGTTCTGCTTCTTTCATTCAGCATCAGATCATATATGTTTTTCCAAACCTCTTTGAAGTCTTCCTGTTCATCATTTCTTATAGCACAATAGTATTCCATTACATTCATATACCACAACATGTTCAGTCGTTCCCCAGCTGATGGGCATCCCTTTGATTTCCAGTTTTTGGCCACCACAAAAAGAGCTGCTGTAAGTATTTTTGTACATGTGGGACCCTTTCCCATTTTTACGATCTCTTGGGGATACAGTCCTGGAAGCAATATTGCTGGCTCAAAGGGTATGCACATTTTTGTAGCCCTTTGGGCATAGTTCCAAATTGCTCTCCAGAATGGTTGGATCAGCTCCCAGCTCCACCAACAATGAATGAGTGTTCCAAGTCTCCCACATCTTCACCATTTCTCATCTACCTGTTCTGTCATGTTTGCCAATCTGATAGGTGTGATGTGGTATCTCAGAGTTGCTTTGATTTGCATGCCTAATCAATAGTGATTTAGAGCATTTTTTCATATGACTATAGATATCTTTCATTTCTTCCTCTAAAAAACTGCCTGTTCAAATCCTTTGAACATTTATCAGTTGGGGCAGAGGGATTTTCTTAAAGTGAAAGTGTGACTATACCTCTTCCTTTTACAATACCCCCCACCTTCACCTCAAATAACCTTCAGTGGCTTGTTGTTGCCTCTAGGAGTAAATACAAAATGCTCCATTTGAATCAATCTTTATTCAATTTTTAAGTGCCTACTATGTGTCAGGGGGATATGAAAACAAGCCAAAGACAGTTTTCCTGACCATCTGCTCAGCCACCATGGCCTCAGGCTTCACCGTTTGGTAGGTGCACCATTTCCACCCAAGGATTCCTGGTTTTGAGATAGTTGTGGTGCAATGTATGGAGCACTGGACCCAGAATTAGGAAGAACTGAACTGTAATTCTGCCCAGCTAGCTGGCAATCCTGGCCAAGGCCCTGATCCTCTGCCTCAGTTTCCTCATCTGTAACAGAGATAATAACAGTCCCTACCTTGAAGGATGCTGTGAGGATCCCATAAGAGAATACTTTTGATCACTCATTAAGTCAATAACTATTTAAGCACCTGTTACCTGTTACATGCCAGGGACTGTATAAAGCTGTGTGCAATCAGAAAGAGGCAAAAGACAGTCCCGTAGAGCTCACATTCCAGTGGGGAAGATGACAAACACATTTCCCCAGCAAGATCTATCCAGGATAACTGGGAGATAATGAGCAAGGGGAAGGGAGGTGGGGGAGGCTTCCAGTAGCAGGTGGGATTTTAGCTGGGACTTGAAGGAAGCAGGGAAGTCAGGTGGAGGGAAGTGGTGGAGAGTGTTCCAGACCTGAGGGATAAGCCAGAGGAAATACCTGGAGGGCGAGGTGGAGGGCTTTGTTGGTGGAACAGCCAGGAGGGTGTCCAGCACTTTACAGGAAGAATTGTAGCTAAGATTTTGTTCATCTAAGCAGGGGGAGAGGTTCCATCCCCAGTCAATGGTGAGCCAAGGGCCTTGACTCCATTACTTCCTGGGAAGGAGGCATGGGTTGGGAGAGGTGTCATTATCCACCCCTCATAAGAACAGTAAGCATGGAGGCAAAGGAGAGGAATGGTTTTCCAGGGCTGGTGTGAGCTGGGCCTTGACCTTGGCTTGGGGTCTGGGTAGGACTAACCAGTCTGGACCTGGGGAGGGGAAAGGGGAGGATGGGAAGGGAGAGGGATGGGGAGAAGCCACCCAAGGAGCAGAGGACAGGGGGCTCCCCTGGCTCTGGTGTCCTGACCCTCCCCTTCCTGCCCCCTGTCCCCAACTGAGGGCCCCATGGTGTCATGAGC
Organism: Bettongia penicillata ogilbyi; assembly: GCA_023548195.1. Classification (NCBI taxonomy): domain Eukaryota; kingdom Metazoa; phylum Chordata; class Mammalia; order Diprotodontia; family Potoroidae; genus Bettongia; species Bettongia penicillata. The sequence continues at coordinate 1,801,512 of JAJHZJ010000591.1, read as the reverse complement.
AGGGCTAGGCCTTGGTCTCAGAGTCATGAAGCCTATGACCCCACTGGCTCTAAGCCTCAGTTTCTCCACCTGGAGAATGGTCACCTTGTTGGTTTTCACAGTGTTACCTACTGGTTGTACAAACAAGTCTTCAGCCTCCTGACCATCCCTCCCCTCCCCCTCGTGGAACATCTTGTCCACCTCTGTCCCCCTCCCTGCCTCCTCCTGAGGGGTGGGGCTACTCTTTCTCATGGCCCCTTTGTCCTCCCCCAGCTCTGCCCTCTGAGGGTGAAGCTTGCACTCATCCCACAGGGGCTGAGGTGAATGAAGGCATGGCACCCATTTGGCCACCAGCAGACACTTCCAAGGTGAATTGGGGTTCCCTCCTTCCAGAAATGTCTTCAGGTGTCAGGTCCTCCTCTTTGTGTCTGCAGTGGTCCTTGCTGCTCCCTGGGGCTACTGGGAGAATGATGGACACTTTGGGAGGATGGGTCCCATGGCTCCTGCTGTGCCTTCCTTGTCTATCCCCTGCTTTCTGCATGGGGGCTGCTAGCTTGGCTTGGGGGACACTGGAGGCTGCTTGTTTCCCATGGCTGCATCTGGCTCCTTTGGCTGCTGCTCATCTTGGTTGGTTCACAGGACCCAGGGTCACTCCTCTCCCCCCTGCCCCTCACCAACAAGACACTGGTGGATCATGTTTTTTTCTTACCCTCAGGCCAGTCTTCTTCTTTGTATCTAACCTGGTTTGATCTTTTCTATGGCTGAGTTTCCCTGTGTCCTACAAAACTATCAGCTCCTCAAAGCAGAGACTGTGGTGCATCCTATATGTGGACCCCACTCCCCTCCCCAGGAGACCTTTGGTAAAAACCCTGGGTCCCCAGCCCAGCCTGGCCCTGTCCAGGGCCTCCTGGGGTCTCTGTCCTTCTGTTGCTGGGCTAGCAGGTACGTGCTTCATGTTTCAGGAACCTGTGACCTTCAGGGACGTGACTGTGTACTTCACCCCTGAGGAGTGGGGGTGGCTGTGCCCCTCTCAGAGGCAGCTGTACCGAGATGTGATGCTGGAGACCTACAGGAACCTGGTCTCCCTGGGTAAGGAGGCTTCTCCCTTCATCCCCTCCCCCATCACATAATTCAGTATCTGCTTTTCAGGGGAGGAAAGGGGGAAGACAAGGTTGGGGTCTCTGGAGGCTGAAAGGCCAAAGCCCTAGGGGAGGTCATTCAAGCCCCTGTGGCCTCCTGACAGCATTCATTGGATTTATTCCCTTCCCTCATCTTAATTTCTTTATCCATAGAATAGGGAGTTTGGGCAAGGCTCAGGACCTCTGACCTGTAAGATGAGTCTGTAGCCCATGGCTGTCCTGGACAGCTGTGCCATGGAGGGCTGGCTTGAACTCAGCATACATCAAGACTTCACTGCTCTCTACATCACAGGGCTTCCTGTCTCCAAACCGGAAGTGATCTCCTGGCTGGAACATGGCAGCTATCTCCGAGCACTTCCCCACCATTCTCCAGGTCATTCCCTGTCCTTTGTCCCTGAGCTCAGGCTCCTGTTCTCTACCCACTTACATTCTTGGGAACCTCAGTGTCTTTCCTCACGTCCTACAAACACTCTGGCCTTGGACCTTGCACTGTCCCTCAGAGTGGAGCTCTGCCCATGATCTCTGCAGGGTCCAGCTCTAGTGCCCAGGATTCTTCATTCTTTCCTATATCTGTGAGTCCATCTGTTGCTCTGCTGGCTCCTCCTAACCTTGTGTTGGTCTTCAAGCCCTGCCCTGCCCAAGCATGACCAGTGTCTGTGACCCAGTCCCTCCTGCTCCTTGTACTGTTCCCATGTCCTCCCTTCTGCTGGTGCCACCCACCTCCACACACTGTCCCTTCTCCCCTGTGCCATGCACTCCTTTCCTGTGCTCTCCATCTAGTGAGGATGCCTCCTGTGTCTAAGCAGACCTCTCTCAGGTCTCCTTGAGCCCTGGGGAAATGGCATCCCTGACCCCTGAAGGGGACCACTTTCCTGTTCAGGGTGTGTCCCTAGACATGAATTCTAAGGGTCTTTGCCACTCCCCTCCCCCACCCAACTTACGGTTCTGCTCTGAATGGAGCTGGAAGAGCAAGCCTTGGCCCTCCCGAGATGTCCCAATATATCATGTCCCCACCATCCAAGGGTAGAGTTAAAAAAATCATCTTGGGGGGAGGAGCCAAGATGGCAGAGTAGAAAGACTCGCATATGCTAGCTCTGAATCCACAGCCCATGAATTTCCTATAAAAAGAACCCACAAATTCTGGAGCAGTGGAAGCCATGCAGCAACGCAGTGGAGGAGATTTCCATTCCAGAGAGCCCTGAAAAACCGGCACCAAAGGTCCATCGTGCCCCAGACAGTGGAGCCCAGACCTGGCCGCGAGGCCCCGAGAGGAGCAGGTCTGAGCAGGCTTCAGGGACAGAATCTCCCGTGAAGGTCTCTCCACCCACAGGCACTACAGGTCAGTGAGAGAGACTTCTGGGCTGGCCGAGAGGGGAGCGGGGTGTCTCCATAACTCAGGCCCCCTTGGGAGGCAGCGGTGCTCCTGGAGCAGGCAGGACCTCAGATCCATCACTGAAGATCTCTGCATAAACCCCCTGAGGGAACTGAGCCTGGGAGGCAGCCCTGCCCTCACTTGAGCACCAGAATTTAAGCTCACATTGAATAGCAGCCCCGCCCATCATTGAAAGCCCTGAGGCTGGGGAGCAGCATTTGAATCTCAGACCCCAAGCACTAGCTGGGTGGATCTAGGTAGCGGTGGAGAGGAATCTCAGAAGTCAGGTAACTGGCTGGGAAAATGCCCAGAAAAGGGAAGAAAAATAAGACCATAGAAGGTTACTTTCTTGGTGAACAGATGTTTCCCCCTTTCATTTCTGATGAGGAAGAACAGTGCTTACCATCAGGGAAAGACATAGAAGTCAAGGCCTCTGTATCCCAAACATCCAAAATAGATATCGAATGGGCTCAGGCCATGGAAGAGTTCAAAAAGGATTTTGAAAATCAAGTTAGACAGGTGGAGGAAAAACTGGGAAGAGAAATGACAGAGATGCAAGAAAAACATGAAAAACAGGTCAATACCTTGCTAAAGGAGACCCAAAAAAATGCTGAAGAAAATAACACCTTGAAAAATAGACTAACTCAATTGGCAAAAGAGGTTCAAAAAGCCAATGAGGAGAAGAATGCTTTAAAAAGCAGAATTAGCCAAATGGAAAAAGAGGTTCAAAAGCTCACTGAAGAAAATAGTTCTCTCAAAATTAGAATGGAACAGATGGAGGCTAATGACTTTACAAGAAACCAAGAAATCATAAAACAAAACCAAAAGAATGAAAAAATGGAAGAGAATGTGAAATATCTCATGGGAAAAACAACTGACCTGGAAAATAGATCCAGGAGAGACAATTTAAAAATTATGGGACTACCTGAAAGCCATGATCAAAAAAAGAGTCTAGACATCATCATTCATGAAATTATTAAGGAAAACTGCCCTGATATTCTAGAACCAGAGGGCAAAATAAGTATTGAAGGAATCCATCAATCACCACCTGAAAGAGATCCAAAAAGAGAAACTCCTAGGAACATTGTGGCCAAATTCCAGAGTTCCCTGGTCAAAGAGAAAATATTGCAAGCAGCTAGAGAGAAACAATTCCAGTATTGTGGAAATACAATCAGGATAACACAAGATCTAGCAGCTTCTACATTAAGGGATCGAAGGCCATGGAATAGGATATTCCAGAAGTCAAAGGAGCTAGGACTCAAACCAAGAATCACCTACCCAGCAAAACTGAGTATAATACTTAAGGGGAAAATATGGTCTTTCAATGAAATAGAGGACTTTCAAGCATTCTTGATGAAAAGACCAGAGCTGAAAAGAAAATTTGACCTTCAAACAGAAGAATGAGAAGAAGCATGAAAAAGCAAACAGCAAAGAGAAGTCATAAAGGACTCACCAAAGGTGAACTGTTTACGTTCCTACATGGAAAGACAATATTTGTAACTCTTAAAACTTTTCAGTATCTGGGTAGTTGGTGGGACTACACACACACACATACACACATACATGCACACACACATGTACACGTGTGCATACACACATGCAAGCACACACAGAGACAAAGAGCACAGAGTGAATTGAATAGGATGGGATCATATCTTAAAAGAAATTAAGGTAAATGGTGAGAGAGAAATGTAGTGGGAGGAAAGAGGGTGAAATGGAATGGGGTTAATTATCTCTCATTCAAGAGGCAAGCAGGAGACTTTTTAGTGGAGGGAAAAAGAGGAGAGCTGAGAAAAAAACATGAAGTTTACTCTCATCACATTCGACTAAAGGAAGGAATAAAATGCACATTTAGTTTGGTATGAAAACCTATCTTACAATACAGGAAAGTGGGGGAGAAGGAGATAAGCAGGGTGGGGGGATAATGGAAGGGAGGGCAATGGGAGGAGAGAGCAATTTGAAGTCAACACTTGAGGAGGGACAGGATCAAAAGACAGAATAGAAACAATGGGGGGCAGGATAGGATGGAGGGAAATACAGTTAGTCTTACACAACACGACTATTATGGAAGTCATTTGCAAAACTACAAATATGGCCTATATTGAATTGCCTGCCTCCCCAAAGGGAATGGGTGGGGAGGGAGGGATGGGGAGAATTCGGAAATCAAAGTTTTAGGAACAACTGTTGAGTATTGTTCTTGCTGCTAGGAAATAAGAAATACAGTTAATGGGGAATAGAAAGTCATTTGTCCCTATAGGACAAAAGAGAAAATGGGGACAAGAGAAGGGAGGGAGGATAGAAGAGAGGGCAGATTGGTGATAGGGGAAATTGGAATGCTCAGTTTATTGGGATGTGGGGAGGGGACAAATGGGGAGAAAATTTGGAACCCAAAATTTTGTGAAAATGAATTTAAAAAGTTAAATAAATAAATTTATATTAAAAATAAAAAAATAAAAAATCATTTTGTACAACCCCTCATTTGGGCATCTTTAGAAGCAGTCCCAGAGGGGAGAGACTGGGCACTCAGTGCACAATGGGCATGCAAAACCAGGCTCCTGAGTCCAAATCTGAGGCTTCTCGTCTGCCCTACAGCACTTCAGCATCAGTGAGGCAGTCAGTACGAAGCACTGTGCCAAGTGCTAGGGATACAAAAAGAGGCAAAAGACAGTCCCTGCACCCTTAGGGAGCTCACAGTCTAATGGAGGGGGGGCCACAAATAAGCTCTATCCAGGATGAATAGGTGCTAATTAACCAAGAGAAGGCACTAAAATAAAAGGGATTGGGGAAGGAGGTAGGATTTTACTTGGGACTTGAAGGAGGCCAGAATGAAGAGCATTCCAGGTATGGGGGCAACCAGAGAAAATGCCTGCAGCCAGATGAATTGAAGAGCGTGTGTTGAGGAGTCATTGAAGTTTATTGAGGAGAGTGATGGCCTCGAGCTGTAGTAGTTGAACAGAAGATGGATTGCAGTGGGGGCGGGAATTGAGGCAAGAAGACTTCCCAGCAGCTGTTGCATCAGGCCAGGCATGAGGTGATGAGCATCTGCATCAGTGTGGGGGTGGTGTCAGAGGAGAAAAGGGGGTGTGTAGGTGAACCTGACCAGAGATGCAGCAGAGGTGACATGGACCAGAGATGCAGGAGAGGTGAAATGGATGCAGGGGGTGAAATGGATCAGAGATGCTACAGAGGTGACATTGACCAGGGATGCTGCAGAGGTGAATTGGACTAGCTATGCTGCAGAGGTGCAATCAACCAGAGATGCAGCAGAGCTGACGTGGACCAGAGATGCTGCAGAGGTGACAGTGACCAGGGATTCAGCAGAGGTGAAATGGACCAGAGATGCTGCAGAGGTGAAATCAACCAGAGATGGTGCAGAGGTCAAATGGACCAGGGATGGTGCAGAGGTCAAATGGACCAGAGATGCTGCAGAGGTGAAATCAACCAGAGATGGTGCAGAGGTCAAATGGACCAGGGATGGTGCAGAGGTGAAATGGACCAGAGATGCTGCAGAGGTGAAATCAGCCAGAGATGGTGCAGAGGTGAAATTTATAAGAGATGTTTCAGAAGTGTAAGAGTCAGGCCTTGATACCATCCTGGTTGCCCTCCTTGAACCTCCTTTAGCTTATCCACTTCCATGGTATGACCGAGGCAGGGGATACACTGTCTCCTCCTTTTTCCTTATTCTTTATGCAGCCCAACTCAGTGTCCCACTATTCATTCATCCCAGTCTGGCCAGATCTCCCTGTCTTGGATTGGTGATGGTGGTCTTTTGAACCCAAGTATAATAAGTGTTTTCATTTGCCCCTGTTAAAATTTATCTTATTCAATTCATCCTAGTGCTCAAGCTCAGTGGTTCCTAAATTTTTTAGTCTCCACAATTATTGTCACCCCAAAAAGCTTTTGTTTGTGGGGTTTATATTTATTGTCATTTACCCTAATAGCAATTAACGTGGATCAATTTAAATATATATACTAATCTTTTAGAAATAAAATTAAACCTCCTCCATGTTAGTGTCAATAGTATTTCATAAATATAACTATATCTCCTCAAACAAAAGAGGAATAGGAAAAGTAATGCTAATTTTACAGATTTTTAAATCTTTTTAATAATAGAAGACAGCTGCATTCAGTCTGTTGCAGTATATTGTTCTGGTTAGTATACATGAAGAAAACCCTCCCTCAGACATGCAGTTGGATTAGGGAGGGAGGAGTATGTTAACAGGCAACTAGGATGAAGGTCTTTGACTCGGAGAATCTTCTGTTAGGGTTTGGGGGAGCGCATTTTTCTTTGCGCACCAGGGTCTTCACCCATCATCATTCTTTTGAATTCTGATTCTTCCATCCAGTAAGTTGGCTCTTCCTCCCATCCAACATTGTTTGTCAATATGATGAGCATGCCACTTATGTTTTCATTCATATCATTGACTAAAAATGCTAAATAGCCAGGGCCCAGCACAGATCCCCAAGGTGCTCCCCTGGAGGCCTCCTGACATTGAATCACTCATGTTGCTAATTCCAAGGGTGTCTGTCCCCTCACTTAGCCCACATCTCCTTATCTTTCCCACAAAAGCAGCGTGAGAGATTTTATCAAATGCATGGCTCTAAAAGGAGTAAACCATAACTCCATCTTTCCCAGAATGAAGTATGACAGGTTTGGCAGGATTGGTCCTTTCCCCCTTATAAATCTCCAGACATGTCAAGATTCAGGAGCACTGAGGAGGGTTGCATGAGAAATCACAAGCTTTTGTGGCACAGTTATGTTCAGCTAATGAGGGAGTAACAGCCTCTGTGTCCTGCCCTTCTTTCTGTGCATTAAAAATAGTTTTATTGCTGCTCTTGTCTCTTAAGCAGGACAATCACTGCCCACCAACTTCTCCCCTCAGGCCCCCTCACCAAGGGAAACCTTTGCTCAGGACAAAAGATCAGTTAAGCAGAACAACCTAACCCTTGGGTGATCCTTGAAGATGTGCCTGCTGTCTATCCTCTGTCTTTGAAGGGCTGGGAAGTATGGGGAACCATAAGGGGCCATGTTTTGGTCCCAGTTCTCCTGTCTTCTTCAACTTGCATGGCTGCTGTGGTCACTGCCTCAGTTAACCCCCTGGTTCTACCCTAATTCATGCAAGTGTTTCCCTATTTCTTCGAGTCTGTCGTGTGACTCATTTCTTATGGTGCAATAATACTCCCATTTATCCATATCCCATTCTTTGTTTGGCTGTCTCATTGATGACTACTTGCTTGGTTTCCAGTGGTTTGCTTCAACAAAAACAAGCCATATGAATCTTTCCCTGTGCAGCCTTGCCCATCAAGGGACTTGAGGACCTTAAAGTTCCACATCGGTTTTCAGAACGGCTGGACCAGTTCATACCTTCACCCGCTGTGTCCCAGTCCTACCATGTCCCTTCTATTAATGCCTGATTGTCTTGTTAGTGTCTTTGCCAATCTGAAGGGTGTGAGGAGGAGCCTTAGAGTTCATTGTTTTCATTGGCATTTCTCCCAGGCTTTCATGTAGTTGGTGGAGAGCTGCCTGTTCACATCCAGCTGCATTACCCCATTCAGCAGTTTCCATTCTTTTACTATGGAAACCTTCTGAAATGCTTCCATTTTATTTTTCCTTTCAGACTCAGAATCTCAGCCTAAGACCAAGGAGACCCCTTCCAAGCAGGGCACTCCTGGAGAAACATCCCAGAGGGTGACAGTAGAAAGACCCCAAAGGTGCAAACGCTGGAACTACATTTTGAAGGAAACAGGGGAATGTGAAAATCCAATAAAGAAGCAACTAGGGAACCAGGAAAGACAAATGAAGCCAATCTGCAAACATCAACAGATTCATACAGGAGAGAAAACTCATATGTGTAATGAGTGTGGGAAAATGTACAAGAAGCATGCAAACCTTATTATTCATCATAGGGTTCACAAATATGAATGTAAAGAATGGGGCAATGCCTTTAGTGATCGTTCAAATCTTATTAAACATCACAGAACTCTTGCTAGAGAGAAGCCTTATCAATGTAATGAATGTGGGAAAGCCTTCCATCACCAGTCACACTTGGTGAAGCATCAGAGGATTCATACTGGAGAGAAACCTTATCAGTGTAATGAATGTGGGAAAGCCTTCGGTCAATGCTCCAGCCTTATTCAACATCAAAGGATTCACACTGGAGAGAAGCCTTATAAATGTGATGAATGTGGGAAAGAATTCAGCCACCGTTCACACCTTATTAATCACCAGAGAATTCACACTGGAGAGAAACCTTATAAGTGTAGTGAATGTGGGAAAGGGTTCAGTCAGTGCTCCAGTTTTATTAAACATCAGAGGATTCATACTGGAGAAAAGCCTTATAAATGTAGCATATGTGAGAAAGACTTCAGTCACCACTCACACCTTACTAATCACCAAAGGATTCATACTGGAGAGAAGCCCTATAAATGTAAGGTATGTGGGAAAGTCTTCAGTCATAGTTCACATCTTATTGTACACCAGAGGATTCACACTGGAGAGAAACCTTACAAATGTAATGAATGTGGGAAAGCCTTCAGTCATAGTTCAAACCTTATTGCACACCAGAGGATTCACACTGGAGATAAACCTTATAAATGTAATGAATGTGGAAATGCCTTCACTCATGGCTCAAACCTTATTAAACATCAAAGGATTCATACTGGAGAGAAATCCTATCAATGGTAATGTGTGGGAAAGCCTGCAGTAACCTTTGAAATCTCATTGCACATCAAAGTACTTGTGAGAAACCATGAAAATGGAAAAAGCTTTCATCATTGTTCACACCTCATTACAGAGGCATCATGGAGAGAACAGAGTGCCATGCACTTTTGACCTGGGGTTGAATCTCTGCAACCTTAAGTTCCTCAAGTCCCTGAAATGCGCAAGGCTGCACAGGGAAGGACCCACATGGCCTTTTTTTATTGAAGCAAACACATTTATGAGCAGTGTGATCTTGGACATGTTACTGAGGTTCAGTTTTTTCATCTATAAAATAAGTCTAATTATAACACCTCTCAAGAGTTGTTTTGAGAGCCAAGTGAGGCCATATGAAAAACTGAAAGCATTATGTGACAATAGTAAACACCAGAGGATTCACACTAGAGAGAACATAATATATGTGAGAAAACCTTTACTTAGGCAGAATTTTCCAAAGTCTGGGGCAGAAGACCCTTTCTGAGAAAGAACAAATCAGTGGCCAAAATGTTTGACTATTCAAGTCCCACATAAATAATCCACTTGTTTCCATGAAGGCAGCATGGCATACATGCTACACATGGCTTGAAACCACACCTCTGACACAGGCTGGCCACAGTACCCTGACTGACTGTAGTACGCTGAATAGTCACTTCCCCAAGATGATAAGTTGCAGAGGAGATGCTGTCAGGCCTTGGTACAGGGTATTCCTGCTTGGGAGCTCCCAATGCCAGTGACATCACAGTTCCTGTCTCTACCCCTTCTTCCATGAAAACAAAGTTTGAACAATCAGGAAAGGTAAGATCCAGTGGAGTGCAATCGTTCAAGGACCCACATGAGGGCTTTGTGTTGGATTTGGAGGCATCTTTGCCAACCATCAGTCAAGGTGTGTGACAGGTGAGGTATATTTTTGGGTTACTATGCATCTGCTGCTTGCATTCAAAATGAACCTTATAAACTTGAAATAATACAGTGTTTGGGTGAAGGTCAAGGCAGCATAGTACAACTCTGTTTCTCCACATCATATATTTGGGCAGGTATAGTGCATTGTTTAAAAAAAAAATCTTGCAACTTAACAAAAGGAAAATAACTAAAACGTGGTTATAGGCTCTTGTTTGAAATTTTCAGCAATTCAAATTGGACTCTCTTATATTTGGTCTCAAATTTTTTTTAAATTTTATTTTTCATTTTTAACACACTTTATAACAGATAAAACAATTCAAACTTTCAATCATGTGATACTTCTTTTTAAAGCATTTACAATATGGACCACAAAAGAATTTTTTTAAGCATTAACCAACTGAGACACAAATAATATTTATGTTGCTCACTTCCCAAGCTCTTGACCTACTTGTCTCCACAGTATTACTAAGAATTAAAGGACCCTAACTTGTTGTTGTTGGTCTAAAGTCCTATGCCTAATAGCTTAATTTTAGACTTAACCTCGGATGTTCCCCTATCAACAATCTATAATTGAATGGATCTGGTATTAAGCTTACAGACCTTGTGACTATAGGAAATTGCCACCAAGAGTAGGGACATTGCAGGGATACAATATTTCCCCAACTTCATGTCAGTTCCAGGCAGGAGTAGATTGTCCACTTGCATTTAGTCAGGCTTAAAATCTGCCAGGTGTCAGTGGGGAAATTGAGTCAGGAGAATCCCACCTCTGCCCAGGCTGAACAGCCACTCTCCCACCCTTCCCATGAGATCACCTTTTGCAGTTCATACCAGCATCCTGGATTGGAGACTCGGACCACCTTTCTTGCTATCCATATCTGGAGTTAGACTCAGAAGAACAGTCACTTAATAGTCCCATAGCATCTAAAAATGGCAAGTTCCAATAAACAGATTTCAAACATGATTATAATTTCAATTTGGCTAAGGAACATCTTTTGTGGCAAGTCTTAAGTGACTTATATGCCTTTCTATACATATTGTAGTTACTGATTAAATAGCAATCATAAAAAATCAAATTTACTGTTAAAACCTTAACTTTTCCATCAATGCCAAATTTTACCTGGCGTTACCTTCCTCTGGGAAATTTAGACTAAAATTCTTTTCCCCAAACTAAAGATGTCATTGATTTATTCTCAGTAATTAATTCAGTCGATTGTTTTAATACTAATTGCTTTTACCTCACTTTGTAACATGTGTAGTTTTTCTCCCCATCACTCCCCTTTCCCTACTTCCTAATACCTTGCATTGTGATTACTCCTTCCCTCAGTGTACCCTCCCTTCTATCACACCCTACACTTCCCTTATCCCCATCTTCTCTCTTTTCTTGTAGGGCAAGATAAATTTCTGTACCCCATTCCCTGTATTTCTTATTTCCCAATTATATGCAATAAAAATTCTCAACCTTCGTTGCTAATACTTTTGAGTTTCAACTTCTCTCCCTCCCCCCCTCCCTCCCCAGCCCCACTGAGAAGGCAAGCAATTCAATGCAGACTATATATTTGTTGTTTTGCAAAAGACTTCCATAATAATCATGTTCTGTAATGCTAATTATATTGCCCTCTGTCCTACTTTATCCCCCATTATTTTTCCCCCCACAATTGACCTTGTCCCTTCTCAAAAGTATTTATTTCTAGTGACTCCCTTCTCCCATTTGCCCTCCCTTCTAACACTTCCCTCACCCCACTTGTCGCCTCCTCTCCTACTTTCCTGTGGTGTGATATAAATTTTCATAACAAATTTAGTGAGCATGTTATTCCCTCCTTCAGCTACATGTGGAGAGAGTAGCTTCACCTTTTCCCCTCTCCCCTTCTCCCTTTTCTCCTCCATTGAACAAGATTTTTCTTATTTCCTGCCCTGTTCCATTTCTCCTTTTCTCTTCCCAGTATTTTCCTCCTTCAACCCTTAATTTTTTTTTATTTTATTTTATTTTTTGTGTGTGGATATCATCTCTTCTGATTCAACACACACTGTGCTTCCTATCTATGTATGTGTATGTATATGTACAGTCTCTCCATCTACCCAAATACTGAGAAAAGATTCAAGAGTTATAAATATTTTCTTTTCCATGTAGTAATGTAAACAGTTCACCTTTAGAGAGTCTTTTATGATTTTTCTTTCCTGTTTACCTTTTCATGCTTCTCTTGATTCTTGTATTGGGAAGTCAAATTTTCTATACAAATCTGGTCTTTTCCTCAATATGAATGATTGAAAGTCCTCCATATCACTGAATGACCATTTATTCCCTTGAAGTATTATACTCAGATTTGCTGGGTAGGTGATTCTTGGTTTCAATCCCAGTTCCTTTGACCTCTGAAATAGCCCATTCCAAACCCTTTGATCCCTTAATGTTGAAGCTGCCAGATCCTGTGTTATCCTGATTGTTTTCCACAATACTCAAATTGTTTCTTTCTAGCTCCTTGGAGTAGTTTCTCCTTGATCTGGGAACTCTGAAATTTGACCATAGTATTCCTAGGAGTTTCTGTATTTGGGTCTCTTCCAGGAGGTGATCAATGGATTCTTTTAATATTTATTTTGCCCTCTGGTTCTAGAATATCAGGGCAGTTTTCCTTGATAATTTCATAGAAAATAATGTCTAGGCTCTTTTTCTGATCACAGCTTTCAGCTAGTCTCATAATTTTTAAAGTATTTCTCCTGGATCTATTTTCCAGGACAGGTGTTTTTCCAATGAGATTTTTCACATTATCTTCTATTTTTTCAATTTTTTGGTTTTGTTTACTAACTGCTTGATTTAACTCATGGTCATTCATTTCCCTGAACTCAATTCTCTCTTTCAGCAAATTATTTTGTTCAGTGAGCTTTTGAACCTTCTCCTCCATTTGGCTAATTCTGCTTTTTAAAGCCTCCTTCTCCTCATTGGCTTTTTGGACCTCTTTTTCCAATTGAGTTAGCCTCTTTTTAAAGCTGTTATTTTCCTCAGCACTTTTTTGGTTCTCCTTTAGTAAGCTGCTAACTTGTTTTTTAAGGTCTTCTATTGCCTGAGCCCAATTTAAGTTCCCTTTGGAGGCACTGGAGGCAGAGGCCTTGTCAAATTTTTAAAAGTGAAATAATCTCCCTTCATGAGAGAGAAGTGCTTAACCAGTTTTAAGAGAAAGTCCACTGGAGAAGTTAAAAGTAGTTCAAATGAAGGCTGCAGAGCCTTTTTAAGTACCATAAATGGGGAAACACAAAGGGAGCATCCTAAATGTGAAGATCACTGGGATTGATTAGTGTGAATACTCTGAGTATATCACCAGTATACTCTCAGAGAAATCTATAACCCACTGTCCCAAGCCTGCTTCCTTTTACTCAACTCTAGGACCTTTAAGGCTTCACTGCACCCAGTTCCAGTTAGAATCAGCTCCTGAAACTCTCCTAAAATCTTCCTCATGCAGTCTACCTTTAATTCCACCTGCCCTGTCATTAGTAGGCCTTCCTGGCTACTCTTTAGAAAATCTTTTGTTACTCGTCTGTTCCATGACCACATTATGCTACCAGTGACCCTAGCAAGGCAGGCCCTTTGTGTGAAAATCCTCAATAGACATGGACCTCTAATGATAGTTCTGTGCCTTGGATAAGAGGATGTGTCTCAGTTCTCACATGAACGGTCTCAGGTCAGGTAAAGGTGAGGGCTTAACTGCTAAGCTCTCAGGAGGCCCCCCAGAGAACAGCTGGGAATTGAGGAGTGAGACACGAGTTATCTTGCTTTTTCACCTCTTCTCAGTGGGAACTTGCTGGGGAGAGTATCCCACCCTTGAGGTTGGTCCGTGGTCTGAGCAGGTTTTGTTAATTGGCTAAGGGGCTGAGAGCACACTGTCCATGAGCAAACTGTGTAGCTGGGAGAGCTTAACTGGGGACAGGAAAGCCTGAGAAGTGGGGTTTTCCTTTCTCCTCGGGAGGGAGAAGGAGGCTCCCATGGGGAGAACTCGTCCTGCATGGTCAACATGTAGCCTGTATCAGTAATAAAGCTTACACCTCTGCTTCACTCTGGCTGTCTCTTCTCCAATAAGCTTATCCGGCTGATCACCAAAGACCTGGTATAGGTAAGATGATCTGGTAGCCCACGGCCATTAGGCCGGACAGTCGCACTGTTCATCTAGGCCAGCACCCTACATGCTGTTTCCTGAGGCAGTCAATAAGGGAAGCCTCAGGTATCTTTCTCCAGTCCACTTTGCTGTTCATCTGGTGGTGTAGTACCAATCCAATATTCACAGCATCTACCATGACCATGCATATCCTGGCGCAATTCTGAATCACAAAATACCACAGACATTCCACATGGAGGGCAAAACCAAAACATTGAGACATCAGAAAGCCAAATCCATTGTAGTAACAAAAATCTATACAGAATAACAATACAGAGAACAACACCATCCCCAAGCCTTGCCCTGCTAGGGCACAATCCCACAAACCAGCTCCATGAAACAAATTACAATCACACACACACACTGGCCAGCAGATTGCACCCTTCCTAGCCCCTGACTGCTCTCAAGACCAACTTCCTCTTGGCTCTGCTCTACCTCTGACTTTTCCTGTTCCTGTTCCAGTGTTGGATTGGTACTACACCCTCAAAAGTTGCTTTCCTTTTAGAAAATCATATCAAAGAACCTGTGATAACAGGCCTTCCTGTGTACATCAGGGTGCCGTCTTTTACACTGAGTAAGCCCCGCTGGTGCAGAGCCTGATAGAACACTCCCATGTTAAATAGTTTTCTTCAAAATAATCTGTTATATTGACATTTCCCCTTGTTCTGATATTGCCACCAATAAGTCTGAAAAGTAACAAGTTTTCTCTAACTCCATTTCTTCCCAAAGCACATGCCTGATATCTTCTCAGGACTTCTGAGCAAACTCCTCCCACCACAGGTTCCATGTGACTTAATGGGCCTTTTAATGAATGAGAAAGATCTTCCCATTTTAAATTACCATCACACAGGGGTCAACAATCACTTTAATCAAGCACATATATCATTCACTTAGTTCAGAGGGAAAAGTCAGCACCCTGAACTTCAGAAAAAATACAGAGAAATCAAAATCAAAAAACAGGGTTTCCAACCGTCTGACTATAAGCAACACATACTTAGTGACCAGAGAGGGAAGCACCAACATCTGGATTTTCAAAGCCAAGGGGCTCCTTGGAGGTTCCCCAGAGTTTCATCTGGTCAAACAAACACTTTCAATGAGTAAGCCCCAAAGTAAAACCTCAACTCAGAGTATTTAAAAACTTTTCAGAACCAGAGGGCATCACAACCCTTGAGAACTAGTGCCTCATTAGAAATTAACAAAAGTTGTGGGCCTCCTCTAATCAAGCTTCCCTTAATGGGCAGACTCATCAATGGATGGGGAAGATATTTAGCTCTCTAATTACCATTACAATCAGTGAAACAGAGCCTAGGAGATTTGTGTTCATCCTTCATTGCCCAAAGAAGATCATGCCATCAGAGAAATGATGACATGACTTGCACTTGAGTTTGTTTTGAGTGAGGGAGGGCTTTGCAGATCACCAGCCTCACTTCTCCTCCAGAGCCATCTGAATCCAGTGACCAGATTCATCAGGATGACTGGAAATGACCCAGATGAGGCAATTGGGGTTAAGTGACTTGCCCAAGGTCACACAGCTAGTGAGTGTCAAGTTTCTGAGGTGAGACTTGAACTCAGGTCCTCCTGACTCCTGCACTGGTGCTCTATCCACTGCACCACCTAGCTGTCCCAAAGAGCAGTAGCTATTTGCACTAATCACATGCATCAGAGAGTTATTTCAAAGAATATGAGGGAATCACTATCCACAGCTTTTCTAGTTATATAAGGGCGATCCTCTTTGCTTAAAAATCAGTGTGACTTTTTCCCAAAAAAAGTCATGAGAAAGAAGTTTCTTTGCAAAATTTTGGAATGCTTTTGGGCAGGGTGCCTTCAGTTTGTGGTGAAACATGCCACTTACTGATGCCAAAACAATTCTAAGTATGTTTTAGCTAAAATAAGAAATTTCCATTTTTATTTGTGGTAGTAATGATACAAATCTGTCTTATACAGCAAATTTACTCCTGAGATTTGCAGATGTGGTAGATATTTGTAAAAAAAAAAAAAAAAAAAAAAAAAAATTAAAGTTTTTTAAAAAATTCCAGGACCTCAAATTTGTGCTCTGATAAAGAAAAATAAAGTAACAAAATTTATGAAAAAGTTAAAAATTATAGGTAATAAATATGCAAATAATATCCTTATTGTTTCCCAATTCAAAAAAATAAAACAGCCTTGAAAATGAAATAGAAGGCCAACTTTCAGAAACAAGGAAGTTCTGTTTCTACCATTTTGAGTGACCAGGGTTGTGACCTACCATGGTCAGATTAAAGATCAGAAATTTGTGTGCAGGCTTGATGAACTGTTTGAAGGAAAGCCTATCACAGAGGAGAACATGAAGTCACATGGCCAAGGGATGGTAGCAAGCTGAGTCCAAAATTCAGAACACTCTCAGAAGCTTCCATTACAATAAACATATTGTAGTCTTCCTATAGCCTTCTAGAAACTACCGTTCATTTAAGGGAATGAATATAGACGGCCCTTCTTCCTTGGAACTCTATTTTAATAGAGTTTCCTTGATACCCTTTTGTGTGTCAAGTTCTTCTCTAACATCAACTGATTAGTCACTGGTGAATCTACAGAAGCAATTCACATTTTATTTTAAAGGCTTAGGTTTTTTAAATGTGGATGAAAAAAGAACCCATTTTCCCAGTACAAATATGATGCATGTAGCCCTACTCCTAAATTAGAATAGTGAATAGATTTCTCTCATGATAATTGGGTTCTTTACATGTTTTCTAATCAGCTAGGTGGTGCAGTGGATAGAGTGCACAGCCTGGAGCAGGAGGACTCCTCTTCCTGGGTTCAAATGTGACTTGAGACACCTACTAGTTGTGTGAGCCTGAGCAAGTCACTTCACCCTGTTTGCCTCAACTTCCTCATCTGTAAAATTAGCTGGAGAAAGAAATGGCAAGCCACTCCAGTATCTTGGCGTCACGGAGAGTCAGATGTGACTGAAAAACAACGAAACAAAAGCACCTTCCACATGCCAGGTGCTGTGCCACACACTAGGGATACAAATAAGAAAAAGAAGCTCATTTAGGGTTGAATGTGGGAAGAGAACATGAAAGGTAGCTGGAAAGCGAAGACGGAGAAGGTGGATGCCATGGGGGCCTGGTGTGGAGCTGTCCCTGCTCAGTGGAGTCCAGAACAAGGAGACAGCTGGAAAGTCCAGTTCCCTGCCCCTCTACAAGACAGCACTGGAAAGTGGTCAAAATCTTTTGGTGAGAGCATGTTGAAAGATGTATCTGAACCTGAAAATCGTACTCTGCTTCGGCTCTAGGTGAATAAAGTTTTCTTAGGTTTATCAAACAAAAGTACACATTTTAATAACATAGCACCTTATTTGTGTGAAATAGGATTTTCTGCTATGGCCTTTTTAAAAACAAATGGTGATTTTGATTATCGGTTGAAAATCAGAGAAACTTTGTACAACCCACCCTTGTAATATTATTATGGCTGTTTTACGTTAGACATATGAAAATTATAAAGGATTAAATCAATATCTGCTTTTACTTTAAGATGAATCTGTTATACAAATTTTAAATACATAATTAAATAAAACCTGAGTTAGCAAATTTGAGTTTGTTTTCTAAAAAGTCAGGTGGGAACATGTCAGTTTTAAAAAAAGAGAGGACTGGGACCTGACCACCAACATGAAGGAGTGGACAATTTCTAATGGGAATTATGTGCAGGAGTTAAAGCAGTTTCAGGTGTCTCCACTTTCCAGGACATCAAGAACTCAAATGAGGTTAACACTTCAGTGAATGAAAAGGGCTTCCACCAAAGTGTTGAGAAATAGAGGCAAGTGGCCAGGACTTGTGTATGTGTGTGTGTGAGTGTGTGTATGTGTATGTCATTGGGGCCAGACCTGCCCCCCAAACCCCACAAGTCACTGAAGGCAGAGACCAAGGCTGACCAACAGTGAAGGACACCATTGATATTAAAGCTCCCACATACACCAAGACATTTATAGCCACACTTTTTGTTATAGGAAACAACACAAAACAAAAACCTCAAAACCTGGATACAAAGTTGATGCCCATCCACTGGGGAATGCCTAAACAAAGTATGGTCCATGAATGTCATGGAATATGACTGCTGTAAGAAATGACACGCATGATGATACAGAGAAGCTTGGGGAGATGGATAAGAACTGATACAGAGTGAGGTCAGCTAAACCAAGAAAATGACTCATGAGATGGAAACATGTCAATGGCAGAACCGTGCATGATCAAACAACCTGAAAGCCAATGCTTCAAGATTATAAAGAAAGAAGAGCTTGGAGGAGCCACCCCCAACACACCCCTTGCAGGAGGTCAGAGGTCACAAGTTCACAGGGATCAAATGTGTACACTCTCAGACTCTCCATACATCCATCAGTTGTGCTGATTTCTTTTTCCTTTGGTTGTTAAAAATACTGTTTGGGGGGGGCGGAGCCAAGATGGAGGAGTAGAAAGACGCACATTTACAAGCTCCAAACCACAGCCCATAGAATTAATGTAAAAAGAGATCCGCATAAATTCTGGATCACTGAAAGGTGTGTAGAACCAGAGTGGAAGAGATTTCCGTGCCAGAGAGCCCTGGAGACCCGTCCCCAGGGTCCATCAGACCCCGGAAAGCAGACCCCACCCCCAGCGCTGCCCTGGCCGCGGTCCCAGAGAAGCTGACCCGAGCAGGCTTCAGGGACGGAAGCTCCAGCAGCCGGGAAAGTCCCTCCGCCCACAGAAGCTATAGGTCAGTGAGAGAGACGGGTAGCTTGTGACTCGGGCCCCCTCGGGAGGAAGCAGCGGCGGCAGAGGCATGGGCGGCAGCGGAGGCAGCAGCGGCTGCGGCCGCCCAGCACTCCCCCAGCAGCAGGCAGGATCTTCATTACGGAAGGTCTATACATAAACAAACTGAGGGAGCTGAGCCTGCGAGACGGCCCTGCCCCACCCTGCTCCACTGCTGAAGGCCTCTGCATAAAGCCCCTGAGGGAGCTGAGCCTGGGAGGCGGCCCCCCCCCACCCACTCTATCACTGAAGGTCTCTGCATAAAGCCCCTGAGGAGGCCGAGCCTGGGAGGCGGCCCTGCCCCCACCCCAGCACCAGAACTAAAGCTTGCTGTGCAAAGCCCATTTGAACCTCAGACCCCAAGCACTAGCTGGGCGGATCTAGGCGGGGGTGGACAGGAATCTCAGAAGTCAAGTAACTGGCTGGGAAAATGCCTAGAAAAGGGAAGAAAAATAAGACTATAGAGAGTGTTTTCCAACAAATGCAAATGATCCCAACATTCCGATCTGATGACGAGGACGTATTCTCGCCATCGGGGAAAGATGTGGAGGACGGGGCCTCAGTACCCCAGACACCCCAGGGGGGTGTCAGATGGGCTCAGGCCTTGGAAGAGCTCAAAAAGGATTTTGAAAAGCAAGTTAGGTGGAGGAAAAGCTGGGAAGAGAAATGAGAGACATGCAAGAAAAGTATGAAAAACGGGTCAATACCTTGGCTAAGGAGACCCAAAAAAATGCTGAAGAAAATAACACCTTGAAAAATAGGCTCACTCAATTGGCAAAAGAGGTTCAAAAAGCCAATGAGGAGAAAAATACTTTCAAAAGCAGAATTAGCCAAATGGAAAAAGAGGTTCAAAAGCTCACTGAATTTAATAGTTCTCTCAAAATTAGAATGGAACAGATGGAGGCTAATGACTTTACAAGAAACCAAGAAATCATCAAACAAAACCAAAAGAATGAAAAAATGGAAGAGAATGTGAAATATCTCATAGGAAAAACAACTGACCTGGAAAATAGATCGAGGAGAGACAATTTAAAAATTATGGGACTACCTGAAAGTCATGATCAAAAAAAAGAGCCTAGACATCATCTTCCATGAAATTATCAAGGAAAACTGCCCTGACATTCTAGAACCAGAGGGCAAAATAAGTATTGAAAGAATCCATCGATCACCACCTGAAAGAGATCCAAAAAGAGAAACTCCTAGGAACATTGTGGCCAAATTCCAGAACTCCCAGCTCAAGGAGAAAATCTTGCAAGCAGCTAGAAAGAAACAATTTCAGTACTGTGGAAATACAATCAGGATAACTCAAGATCTAGCAGCTTCTACATTAAGAGATCAAAGGGCATGGAATAGGATATTCCAGAAGTCAAAGGAACTAGGACTCAAACCAAGAATCACCTACCCAGCTAAACTGAGTATAATACTTCAGGGGAAAATATGGTCTTTCAATGAAACAGAGGACTTTCAATCATTCTTGATGAAAAGACCAGAGCTGAAAAGAAAATTTGACTTTCAAACACAAGAATGAGAAGAAGCATGAAAAAGGAAACAGCAAAGAGAAGTCTTAAGGGACTTACCAGAAGTGAACTGTTTACATTTCTACATGGAAAGACAATATTTGTAACTCTTAAAACTTTTCAGTATCTGGGTAGTTGGTGGGACCACACACACACATGTACACGCATGCACGCACACACACATACACACATGCACACACACAGAGAGACAGAGAGCACAGAGTGAATTGAATAGGATGGGACCATAGCTTAAAAGAAATTAAGGTAAATGGTGAGAAATGTAGTGGGAGGAAAGAGGGTGAAATGGAATGGGGTAATTATATGTCATTTAAGAGGCAAGTAGGAGACTTTTTAGTGGAGGGATAAAGAGGAGAGCTGAGAAAAAAAAAAACAAAAACAAGAAGTTTACCCTCATCACATTTGACTAAAGGAAGGAATAAAATGCACACTCATTTTGGTATGAAAACCGATCTTACAGTATAGGAAAGTGGGGGAGAAGGAGATAAGCAAGGGGGGGGATGATGGAAGGGAGGGCAAAGGGAGGAGGGAGCAATTTGAAGTCAACACTCTTGGGGAGGGACAGGATCAAAAGACAGAAGAGAAACAATGAGGGGCAGAATAGGATGGAGGGTAATTCAGTTAGTCTTACACAACACGACTATCAGGGAAGTCATTTGCAAAATTACACAGATATGGCCTATATTGAATTGCCTGCCTTCCCAAAGGGAATGGGTGGGGAGGGAGGGATGGGGAGAATTTGGAACTCAAAGTTTTAGCAACAACTGTCTAGTATTGCTGTTGCTACTATGAAAGAAGACATACAGTTAATGGGGAATAGAAAGTCATCTGGCCCTACAGGAGAAAAGAGAAGATGGAAACAAGAGAAGGGAGGGATGACAGAAGAGAGGGCAGATTGGAGATAGGGAAAATTAGATTGCTTGGGGTATTGGGGTGGGGGGAGGGGATAAAAGGGGAGAAAATTTGGAACCCAAAATTTTGTGAAAATGAATGTAAAAAGTTAAATAAATAAAAAAAATAAAATAAAATACTGTTTGTGAAATAGGATGGCTCTCTGGGAGGGAGAGGGAGAGAAAAACTGGGGGAAACCAGGTGATGTAAAAAAACAGATCTCACTGAAAACATTAGAAAAGGAGCCTCTGGTCAGTCAACCAGCATTGTTTAAGTGCTTACTGTATACCAGGCACTGCAGGAAGAATTTAAAGGAGCCAGTCTAATGAGCGAAACAACATGCACACTGTGACCTTCCTCTTTGGACTGGGGGTCTTGGCCAGCAAGACCCTGTGCCTTTTTTCTCAGGACGCAACGAATGAGGCAGGAGGCAAGGTGTAAAGCAACTCTGTTTATTATCAGTGAAGCAGCATTATTTATTTATTACATAATAGCCTCGTGAATTATGCCCTTCAGCCAATCCCTTTGAAGCTCAAATCTACTCCTCCAACCCCTGCTCCATATTCTCATGTCCAACTCGTAATTACCCACTTTCCCCAAACTCCAGGAGAAAAACAAGGGCAGCGGTCCTGCCTCAGATGCCATTAGTTCCAGGCACCTTGGGTGCGGTCCTAAAATGGCATGCGAGAGTTCCTAGCCCCCTTACAGCACACAATTACACAAGGGATGGTAGACTAGATCACCTGGGAATAATCTCAGAGGGGAGTGCACTTGTGGCTGGGAGAGCTAGGAAGAAGGCTTCCTGCAGAAAGGAGGACTTTCTGAGGGGGAAGTGAGCAGGGAAGGTCTGGGGAGGGGGCAGGTGGTGCCCACAGAGGATTCTGGGAGCCAAGATATGGAGGGTCTTGTTCATGCATCATCCAGGAGGCCACAGTCACTGGGTTGAGTATATGTGCCTGGAAGAAGGTGTAAGAAGACTGGAAAGGGAGGAGAGACCTGGAGGATGAAGGGCTTAGAGCTTTGTGTCTGATCCTGGAGGTCACAGGCAGCCACTGGCATTGACTGAGTAGAAGAGTGAGTGGTGAGATCTGAGCTTTAGGAAAGTGATTGTGAAGGCTGAGTGGAAGAAGGACTGGGGTGGACACAGACTGAAGCAGGCAGACCTCCCTCCCCCGCAAGCAGCTATGGTGAAGTCGAGGAGAGAGACAGACAGAGACAGACAAAGGCAGACAGACAGAGAGAGACAGAGAGACAAAGAGACAGAGAGAGAGAGACAGAGAGAGGAGACAGACAGAGAGACAAAGAGGACAGAGACAGACAGACAGAGACAGAGAAAGAGGCAGAGAGGAGAGACAGTCAGACAGACAGAGACAGAGAGACAGAGAAAGACAGACAGACAGAGAAAGACAGAGACAAAGAGAGAGACAAAGAGACAGAGACAGACGGACAGAGAAAGAGGCAGAGAAGAGAGACATTCAGACGGACAGAGACAGAGAGATAGAGAAAGACAGACAGAGAGACAGAGAAAGACAGAGACAAAGAGATAGAGAGGAGACAGAGAGACAAAGAGACAGAGAAAGAGAGAGACAGAAACAGAGAGAGAGGAGAGAGACAGACAGAGACAAAGAAAAAGAGAGACAGACAGACACACAGAGACAGAGAGAGAGGAGAAAGAGAGACAGACAGAGACACAGAGACAGACACACGGACAGCCTGAGCACGGAGCCCCAGCCGGAACCCGGGGATCTCTAAGCGCTCTTAGTCCCAAGGAGGACGCAGGGAACCGGATCAGGATCTCGAAACTCTCGCGTGGTGACCACCATACTAGAGACTTTGGCGCGGGGCGGGGGAGGAGTAACGCTAGCGGTTGCCATGGAGACACGAGGCCCTTTGTGGTCGGGTTGGCTCTCAGGGGCAGCTTATGATTGGACAGCCAGTGGGAAGGCCCCGCCCCCGCCGGGGGGGGCGGGCCTTCAGCCGGACTCTGAACGCAGGCGCACTGCGCTCCTGGGGCCTGGGGATGCGCGCGCAGTGGCCCTGGCCTTTCCGTGGCTGCGGCTCGCACCCCCGCTCTCTCCCGCCCTTGCGTGCCCGGCTTCTCGCGCCCCGGGGGAGCGCCTTAGGAGCGGGTACGTGAAGACCCCGGAGTGTGTGACCCCGATTCTTTTTGCGGGGGCTTAACAGGGAAAAGGGAGGAGCCCCAGCGCCTAGGGAGGGGAGGGGACTGGGTGACGTCATCTGTAGCTGGAGAGGGCTAGTGCCTGGCGGTGACGTTATCTGTTGCTACGTTCCCCAGGCAGAGGAGTAGCTGGGGTATGTGACGTCATCCGGGACCGAGCCCAGGGGGCAGGCAGAAGAGGGGCGGGGCCCGCCAAGGTCATCTGTTGCTAGGAGACTGAGGCAGAGGTGGGGATGGTGACGTCACCTATTGTTGGGGCCTCCCATGCCAGGGCACACAGCAGGTGCTTAATATGTACTTATAATATCTAATCCTAGGATGGGATGAAGTGATGTGCTGGCCTGGCTTCCCTTCTTGCCCAGGATACTGAGCCTCAGTCTCCTGATCTGGAAAGCTCCTATCCCTGGGCTCTTGGAGGCTCTAAGATGCCAGGGGTGGCGGGGATACCTCCTACCATCCCAGAGAAATAAGCCTCTTCTTTGGCTACCAGAGCTCTCTGAACCTAGTCTCTTCTTCTACACCAGGAGACAGTGAGCCCACCTTGCTTCCCTTGCTCTATGACATAGGGTCTGGGGGGTCTGTGTGTGACTGAGGCCCCCAGAGCTCTCCTGTCCGTGCTGTGCTTGGTCTCCTGGCCCTTGTCTGGAGGCTTCTCCTACATCCCCTCTGCCTTCTCTGACTTCCCATGCTGGCCCCTGTCTCTCCTGGTGTGCTCTTCCAGCCCTTCCCTGTCTCTGGACCTGGCTCAGGCTCATATCACCAGCCTGCTGCACCCAGTGTCCCTTAGGCATCTCTAAGGCGCAGCGTCACCCTGCCCTGCCTCTGTCCATGCTACCAAATCCTCTTGGTTTCTGGTCCCTGACTCCTCCCTCCCTCTCACAGCCCACAGCCAAGTGGTCACCTGGTCTCTGCAGTGTTTGTCCTGACCTCCCTCCCCTCTCCTCTGACACAGGCCCTACCCCTGGAAGCTCCCCACCCCAGGTCCCCCTTCCCTGGCAGCCTTCCACATTTGGCCCCCTCCCCTCCTCTTATCCTGTCATCCCTGGGTAGGCCCCTTCATCCTCTACTACCCCTGCCTGGGGAAAGACCCCTCCCCTGCAGACCCCCACCCACTCAAGCCCCCCTCTCCTATCTGCACCCCGTGGGGGCACACCCCTCTCACTTTGGCCAGGACTGTTTCAGTAGCTGCTGGGGATGAGGGCTGGTCATATAGGAAAGAGGGTGATTCACTGGGGGCTCAGGGAGCAGAGAGAGGAAGCTTTCTGGGGATTTCCAGGTAACAAGCACTTAGTATGGCCAAGGACCTTTGTGGAAGTCCTGCTGGGTAGGGGGGCTTCTAGGGCCCCAACGGAGCCCACTGGGAAGCTCACCCTGGAAGTGGTCGCCTCATCAGAAGTATATATCTCACCAGCTCCATGATTTCCCAGATGGGTACTACAGGTCTAGAAGGTTTGGTGACCCACCCATGAGGGCCTAGGCAATAATGGTCAGCATTCAGAGTCAGGGCCTCTGAAGATCATGAGAATGTGTGAATGTGTGTGTGCATGTGTGTGTTTGAGCATCTGGGCATGTGCATACATGCACCTGTGAGCACATAAGTCTTCACATGTGGGGAGGAGTGTTTGTGCTAACATGGCATGGCCCACTGGAATCATGTGTGCACACATGCATGCTTACATGCATGTCTGCACAGTGTCAGTGTGTGAGCAAATGTACACATGGAAATGTGTGTGTGCAAGATTTTGAAAGATTGTATAAACATTTTTGCCTGCTGTGTGCATATGTGCACAGTGTCCCTGGAATCTGTTTGCATGTGTGTACTTGCGTTCAGTACATGTATATGCACATTCTGTGGGCTCACACATATACATTTCTGTGAGTGCATGTGCATGTGTACATTATGCATTCATATGCTTGTATGGGCATGGTTCTGCATGCTTTTGTATGCCTGTGAGCAGGTTTGTGCATGTGTGTGTATGCCAGTTGGTGTGTGTGTGCTGTGTGCATGTTTGCATGGATTTACATAAGAGTACACATCTGCATGTGTTGTGTGTTTGTCTTTATGTGCGTATGTGTCGAGATGTACACATTAACATGCATGTGTGTGCACATGGGTGTTTTGTGTCTGTATCTGCCTGTGTGCCTGTGGGTGTTTTTGTGTGTCCTCACCTGTAGGCAGATTTTCATTCATGTAGGTCTGTTTGGCATTGTTTGTAGATATGTGTGCACATGCATGTGCACAGCCATGTGTATGAGTGGTCGTGGTTGTATTTGTGTGACCACCAGTGTGCATATGTGAGAAGGCATTTGTGCACATGCATGTGCATTTGCATACATGTTCTGTGTGCATGTGCACATATTCCATTGGGTTGCTTGCAAGTGCACCTGTATTTCTGTTTGTGTATGTTTTATATGCATGAATAGTATTTTGTGCAAGTTTGCATGTTTGTATATGAGGCACATGTGTATGCACATGAGCATCTGTGTGTCCATATTTGTGCGCATGCGGAGATCTGTTGTATGCACTTTTATGTCTACGTGTGTGTGTACCTCCTTGAATGTGCGTGCGTGTACATGTGTTTGTCTTGCATCTATCAGTATGTATGTCTGTGTGTAAATGTTTCTGGTGTACGTCTGCTTTTGCGCACTCATATTTACATGTTTACATCTGTACCTCAGTGCCTCTGAGTATGTGCACATCTGTGTGCACCTGTGTGTTGGTGTGCATGCGCATACATTCTTCTTTGCATATCTCCATGTCTGTGCATGTGCATGGTTTGGTGTAGACATGTCTATTTATACACTGGAGTATGTGTGTGAATTGTGTATTTGTGTATTTATTTGCCTGTGCACATGTGGATTACACTTGTGTATGCTGTTGTATCCCTACTTAAGAGTGTGTATGGTGTGCGTCAGAATGTGTGTACATGAAGCCTTCATATGTGTTTGTCACTTTTTCCTTGTATGTGTGTGCGTGTGTTTCTGTGCACATCTGTGTATTTGTGTTCCATGTAGGTGCAGACGATTCTGTCTGTATGCATGTGTGTGCACCTCTGCGTGTGCCTGTGTTAATGTGTGACCACATGTGTATGTGTGCACGTGTGTGCAGGAGTGTGTGAGCGGTTGTAAGTATGTGTGGATGTTTCCTTTGCCTTTTTCTAGTTCTCAGTGCCTGTGCTTACATTTCAGTGTCGCCACAAAGCTCTTGTCTTCTCAGTCAATTAGTGACCATTTATTAAGGATCTCCTGTGTGCCAGGCACTGTCTTGTGTTTCTATCAGGCATTCTAGGAAGGCCTCTGTCTCCTTAAAGGTCCATGTCCTGTCTCTGCCCCACTCCTTCCCTGCTCCAGCTTCCCCATCTGTCCTCGGTTTGTCCATAGTTTTGTTGCCTAGCAAGTGCCTGATTCTCTGGGGCAAAGCCATCCTTTGCCTTCTGGAATGCTGTGTTCTTGGCTCTCTGCTCCCTTGGCCATCATCAGCTCACTGGAGTGCTTGCTCCACCGGGCACAGGGTCAGGATGGCACCCTGCCCTTTGGTCTGTGATTCCTGCCCTGAGACTGGACCCAGAGATGGGGATGAGCCCTCCTGCCCCTGCTGGCCTCTGACCATGTTATCTGTGCCCTTCACAGCCTGGGGCCCACTTGGGCTCCCCTCCCTGGCTCCAGGAGCCAGGTCCTACGCCCTCAGCCCTTTCTGTCCATCCCTGCACAGAACTAGGCCAGAGTCTGGCTCACAGTGGATCTCTCTTGGATTTCCCCACTAGGACCAGGTCTGGCATGTTTCCTGACTGTGCCGATTCCTGCCTCTCTGCACCTATCCGCATCTTCATTTCTCCCCCTTGAAGCCTCCCAGACTGTCCCTCTGTGCACATCTGCTGGTCTGCCCATGTCTCTCTGGGTTGGTCCTTACTAAGCCCATGTGGTTCATCTCCTCGACGTTGCTGTGATGAATGTAGGCTGCCCCCTTTCTCTGAATCGCCTAGTTTTGTCCTTACGCTGTTATTTCCTGGCGTTCCCAGGACAGTGTGTTTAACATTCTCCCTTCAGCAGGCACCCGCTTGATTCAGTTTCTGATTTGTTCACAGTAAGCTCAGTCCCTGAGGTTACTACATAAAAATGCAGGTGGCCCTGACAAATAAGAAAGTGGGTTAGGGGCTTTCAGAAAAAACCAAGAACAAGTCATAACTGATCCAATTTAAACCAGCTGAGGTTGCTGAATGAAATACCACAGGCATATCCAAAGATTGTGAGCTGAAAGAGAAAGGACCAACCCAGCTCTGATGGGAGGATCTGTCATACACTAACATTATAAAAATGCCCTCACTTTGTGTCTCACTCTCTCTCTCTTCCCGTTTGTGAGGAAGAGTGGAGTTCACCTTGGCCCTCCTGTACTCTGGACCCTACTCTGTCCTCTGGACCCTACTGTAATCAATTTTCCTTGATACTTTTCAATGTCAAGTGTCTTTAACAGTAAATATTGGGTGACTCAGGGAATGAAATGTTATCATACCATAAGGAATGATGAACTAGCCAGTTTCAGAGGAAGTGAGGGAGATCTTAGGGAACTGTCACAGAACCAAATGAGCAGAATGACCAGAAGAATTTAACAATGATGATATCATGGATGAAAATGTCTGTGAGAGATTTCGATCTGTGATCCAGGCAGTGAGAAAGCAGGAGTCCCAGGACTGAGGCTCAAACAAGCCACCCCATTCTTGCCTGAGAGATAGCAGAGAAGGGCAGCCCTTTGCAGACAGAGCCAGGGTGGGAGTTGGCTTTGTTGGATTGTGTGTGTGTATCATGAGGGTTTTGTTTGTGCAGGTATTTTAGCTGGAACTCTGTGGGAGGAGGGAATCACAACAGGGGAACATGATAATGGCTGTAAATACATATAAAATTCTCAAAAAAAAGGAATTGACTGGCCCCAAACCTCTAATACTCAATCATAACAGAGAATCTTACTTAATTTGTTTTGCATCTCTCCTGTTAAATTATGACTGCACATTTGATTTTTCTACAGTGTATCTTTCAGTAAAATTGATCTTAAAAAAGAAGGGACAAAATCAATTGACTGATCAAGTATGTTACTCATGGGGTGTTTGGGTATATGTGCTTGGGCCCCAATTATAAAATCACATTTCTTTTTTAAATTCACATTTCTCCCTAGGCTCAAAACACTATCCCAGACAGTTTCTCCCCAGTCCAAGGACACAGCCTGCCCCAGCAACAACCTGTTATCTCCCCTCCTGATACAGCAGCCAGCTGCACCTATGGAACTTATTAGTCTGAATCAGCTGTATACTGGCTGAATGGGTTGTGCACTGAGTCATAGCAACATTTACTACTCGCTGATCAATCATATGTATCCTAGACTTAGACATACCTATACTCCCTTATATGCATCTTGTCTAACAAGATATTGATGAGAACAACCTGACATTTCTGAGCCAGCCCAGACTGCTAGTTGACTTAGTGATGTTTCAGGCCCAAAACCACACCTCCAGGGAGCCCCTCCTTGGGCTGTTTCCCAATGGACTCTGGGTAAAATATCTGCACAGTAGACACTAAAATACATGTTCCTTTAAGAACTGACCACTCCTTAACTATTCCCTAATCCCACCCCAAAATACCTACTTAGCATATTTGGCTCATGTTTCCTATGGAATATCCTATATAAACATTCCCTGTACCCCTCTGAAGTTGCAGGTTGCCTAAGAACTCTTGACTGCTCAAAAGCATAGTAAATCTTTACCTTGACCTCAACAATGCTTGAGTCTGTAAATTCTTCTCCAAGTGACCTACCCCTGGTACCCT
Organism: Bettongia penicillata ogilbyi; assembly: GCA_023548195.1. Classification (NCBI taxonomy): domain Eukaryota; kingdom Metazoa; phylum Chordata; class Mammalia; order Diprotodontia; family Potoroidae; genus Bettongia; species Bettongia penicillata. The sequence continues at coordinate 1,772,107 of JAJHZJ010000591.1, read as the reverse complement.
GGTCTTTGTGGGTCTTACCACTAACCCCCTTCCAGCCTTCATCAGTTACCTCCATCTCTAGGCCTTTAAATAATGTCAGGAATTTCAGAACTAGTTCAGCTAATCCCTGGAGGCCCCTGAGCTCAGGAGCACCTTTAGGAGGCAGACCCTTGGCCTGGCAGAAAGAGAAGGGAAGGAGCAGGGGATTTGACTCTCCTTGGCCCTAGTAACCCTGTAATATGAGAAACCAAACCTACAGCACAGAATACATCCAGAACATTCCCTAAGGACAACAATGCACAAACAGAGACATGGTCACCTAGACCTCCAAGAGAGGAAGCTGCTGAAGGTGTGGGAATCTTGCACCAGAGAAGAAGGCTGTCCATGATCTCCCCAAAAGAATTCCAGGAAGCAGCAGTTGGAAGAATAAGCCTAGGCCATGCCTGCCCTCTCTATTTGAGCCTCACCCCCACTCTACTGTCAGCTAATTCCCCTCTCTCCCCTGGGAACTCGACTTGTTGGAGACACAGTCCTAGGCTTTTGGACAGGGAAGTACTTCCTCTTGGTCAGAAGTATGAAGCTTGCCTTGGGCATGATGTGGGGGAGGAGTAAACTCCACTGCAGATCACAAAGATCTGTGCTTGGCCTTTGTTTTCAGGAGCCAAAGAGCAGAAAGTCCAAGGCTGATAAGGCAGCTGCCGCTCTCCTGAGTTGTGTACATAGATTCTTAGCGAGTTGTAAGACAGATAAACACAGCACACATGAGAGCTGCTAACACAGGTTCACTCTTAACTTGATCAGGCAGGAAGGACACTAAGAAGCGGTTAATAATCTTTAGTCAAGTTTAGTTTTCTTAGAAGAGCATTGCTGATAATAAGAGAATAAACTCCTACAGCATTCCCTGTGAGAAGGGCTCAACTACCCCCTACAATGGGGTCAACAGAGACAGGCACAGCTTGTGCTTCCCCTAAATCCCCTCCAGCCTCAATGGGGACCAGTTGAGGCACACACAGATTTCCCCCAGACTTGATGAGGGCCAGTTGAGGCACACACAGCATTTGTGCACTCAAACCTAAGGGTTTCCCATTCACTGTCTAGAGACCACCTATTTTATAGGCCAACAGACAAAGAAGGCATATTGGCAGCAATAGCCTCCCAAGGTTATATCACCTCATTGCTGTATCTTTTTACCTGTACGCTATTTACCATTACACAGCTCTGCCCAAGCATGGTGGCGATGTTGTGAACCATGGCTGTGGGAACTCATATCTAGTACCTGGGAACCAAAGATTGTAATGGCTCTGGATCCTGGGAAACTGAACTCTGAGAAATAATACCAAAAGTCACTTCATACACACTCATCCACCTTACTCATACTACAATGCACCTTACGTACACCAGTAGAACACATTTAGAAGCCACGCACATGTTTCCTAACCACCAGGAAGACACAGTTTGGGCTTCCTGTTCTTCTCACTGTAAGTTTTGTCACTAAATTATGAATTAGAACCAGTGATATTTTTATCACTTCTCTTTCCAGATCTATTTTATCCTCATATCATGAGAGGGCTCAGGCTTCAGTAGACAGAAATAACACGGGGTAGTAAGGCTAGAACTTTGTACAGGAATCTGTAAATATTCAAGCAAAGAGCAAGGAGATGGCAGATCTGAAGATTGATGAGCCCCAGTTTTGTAGGTTGGGAAGTTGGGGCAAGTCAGAACCACCAATTCAGGAGAGTGGTGAAGACCAGTGGCAGGCCCCTTCAACCCTGCACCCTCCTGATTGGAGCCAGGTGGTTATAATAATTAGCCTCAGCATAAAACCTTTGAGGTTCACCTGCCATGGTCAGAGAAATTAGCTCTAAAGAGAGGAGTCAAGGTTCTCACCATACTAAGACTGTTCCCTCAGGCCAAGGGCCCAAAAGGCACAGAATGAGCTGCTGTAGCTCAGGACAAAATTCCTTTGGCTCTGATTTCAGGTGAAAGTCATAGATGCCTTTGTGAAAAGCCAGTCTTGGGAGAAAGGTTCACATTATCCATTTGCTCAAGCAGGTTCCCCCAGTCTCAGAGAAGCCAAGCAGATCTGGGTACAGAAAAATTGGTTCCCAAGTGGGAACAAGCTCTCTGAGGTGAGGTCAGGCCTTCTCTGTCATCCAGGGGAAATTCCCACAAGTCCTCAGGGAAGCCCATGGAAATCAGGGATATCCTGGGGAGTCAGCTTCCCCTACATGTCTGCAAGGGATCTTCTCTCTCCCTTGTCAGTGAAAAAAGAGAACCTATCACCCTGAGTGACTCTCTCCAAGAAAGAAAGGAGAATTTGTACCATCTACAAAGATTCTTCTACCAATCCTGCCCCTCATGCAGGCACACATGCAAATTCTCTCCCCCAATTCATAGTCACATGCAAAAATGAAAAAGCAAAAACCCAACCCTTCTCCAGTCTGGGCCAGGACCCTGTGTCACATAGCCTGAGAAAGGAAAACCTTCTAAGGATGTGTGCCCTTCATCCCAGGGTTCCCTCCTCAAAGGCTGCAAACCAGCCCTGAATCAGGGGAACTCCTACCACCTGGAACTAAGCCCAGCAAACGCATGTTGGGGCTGGGCAGAGCTGAGGCCAGGAGCTTCAGGGCCTGAGACTCAGAACATCCCAGTCCAGAGCGGCAGGAGCCCAGGTGAGGAGGTTGGAGGCCCCTGGCCTGCAATATTTGATGGAGAATCCTCAGGCTGCCCTCAGCCCTGGTGAGTCCTTCCAGGTAGGGTCTCCTGCTCTGGGCCCATTGGTCTGAACCTGGGGCTTCTCTATAGAGCCCTGGGCCCTGTGGGGTCTGTCCCTGCTGTGGCTGAGTCTGCCCTACTTTCTTCTCTCCCCTAGGTCTTCCTCATTTGACATCCCCCACCAGCCCTCAAGGGGTCCCACCTGTCCTGATGACAAGCAATGTCCTGGAGCCCAAGGGCTCCAAAGAGGGTCCTGGGAGGACGTAGCTCAGGGTCAACCTTGACTTCAGAGGAAAGGAGGCCCTGGCTTCTTCTGGAGGCCTCAGTTCCCCAACAAGACTCCATCACATCCCTCTCATCCATGAAAGTTGTGCTAGGTACCAAACCCAGCTGTGAGTGATGTGAGGTCAGAGGCCTCATGCTCACAGACCCTGTCCTCTGGGAGTTTCCCATTCAGCCCAAGGCACAGGGATAAGGGAAGAGAGAACTGGAGGAGAGGCAGGCCCAAACCTGTCAAGAGCTGAGGGAACCAGAGGGGCTGCCCAGAAGGGGCAGTCCCTGAGCTTCTCCCAGGGGTTTCTAATTCATCCTGTTTGAAGGTTGTGTGGCACATATTTGTTCTCATGGTGTTTCCCCCTTACATTCTGAGCTTCTGGAGAGGGGGGACTATTTTCTGCCTGTTTTAGTATCTCTAGCTCTTAGCAGAGTGCATAGTACACAGTAAGCCTTAATAGATGTTCATTAATAGATTAATCAGGTTAGGCAGGACTTTGAGTTTTATCAAATGTGGTACACCCCAACGAGGAGCATCTGGAAGTTTCAGAGGATCAGACAAAGAGATGATAAACAAATGCACAAAGAGTTAAAGAGATGAGGGGATAAACAAATAAAACAAGGCTAGCAAGCATTTATTTAGTGCTTATTATATACCAGGCACTGTGCTAAGCCTTTTAGAAAATTATCTGTTTTCATCCTCACAACACCCCTGTGAGCTAGGTTCTCATTTTACCACCAAGGAAACTGAGTCAGGCAGAGATGAAGTGACTTACTTAGGGCCCCCCAGCTGTGAACGCCCTGAGGCTGGATTTGAACTCAAGTTAGTCTATCTAACTATCTAACTAAATATAAGACTATTGCCTTAGTCTAGGTCCACTAATATTTCTCCTTCACCTCCCCAATGGCTCTAGATTTGTGGGACACTTTCTTCAAACAGCAGATGAGGAAATATAAATCCAGAGAGGCCAATTGATTTGGCCCAGTGTCCAATTGAACCAGTCCTATGTAGCTCCTCTAATGGTAGAAGCCACACCTTGTGACCCTTAAACCAGGGATCTCTGGTACACAAGGCTGCCTTCTGTCACTGATGAAAGACTCAGCCTTGACTCTCCAGCCCCAATCAGACCATGTCATTCTCCTCTTCAGTGAACTCCAGGGACTCCCTTCTGTCTCTAGAGTTCATGCCCCCTCCACTGCTCTCCTCTTGAAGCCCTTTCTACCTAGCTCCAATCTGCTTTTTCTGGCTTATTATTCATTACCATCTTCCATGAGACCCACAATTCTGCCCAACAGGCCTTCCTGCTGCTCCTCCCACCCAGCTCTCCATCCCCTGTCTCCTGGACTCTGCACAGGCTCTGCTCACCTCATCTCTAACCTCCTCCAGAATTCTGCTCAGCCTGCACCTTCTACAGGAAGCCTTTCCTCATCCCTCTACAACTGACCTGTTATTTAGGACAGGTTTGTTTGTGTTCAGATGCATTTATGTTGTTTCTCCCTATAGGATGTAAGGTCCTTTAGGGCAGGTTCTTTCCTTGGGATTTCTGGTTCCCAATCTCTAGCACAGCCCCTGGACCACTGAAGGTGCTTAAGAAAAGGAGACTGGTGGATTGACAGGCCCCAGCCTCTGTTTTGAGATGTTCATTCAGCCCAGCTCCCCCTCTGATGTTCCCCTCATCCTCCTTCATCCTCTTGAACTCTTAGGGAATGTTCTCAGGGATTAGATTGTGGAGTCCCACCCTGTTCTCTGATCACTCCTCATTAAGCTCCCCCTACAAAATTCCTTCTGAGCCGTGTGTTCACCTTGGGTAGTGGTCAGCCTTCTCTCCCAGGTCTGTGGACTTCCCCTAATTTACTCCTGAGTTCAAGGCTGCGTTTGAGAGAACTCAAGACATTTCCCTTTATGTCTATTGTCACTATGGCTATGGGCCTGACTTCATTCCCATTACAATAGTTGCCATTCCCTTAGAAGCAGTCACAGGGAAGCTTACACATTTCTTTCATCTCTTTCAGACTAGGAAGTGTAGACCCAAGACTGAGGAGTCACCTCCACATGGAAACATTTCTGAGGAACAGAGAAGCAAAAAGACTGATCTCTGTGACCTTTCATGGAGAAGTAGAAATGTGTGAGGACAAGTTGTGGAGGAGTCAGGGAAACCAGAAATCACATTTGAATCACTCAGTTTGGCAAAACATCAAAAAAAGTACACTCCATCACAGTCATATGCTACGACCATTCCCCAATGAATGGGCACCCCCTCAATTTCCAATTTTTGTCACCACAAAATGAGCTAGTATAAATATTTTTGTATGTGTCAGTTCTTTTCCTTTTTGCTTCATCTCTTTGGGATACAGACTTAATAGTGGTATTGCTGGATGAAAGGATATGCTCAGTTTTTAACCCAATTTGTCTCTGGAAAGATCGGAACAGTTCCCAGTTTCACTAACAGTGCATTCCTGTGCCAATTTTCCCACACTGCCTCCAGCATTTGTCATTTCTGATAAGTGTGAGATGGGAAGTCACTTTGCATTTACTTTGCTTTTCTCCAATCAACCATCATTTAGAATATTTTTTTTATGAGACTATAGATACTTTCTATTTTTTCTTCAGAAAACTGTCTCTTCATGTTGTTGACCACATATCAATTGAGGAGTTGCTTTTATTTTTATACATTTGGATCAGTTATCTATATATTTGAGAATAGAGACCTTTATTGGAAAAACTTGATGTAAAATATTATATATTACTTTATTTTCTGTAGTTATTTTTAAGCAAATTATGATTTCCCTGATAAATCTGTTTCAATTGACATTAATTTAATGATCTCTTTTTAATTAAATTGATTAATTTTAGTTTTTTTAAATTATTAATGTTAAATTAATTTTAACTTTTACTTTGTCTGAGATCATGAACATTACTCCTCCCCTTTTATACTTCAGCTGAAGCAGAATAGGTTCAGGCTCTTATTTTAAATCTGTGTATGTTCCCTTCTGTTTCTTTTTGTAAATCTTATTTAATGTTTTATTTTTTCCAATTACATGTAAAACAAATTTTAACATTCTATTATACAAATTTTGAGTTTTAAATTCTTTATCTCTCTTCCCTTTCCCCCTCATTAAGAAGGCAAGGAATTTGCCATAGATTATATTTGTGTATTCATGCAAAACACGTTTCCATGTAAGTCATTCTATAAAGAACACACACACACACACACACACACACACACACACACACACACACACACACACGGAAAATGAAGACCAAGTCTCTTCAATGTGCATTCATGTTCTACCAGTTCTCTCTCTGGAGATGCACAGTTTCATCATAAGTCCTACAGAATTGTCTTGGATCAGCATTTTTGCGGAGTTCTTCATCTGAAAATTGTCTGCTCATGTTCTTTGACCATTTATCAATTGAGGAATATTTCTTATTTCTACAAATTTAATGTAGTTTTCTGTGTGTTTGAGGAATGAAGTCCTTATCAGAGAAACTTATAAAAATTTTTCCCCAGTAATGATTACGTATTTTCCTCCATCCTATTTTCCCATTTATCCTACTTTCTGCTTTTATCCTGTACATTCTCAAAAGTGTTTTGCTTCTGACTTTCACCTCCCCTCAAATTGCCCTCCCCTCTGTCAGTCCCCCTTCTCTTATTCTCTTACCCTCCTTCTTTCCTGTGTGGTGAGATACCCAAAGTGTGTATATCATTCTGTCCTTGAGCCAATCCCAATGATAACAATAATATTCATGTACTCCCCCCATTCTCTCCTCCACTGTAAAATCTCTTTTGAGCCTCTTTTATGTCAGCTAATTTATCCCAATCTTCTTCTCCCTTTCCCTCCTCCCAATGAATTCTTCTTTCTCAACCCTTGATTTTCATTTCTTAGATAATCATACTATCACATCCAACTCACACCTCTGTTTTCTGTCTATGTACACCCCTTCTAACTGCCTTAATAAGGAGGAAGCTTTTAGGAGTTATAAATCTCATTTTTCCATGTATGTGTGGTCATTGTTCTCTCAGCCTCCATTCTGGTCTTTACTGGGAAGGGCCCTTGTTTCCCTGCACCCATGAGATCTAGTGCTCTTGTCCACAGTGGAGTTTTAATCAGAGTTTCTGCTCCTTTCTGACCCATCACAAAAGCTCCACTCTGGAGCCACATATCTTCACCAAAGAGTGCCAAGTCAGGGTCTACGTATCTCTTTCTGATCAGTTGTCCAATCCCCCTGCCAAACCCCCTTACCATCTCTGGGCTGAGAATCCATGAAGGGGCTCCTGCCCCCACTGTCACAGCCACCTCCAAGGTCCAGCATTGGCATGCACTCTGGGCAAGCCTCCTCCTCAGTGTCAAAGGTCTCTCCCACTTATCTGCTAAGTTTTCTTAGGCTGGAAAAACATCTCAGCCCTACCTGTTGTTGGCTCTGCCACTCCAGAATTGGATTTGACATGTTCTCATCAAGTTGTTTGGAGGGAGATAGGGGAGTTGGCTAAGGTTGCAGCTTCTATCTGCCATCTTGGCCAATCATTGTTATTAGCAAAGATGGGCCTTTGTTTCTTGGGAAAAAAATTAGAACTGCTGATGGGAAAATCACTAAGAAAATGCTGCTCATACTCCACCTCCAGTTTAATTGTAGGCCCAATATTGTGTCTACTTGCAGTGTCTGAACATTGCATTTTTGTATCTACAGGATGTCCCAAAAGTCTTGGTTCAATTTCAAACCTACACTGAGACTTTTGATATATCCTGTGTTCGTAAGTTTTTATGTATGTATATATATACATATCTATGTGTACATGCATATGTATTGGATACATATGGACTAATATACATATATCCTATATTGAGGAGTAAATTCTGTAGGTTGTTTGTATACTAAACTATGTGTTCACCAGCCCTATCTGGCCCTGACTCTGTTTTTGCATGTCTCTAAATTAAGAATATTTTTCTTTTACATTTTTGAAAATAAATCTTCATTGTTTTTCTAAATGTAAAAATCCCTCTTACTTCATAGCTTGATCATTCCAAAGAGGCAATTGGCTGGATTTGATTCTCAGACCTCGGTTTGCTGGCAATTAATTACTCATCCATTTGGTTATTTCTGTATAAATAGTGCCAAACGTAGAGTGAAATTCAGTTATCAGTAAAGGTCCTTGAAAAGTTCTTTAAATAATCTGAAATGGATTCCTTTCCCTCAGAAAAAGGGAGATTTTACAGAGTTCAACCTATGTTACAAAAACTTTCCCAGATCCCTTGGGGCAGGGCCTTGAGCTGCCAGAGAATCCTCAGGGAGGCCTGCCTTAACTTGTTATTCATCTGGATCAAGATGATAGAATGGGCCACAGGGTAGATGGCACTTATTACCATTGAAAACGTGACAGGGAGAAGACTTTCAAAGAGAGCATAGCTCATGGCTGCCATGATGATGCCCACATGGTACAGTAAAAAGAGGAAAAGGAAAGATACCATAGATTTCATGGTTTTCTTGTGGACCTCTGTGCTGGAGTCTTTGGAGGTTGTGACATTGCCCTGCATCTGCCTGGTGTGCCTCCACAGGGAAAAGACTAACAAAAAACAGGAAATGAGAGATAAAATAAAGGGGACAAAACCCCCCATGTAGTAAAGAATCAGACTGAAAAAATGGTGGCATTTAGTTATTTGTGTCTTTTGAGTCTCATTTGTTTTATTTCCAGGCACAGCACAGATTTTATATATCTCAGTCATTTTCTCTTTCAACAGAAGGTTAACAAACAAGGCAATGAGGAAGCAGATGCAAATCATCCTGAGGACCACTTGGTTAACCCTCCACTTCAGCCAGAGGAAGACAGGGTGAGAAAAGTTGGAGATCTTGAGGAAGTAGAAGATGCTGAGGCAGGTGCCAAACCAGGCACTTAAGTGGTTGCTCAAATTCCAGAGAGACTCTAAATGTGTCATCTTACCAGAGGCATAAAGATCAAGGAAGAAATTAAATACAACGATTGCAGATATGAATGACACCAATAAAATAATCCTGGAGATGGCCAAGGCAGTGAGGATTAAGTCCATTAAAGACAATCTTCCAGTCTTGATCCAGTCCATGAAATTGACCAGCCCAATGAAGCCATTGGCAAACTCACCCACTAGAAACTCTCCAGCTGCCAACGTCACAAAAATGATCCCAATGGCACCTGGCATGTCTGCAGCAAAGAAATATCTTTCAAAGCATTGAAAGTGAAATGTTTTCCCAGCCAATGTGATATCTTTATCTCAAATGATAATTTTCTTTGCCTTTGTAACCAGGTTTCCCTCTTTGCCTACAAAGTACCCAACTCTCTTATGAAATGGAACTTTGATCACCTTCAGGAGACCTGCTACTCTCCCTTTGACAATAGACCAGGGAGCGATTTTGGCCCAGATCCTGAAAGTGTCCTTTGAATGTGGCCAGATGGGAAATTTCCATGTTATTCCTGATTGAGAGGCAAGGTGCTGTTTGTTCAGATGCAAATGAAAGGCAGTTTCTATTTCGTTGTTTTGACCATTCTCCCTCAGCCTAATTTGCCTTCAGGAGTTGTCAGTAATAGCCAAGAATTTGGGAATATAGAAAATAAGTCAATAAATGTCAAAAAAGAGAGAGAGAGACAGAAGTCTACCACCTTTTTGACTGAGGGCCCAGTCTGGTCTGCTAGAAGATTGCTATTTACCCCTCTGTCCTGTCAGGGTAATTAGAGAACAGGAGCATTTGCCACTTTAGGGAGTCAAAGGAAGAGTGAGCCAAAGGCTATATCTCCTTTGCAAATGATGCAGCACCTTGTCCTCTGGCACTGTTGGAGGGTAGGAGAGCTAGCAGGAGAGTGAAGATGGCTCAGGTCTCTGTGTGCCACATGAAAGCACCAAATCCTGTCATTCCTATGTCTCCCATGGTCAGAAGTATCCAGGGCCTTGAAATTCCCAAGGTGCCACAACCCTTCAGCATGGAATCATGCACATCTGCATAGAAAAGGTCAGCTTTGCATTTTCTAGGTTTAACCCCTCTTACTCTCTGAATCTATTGCATGGTCAGGGATTAAAACACTGAATTAAATTGTATGGGGAAAATTATGACTTTGTCCAGGTAGCCCCTGTAGTCATGTGGTGACTCCCTCTCATAGTGACAGGAGGGGTCCCATGCTTGCTACCTTTTCCCCATCAGGGTTCTAGAGACATCCTTGATGAATTATGGGGTCTTTTCTAATATTCTCAGTGTGAGACTCCATTCTGGAATATTTTTAACTACCCAGTGCTAATAATGATTGAGTTTCATTTTGTTGCTCCTTAATATCTCCTTAATACCATTTCATAGTGCCCCAGTATCATTCAGCTGGTTACTATCAATTAGACTTTTTAAAAGAACATTTACCGAGAAGTTGTCATGAGAAACAGACAAAGAAGCTGAGATGGGGAGCTGGGTCACAGGCTGCAGAGTGGGTGGCATTGGCTAGGCTCTCAATCTCTTTCCACCTGGAAAATCAGAGCATCCCTTGTCTTGTTGAACCAAAGAAAGTCAGGAAAGAGATGGGGGGAATCTCTGGCCATCTAGTTCCTTTGGATGTGTATCCAGTTCTGGTTGGGCAACCTTTCAAAAGTCCCTGTCTTCATATCTACTAAACATACAGGAAGCAGTCATTACATCAATCTAACTGGGATTCTATCACTCTTAATACACTGTGTGTGCTCAGTGAGCTTTCACTGGGTGGGCCTCTGCTCTGCTCTTCCCTGTTTAAATTGTTTTCATCTTTTGACAATTGTTACTGAACATGTTGTTCAGGTGTCTATCCATCATGGTCCTTGGGAGTACCTGGGAGGCATAAGCACCCTGCTCTTGTGTTGAATGCCTGACAGGAAAGAGTCTCACAGCAGTTGGCATGGGAAGAGATTTGACCACCCCACATGTACATATGAAAAACACAATTGTCCCCAAGTAGAATGATGCAGACCTTTCAAAAAAGCATCTCCCAACCCCCCTTAATGGTAATTCCCTCTGCTAATCATCTCCAATTTACTCTCGTTTATCTTCTTTATCCATAATCCTTTTCACATAGTCTCCTCTACTGCTCTCTGAGCTTCTTGAGGGCAGGGGCTGGTTTGGGTACTCTTTGTGTCCCTGTGACTTAACATGATGCCTGGCACATGGTAAGCAATGAATACATTTGTTAAATGGATTGAAATATGGGAAATATAAAGACAAAGAAAATCCAGCTTTCTATCTCAGAAAGAAACTTGGGCCTAGAGGGCTTCCCATACCCTGAGGAGCACTTCCTGAAAGGACCTGAGACCTTGAGTTAACTAGCAGTCACCCCCTCACCTTCTGGTGATAAAACAAAATCATCGAGGTGAAAACTTTCACAATTCCCTCAGTGCATCAGGCTGTCCAAACTGGGTCTGGACAAAACTTCTAGATTTCCCTTTCTAGCCAGGGCACATTCTCCCAAAGATTAAACACTGAAGGGTGGTTATTCAGGGTTTCTGGGTCAACAGGCAAACTTTATACTATAGTCCCCCAGCACTTAAGGATCTTCCAATGAAGCAAAAAATATAGGTCTGTTTTCTCTGTTTCTGTCTCTCCTCTCTGTCTTTCTGTCTGTCTGTCTGTCTCTCTAGTACTCCTCCTCCTTCCCTACCTCCTTCTCCTTCCTTTCCTGGCTCCTTCCCTCTATCCCTCATCTTTCTGTCTCTCTCAGTTGATAGCTTAATTTATTGCCAGGTGAAGAGTTCACAATCTTGTATATTCTGTAGTAGATTGTAATCTATGTAATTTTTCTAATTTCTGTTTGGTATTTTCTTGGATAAATGGGGTTCCTTGCTATTTGACATTTGTGATAGTCTTTTGTGTAATGAGTATTTGGGGGGAAAGAATAAGCTGATAACAGTAAGTTAAGGACTACACTCCCTCCTTAAATTGGATTATAGAAGTGAATTTAGTTCTGAACCTATCCTACCCCAGATTAGACATATTTGAGGAATGACAGTCATAATTTCAGCCCAACACTCCTCTTGGAGACTAGAGAAATGATTCCCCATTATTAGCAGTCCTAGCTCCTGCCTGCCTCACCCACCCCTTTGAGTAGAGCTAGTACTCCCCTTCTACTACAGGAATAGGTGGAACAAACTTCAGGTCATAGCTATCCATGCCATTGTCTATATAGAGAGATTCCCTACTCACACCTGTCATATCCATTGTTGTTAAATTCTTTTCAGTCATGTCTGACTTTTTGTGACACCATTTGGAGTTTTCTTTTTTTTTTCCTTCCTTAAAATTTATTTATTTAAGTTTTCAACAATCATTTCCACAAAATTTTGGGTTCCAAATTTTCTCCCCATTTCTCCCCTCCCCCCACCGACAAAATGCCAAGCATTCTAATTACTCCTATCACCAATCTGTCCTCCCTTCTAATATCCCTCCCTTCCCTTATCCCCATCTTCTGTTTTGTCCTGTAGGGCAAGATAACTTTCTATACCCCATTACCTGTACTTCTCATTTCCTAGTTGTATGCAAGGACAATACTCAACAGTTGCCCCTAAAACTTTGACTTCCAACTTCTCTTCATCCCTCCCTCCCCACCCATTCCCTTTGGGAAGGCAAGCAATTCAATACAGGCCATATCTGTGAAGTTTTGCAAATGACTTCCATAATAGTCATGTTGTGTAAGACTAACTATATTTCCCTCAATCCTGTCCTGCCCCTCCGCATTTATTCTATTCTCTCTTTTGATCCTGTCCCTCCCCAGGAGTGTTGACTTGTAATTGTTCCCTCCTCCCATTGCCCTCCCTTCCATCATCCCCCCCACCCTGCTTATCCCCTTCTCCTCCACTTTCCTGTATTGCAAGATAGGTTTTTATACCAAAATGAGTGTGCATTTTATTCCTTCCTTGAGTCTAATGTGATGAGAATAAGCTTCAGGTTTTTTCTCTCACCTCTCCACTTTGTCCCTCCACTGAAAAGTCATTTACTTGCCTCTTTTATGAGAGATAATTTGCCCCATTCCATTTCTCCCTTTCTCCTCCCTATATGTTTCTCTCTCACTGCTTAATTTCATTTTTTTAAGGTATGATCCCATCCTATTCTATTCACCCTGTGCTCCCTATCTCTCTCTCTCTCTCTCTCTCTCTCTCTCTCTCTCTCTCTCTCTCTCTCTCTCTCTCTTTCTCTCTCTCTCTCTTTCTCTCTGTATGTGTATGAGTGTGTGTGTGTGTGTGTGTGTGTGTGTGTGTGTGTGTGTAATCCCACCAACTACCCAGATACTGAAAAAAGTTTCAAAAGTTACAAATATTGTCTTTCCATGTAGGAATGTAAATAGTTCAACTTTAGTAAGTCCCTTATGATTTCTCTTTGCTGTTTACCTTTCATGCTTCTCTTGATTCTTGTGTTTGAAAGTCAAATTTTCTTTTCAGCTCTTGTCTTTTCATCAAGAATTCTTGAAAGTTCTCTATTTCACTGAAAGACCATTTTTCCCCTGAAGTATTATACTCAGTTTTGCTGGGTAGGTGATTCTTGGTTTGAATCCTAGCTCCTTAGACTTCTGGAATATCCTATTCCACGCCCTTCGATCCCTTAATGTAGAAGCTGCTAGATCTTGTGTTATCCTGATTGCATTTCCACAATACTTGAATTGTCTCTTTCACCTGCTTGCAATATTTTCTCCTTGAGCTGGGAATTCTGGAATTTGGCCACAATGTTCCTAGGAGTTTCTCTTTTTGGATCTTTCAGGAGGTGATCAGTGGATTCTTTCAATATTTATTTTGCCTCCTGGTTCTAGAATATCAGGGCAGTTTTCCTTGATAATTGCCTGAAAGGATGATGTCTAGGCTCTTTTTTTGGTCATGGCTTTCAGGTAGTCCCATAATTTTTAAGTTGTCTCTCCTGGATCTATTTTCCAGGTCACTTGTTTTTCCAATGAGATATTTCACATTATGTTCCAGCTTTTCATTCTTTTGGTTTTGTTTTGTGATTTCTTGGTTTCTCATAAAGTCATTAGCCTCCATCTCTTCCATTCTAATTTTTAAAGAATTCTTCAGTGAGCTTTGGAACATCCTTTTCCATTTGACTAATTCTGCTTTTTAAAGCATTCTTCTCCTCACTGGCTTTTTGAACCTCTTTTGCCAATTGAATGAGCCTATTTTTCAAGGTGTTATTTTCTTCAGCATTTTTTGGGGGTCTCCTTTAGCAAGGTGTTGACCTGCTTTTCATGCTTTTCTTGCATCTCTCTCATTTCTCTTCCCAGTTTTTCCTCCACCTCTCTTACTTGATTTTCAAAATCCTTTTTGAGCTCTTCCATGGCCTGAGCCCATTGGATATTTATTTTGGATGTTTGGGATACAAACTTGACTTTTATGTCTTTCCCTGATGGTTAGCATTGTTCTTCTTCATCCAAAAGGATGAGAGAAGATATCTGTTCACCAAAAAAGCAACCTTCTATAGTCTTATTTTTTTCACCTTTTTTGGGCATTTTCCCAACCAGTTACTTGACTTTTGGGGCCTTTGTCAAGAGTAGGGTATACTCTGGGAATCTGTAAGATCTCAGTTCCTCCAAGGTGGCACAATCAAGCATGTACACTGATCTGGAGACAGGGAGAGATTTTGTGTCCAGAATCATATCAGTTTCCTCTCCACAGACACCCAACCTCCAGTTCTGCCAAGTCAGCATTAGGGGCTGATTTTCATCTAAGCTGGATGGGCAGGGCTGCCATTCAATGTGAGGCAAAGACCAGCTCCCTCAGGGCCTCTACACAGGGCTGAGGTAATATTCAGCTCCTCAGGACCCCCAGGGGTTTTTACAATCCAACAATGCATGCGGACTGCTGTAGGGGCTGCTGGAGAGCTGCCACTGCCTGCCTGATGTGGCCTCTGTGGGCTGCTGCCTGAGGCCAGAGCTATGAGAAGGCCCTTCTCCCTTCCTGGCCAGCTGAAAAAACCCCATCACTGACCTTTGGCACTTGTGGGTTGAGGGATCTGTGGACCCATTGCTGCTGTGACTGGAGATTCTGCCCTGAGGTGTCCTCCTCCCAGAGTCATGCCATGCCTCGCAGCCAAGGCTGGACTGTGCTCCACCCTCTGCTCTGTGTCCACGTTTGGTACAACAGACATTTCCTGTGGGCCTTTCAGGCTATCCTGGGCTGGAAATCTTCTCCACTCTGTTGTTCTCCACTTTGGCTGCTCCAAAATTTGTTGAGAGTCCCTCTCTCTACAGGCATTTTATGGGTAGTGTGGGGAGACCCTGTGTATGTGTGTCTTTCTACTCCACCATCTTGGCTCAGCCCCCCATTTGGAGTTTTCTTGGCAAAGATACTGGAGTGGTTTGCCATTTCATCCTCATTCAAATGAGGAAACTGAGGCAAAGAGGGTTAAGTGACTTGCCTAGGGTCATACAGCTAGTAAGTGTCTACGGTCAGATTTGAACTTAGGGAGATGAGTCTTCCTGACTCCAGTTTTGGCATACTATCCACTGCACCAAATACCTGTCTTTTATATCAATAACATATTTTATTCTGCTACCTGCCCATTAACCCTTGAAATTACATCAGTTGGGCTGGGGAAAATCAGTTCTTTAGAAGTGTCCACATGAATTTCCCCCCACTACATATGCAAAAATTTTGAAAAAATTTCAATCATCAATCCTTCCGAAATTTTCTCACATGAGCCAGATCTGTCTTAAAGATATGGATTTCATTGTGTCTAGGGATGAATTCCTCTTCTATCAATAACACCACAAGGACATCCACCAGCTGATTTATCAACATACACCTAAAGGTCATTCAAGTGGCAGAGATGGAAGTCAAACTGCAAGTATCTCTAATGTGAGTGGCAGCTGTTGAGATGTATGCAATGAGTGCAGATGTCTTTCTGGGAAATTGTGTATAAAAGATGGAAGATAAACTAGTTTGAAGAGAAGGTGAACTCAAGTGAAGAATGTTTAAGAGCAGGCAAAACCTGGGTATATTTAAAGGAGCAAAGAAGGGGTCAGTGGATAAGAAGAAACTAAACACAAAAGATAGAGACAAGGGGCAAGTTTCCAGAAGAGGTGAATAATGATGAGATCAAGGCACAAATAGTGGGACTGACCAGGGCAAAGTGATTTACGAAACCAGAGGAAAAAACATTAGAAAATAGTTGGGAAAATTGAGATTTTGGAAGTATGGAAGAGATTTGAAGGGAGAACTCAACAATAAATGGCCTTTATTGTCTCAGCAGTAGGAGGTGGGATCCTTTGCTGAGCAGGAGGAAATAAGGGGTGATATAGAAGACTTGAAGAAAGGAGAAAAGGCCTCCAAAAGGAACTGTCAAGAGTGTGATAGTCAATGACAGATGAATAAAATGATTGACATATAGGACAGGGAGCCCAGCTCAAAGCAGGTAGCATATATTTCTAGTAATCATAGCTGTGTACCTTTCTTGAGTGGCAATCAACAGCATGTGAGTATTAGTGGAGATGAATAGTGGGAGTGGCCTGGAGTAAGCTCCCAGCTAGTTAACACAAGCTATGGTCCAGGGTGCAAATGATTCCAAGGAAAATATTGAGTAGAATTTGTCCACCTTAAGATCAGGAATGTGAAAATAGGGATGACAGATTGGGGAAATAATGGAGGACCACCAAGACTGGACAGTAAAGTAAGATGACTAGTAAGATTAGGAGGCATGGACACATCTAGACAAGATGACTGCTTGAATGAAAGAGATCACCCAGCTCCTATATCCCAACTCCAGCAAGACCCCAAAATTCCCAGTAGTCCAAATAAAAATATTAATAAATATCATGAGAAACTTCAGTGATTTCCTCTGTGAAAAAAACACAGAAAAAGTTAGTCAGAGTCTCATGGGCAATAGAAAAGGAGGCTGACTCACAAAACCTGGGCTGACACAAAATAACAAGCCAGCAGAACTCCCAACATGAGCAAAGACAAGTCTGCAGGACTTTGTGTCTAGATGTAACAAGAACAGAGTTTACAAGAGAAAAACCTAGGGAAGTCAGAATGCCCCATGGCTAAGCAGTCCATGAACATCAATTAAAGTAGTTGCTATTTAGTGATAATAATATTTATTGTTTAATCATTTTTTAAATTAGTTAATTTATTTTTAATTTTCAACAATCACTTTCACAAGATTTTGGGTTCCAAATTTTCTCCCCATCTCTCCCTTCCATCCACCCCAAGACAGCATGCATTCCAATTGCCCCTTCCCCCAATCTGTCCTCCCTTCTATCACACCTCTCCCTTCTCTCATACCCTTCCCCTCTGTTTTTTGTGGGACAAGATAGATTTCTATATTCCATTCCCTGTGTGTCTTATTTCCTAGTTGCATGTAAATCAATTTGTAACATCCGTTTTTGAAACTTTGAGTTCTGTTCCTTTCTTCCTCCTCACCCATGTTCACTGAGAAGGCAAGCAATTGGATATGTTATACGTGTGTAGTTATGCAAAACACTTCCATAACAGTCATGATGTGAAAGACTAACTATATTTCCCTCCATCGTATCCCGTTCTCATTTATTATATTCTCTCTTTTGATGCTAACCTTCCTCAAAAGTGTTTACTTCTAATAACCCCTCCTCCCATTTGACCTCCATTCTATCATCACCCACCCCCACTTATACGCTTTCCCCCTAATTTCCTGTAGTATGAAATAGATTTTCATACCAAATTGAGTGTGCATATTATTCCCTCCTTAAGCCAAATCTGATGAAAGGAATGTTGACTCTTTCCCTCTCAGCTCCCCCATCTTTCCCTCCATTGAAAAAGCATTTTCTTTCCTTTTTTATGTGAGAGATAATTAACTTCATTCTATTTCTCCCTTTCTCCTTCTCCTAATATATTCCTCTCATCCCTTAATTTTATTTTTTTAGATATCATACCTTCATATTCAGCTCACCTTATGTACTCTGCCTATATGTATGTAATCCCTCCAATTACCCTAATACTGAGAAAAGTCTCAAGAGTCACAAATATTATCTTTCCATGTAGGAATGTAAACAGTTCACCTTTAGTAAGTCCCTTATGATTTCTCTTCCCTGTTTACCTTTACATGCGTCTTCTGATTCTGATATTTGAAAGTCAAATTTTCTATTCAACTCTGATCTTTTCTTCAAGAATGCTTAAAAGTTCTCTATTTCATTGAATATCCATTTTTCCCCTGGAGGATTATACTATTTGACTGGGTAGATGATTCTTGGTTTTAACCCTATCTCCTTTGATCTCTGGAATATCATATTCCAAGCCCCCAGATCCCTTAATTTAGACCCCTAAATGCTAGAGTTTGTGTTGCCCTGATTGTTTTCCCACAATACCCAAATTGTTTCTTTCTGGATACTTGCAATATTTTCTCCTTGACTTGGGAACTCTAGAATTTGGCTACAATATTCCTAGGGGTTTTCCTTTTGGGATCTCTTTCAGGAGGCAATCAGTAGATCCTTTTAATATCTATTTTACCCTCTGGTTCTAGAACATCAGGGAAGTTTTCCTTCACAATTTCTTGAAAGATGATGTCTAGGCTCTTTTTTTGATCATGGCTTTAAAGAAGCCCAATAATTTTTAAATTATGTCTCCTGGATCTATTTTCTGTATCAGTTGTTTTTCCAATGAGATGTTTCACATTGTCTGCTACTTTTTCATTCCTTTGGTTGTGTTTTCTAATTTCTTGATTTCTCAGAGTCATTAGCTTCCATCTGCTCCATTCTAATCTTTAAGGAATTGTTTTCTTCAGTGAGCTTTTGTGTCTCCTTTTCTATCTGGCCAATTCTGCTTTGTAGGGCATTCTTCTCCCTCGTTGGCTTTTTGGATCTCTTTTGCCATTTGGGTTAGTCTATTTTTAAAGTGTTATTTTCTTAAGCATTTTTGGGTCCCCTTTAGCAAGCAATTGACTCATTTTTCATGATCTTCTTGCATTACTCTCATTTCTCTTCCCAATTTTTGCTCTACTTCTCTTACTTGATTTTCAAAATCCTTTTTGAGCTCTTCCACAGCCTGAGACCAATTCATATTTTTCTGGGAGGCTTTGGATGGTGGAGTCTTGACCTTGCTGTCTTCTGTTTGCATATTTTGGTCTTCCTTATCACCAAAGTAAGATTCTACAGTCTGATTCTTTTTCGAGTTTTTGCTCATTTCTCCAGCCATTTACTTGACTTTTGAGTTCTTTCTCAAGGTAGTTTTCTGCTTCCAGTGGAGATGAGGTGTGTACTATCTTCACTCGATTCCCCCACAATCTGTGGGCCTAGAGCTCCAGAAACAGACACTGCATCACCCCTGCTGTGTCTGCTGCAGCCTTCTCCACCCCCTCTGCCACCCTGGGGCTGTGACCAGACCACTCTACTCTCTGAGACAGGTCTGACAGGTTTTTTCACTGACCTTACAATTTTTTCCTGGCATTTTGGGGTTGTGAAGTCTGGAAACCACCACAGGTGCCAGAGATTCAGTCCCCTCCTCAGCCTGCTTAGGTCCATCTGTGCTGGCTTGGCCCATACTGAAATTAACTCTGCTCCCAGCACAGCACAATAGATGCTTCCCTTCAATTTTCCAGGCTGTCTTAGGCTGGAGATATGCTTCATCCTGTCATTCTGTGGCTTCTGCAGTTCCAGAATTTGTTTAGAATCATTTGTACAGGTATTTGACTGGGCTTGGGGAGAAGAGCTCTAGCAAGTCTCTGCTTCTACTCCACCACCTTGGCTCCACCCTCAAGTTTAATCATTTTAAATGAATGTTAAAGTAAATCAAGTATAATTTTGTTTAAGTTTAATCACAGTTTTATTAAGTACAAATAAGTAATTTAACCAACGTCTACTTTCAAGGAGCTCCTGATCTAGGAGGAGATACAACAGGCAAGCAACTGTCTATAAACAAGATAATAAATCTTGGATGCCCCAAAGAGCCCAAGATTCCCCTTTATGGGAGAATAAAGGGAAGTCTGAGTAGGGACATCCCTTTCTTGGATCACTCTTAGGGGTCTTTCTTCAACTCCCTGACAGCTTGTGGCATGTTTTTGATATTACCTCCACTGTCCCCTAGCCACTTGAGCACCTAATATCCCCAAAGACTTTGAGGTGTCATCCTTGTATCCTCCTTGTTGGCCTTGCAATCCCCCAGCTTCCCCTGGGACAAATGGACTGGATTAATCAAACGACACGGGGCTGGTTACAGACAGGAAAAGTAACAGTGCTATATTCTGGCATATATTCACTGTAAGGCTGAGAACTATGAGGAATGTAGGGGAGCCTGTTGCTCTCACTTGTGGTGATCTAGTTAAGTGTGAGGTATAATGTAATACAAAAAAGAAGATACCCACAAAACCTGATCAAATGCTGAAGAGTCACTCCTTTCTAGTTACTGACCAATAACTTGAACCCCAGGAGAGAGTGCACATGCCCCTCCTTGTGGGCGGTTGGTGACCGCTGTGGATCAAGTCTGGGGCTGGAGTCAGTAAACTGGCGTTCAAATACAACCTCAGACACTTACTAGCTCTAAGACTCTGATCAAGTCACTTTGCCTCTGTCTGCCTCATTTGTCTCAAATGCAAAATGGGGATAATAACAGACAGCATCTACCACCCAGGGGTGTTGGAAAGATCAAATGAGATGATATTTTCAAACTGCCTGGCACATAGTGGGTCCTTAATAAATGATTGTTCCCTTTTCGTCCCCCTCCTCAGATATTCAAGGTGGGCTCAGACCTAGTAAGTCTTCTGCTACTTCTCCTACTCATACTAAATATCCACCCAATCCTGTGGGTAAGTAGGCAAGGGGTCAAATTCTTTTGAAAATCAATGAGTAAAAGAGATGATAAATCACAAGATATCTCTCTCTCCTAAGGCCATCCATGAAACTTCAAATTCTTTCCCATTCAGCATCTCCTGACTCACCAAACCCACCGCCCCATGCAAGGGCACTTTATCATGAGCTCCAGGCTCAGAGAAAGGGTAACTCTTGTCACTGAGTCAAGGAAAGATTGAAACTGCTCAGAGATGGGAACTGAGGATGGCATACATATCCAGGACCTTCCTGCAGTTCCCAGAGCAGAGTTCCACCCCCAAAGGAAATTCAATGAGTCCTCTCTCTCTCTTTCTCTCAAAAAGGTAGCTTGTTGGTCCAGTGGATAGAGCACTGGGCCTAGAGTCAGGAATACTGGACTTCAGACACTTCCTCTGTGACTCTGGATAAACAATTTTACCAATGTCTGCCTCCATGTCTTCATCTGTAAATGGAGATAATGATCAGAAGAGTACCTACCTCACAGGGTTATGGTGAAGGTCAAAATGAGAAAATTGAAAAGAATTTAGGACAATGCCTGGCACTTAGTGGGTGTATAATAAATGCTGGTTTCTTTCCCTTTTCTTCTCTCCCCACATGAAAAAAATGGAAAATTCAAGACTTCAAAGCAGAACAACCATCAAGCCACTCAAACCTCTGACAGAGATGAAGAGACAGACCCCAAAATTCAGTGATGAAATCAGAATTGTCAGAACAAGGTAAGTTATAAAACAAGAAAAAATCTGAGAATAAAAAGAAAACCAAAAAAAAAATGGTGGAAAGAAAAAACAAACTTTTCTCTGACACTGCCCCCTCCCCACTCCGGTGCAGACCTCTCATCATCTCATCCCAGGATTATTTCAACAGCTTCTGGAGGGTTCCCCTACCTCCAGTCTCTCCCCACTCCCATCCATCCTCCATTCAGCCAGTAAAACAATTTTCCTAAAGCAATCATGTCATGCACATCTCTATTCAACAAACCTCTTTGGCTCCCTAATATCTCCAGGACCACATAAAAAATCCTCTGTTTGACTTACAAAATCCTCCATAACCTGTTTGGTTCCCAACTTTCCAGTCTTCTCACACCTTATTTCCCTCCACTCTGCAATCCAGTGACACCAGAAATTGTTACTGTTCCTCCCACATATCCAGCATAATATTGTGGTGAACTTATTGAAGGACATCAGTAATACACAGTAGGCAGGTCTCTTTTTTCCAATGGACTGCATCATTGACAGAAATATCCACATTGATGATATCAGAGATTCAGTAGTTCACTGAAATATTTTAACATGGTTCCTAAAGGATATTTTAATATCTTCCATATTTCCTTTTCTTATTATTTCTTTGCTCCCTAGAATGTGGCCAATCTTTCCAAAGTTTCCATAGAACACTGAAAAATAATAATTATCCTTAAAATACTCTTTCAACACTCACCAGATTATAGTTTTTCGAATGTTGATAATCAGATGTCTAGCTTGTTTTCTTTCTATTTTTTGTTAGATTTTTCTAAGTCTGAAAGAAATCTGCTAAAATATCCAAACAATTCTTGTTTCTCCCATCTCCCATAATAAAGTCCCCTACTACTTGGTTCTCTACGTAGATCTTTATCTCTGTCTCTGGACCCACTTTCTAAAACAAGCATTTCCCAATCCCTCTTAATGTCAGTGTCTCTACTCCACTGATTGTCTCCCATTTATCATGTATATATTTTGTTTGTACATAGTTGTTTCCATGTTGTAGAGTGTGAGCAGCTTGAGAATTGGGACTGTTGGGCTGTTGTTTTTGTTTGTTTACTTAATGTTTTTTTCCCTTTCTTTGTACCTTCAGTGCTCAGTACAATGCCTAAAATATAGTAGGTACATAATAAATGTCTATTGCTTGATTGATTTAGATATTATAACCATGAATGTGAGTTTAAATCACCCATGAAATGGTAAAATAAACTAGAAAGCAAACTCCAAGAATTTGCCATTTGCAAGGAATGCACTCAAAACATATAGAGTCAAAATGAGAGATGGAATATTGCTTACATACATCAGCAAAATGTGAAAAAAGCAAGATTAGCAATCTTAAGATCAGAAAAGGTAACAGAAAAATAGAAATGATTGAGAGATGAATACAGAGACAGCATTATGCCTTAAGAGCCATGGATAATGAAAAAATATCATTGTTAAACACATATTCACTAATAGGCCTAACATAAAAAAGTCAAGTGTAATTAACTGAATTATCATAAAACAATATAATACACCAAGAATTGTTTGGATATCTAACCAGACTTCTTTCAGACTTAGAAAAATCTAACAAAAAATAGAAAGGAAACAAGCTAGACATCTGATTATCAACATTCGAAAAACTATAATCTGGTGAGTGTTGAAAGAGTATTTTAAGGATTATTATTATTTTTTCAGTGTTGTATGGAAACTTTGGAAAGATTGGCCACATTCTAGGGAGCAAAGAAATAATAAGAAAAGGAAATATGGAAGATAATAAAATATCCTTTAGGAACCATGTTAAAATATTTCAATGAACTACTGAATCTCTGATATCATCAATGTGGATATTTCTGTCAATGATGCAGTCCACTGGAAAAAAGAGACCTGCCTATTGTGTATTACTGATGTCCTTCAATAAGTTCACCACAAAGAATCCATAAAAGTGTTCCAGTGTAGCAAATGATCAAGTCCGTTGACAAGCAAATCTAGACTTTTACAACATCTCCAATTCATGGTTCTTTTTGATCATTACATACTGATGTATCACCAATGATGAATGAGTTCAGCACGTGACTAACTAAAAGTCACCATCTGGATGATACGTACTCCTCAATTTTTTCCTATAGTGTTAGACCAAATAGGAGTCTAATGATCTTTAATAATCTACTCTGACCCTCAAAAAAGTTCTTTGAGTATTCTTTTCACTTAAGAATGTTCAGGATATGCTAACAACTTTCTCAGAGCACTTGAAACAAGACTTGCCCCACCACATTACCCTTTTTATCCCCCACTATTAAGATAATGGAATGGACAAAGGAGTGGCTCTCCATTATGGCCAAAGTCAACATAGCAATTAACTTGCCTGGGAACACAGAATGGCTAAACACTCCTATGATGATGCCCAAATGGTATAGAACAACCAGAAAGAGGAAAGTAGGCATAGATTTCATGGTCTTCATAGGTACCACAGAACACATAGCATAAATATATTATCTTCACAATAGTAACAAACTTTAAATGAGGTTAATGTTTCCATCAATGCAAAAGTATTCCACAATTTACTTCCCTCTAAGAAAACTGCACTGAAATTCTTTTCACCAGGGTGAAGATGTTTCTGATCTAGTTTCAGTAACTAATAGAATAGCAGCTATGTCCTTCAAACAGTTATATACCAAAACTCAATTATTCTTATATCATTTTGAAACATTTAAGGACCTTATTCCACACAGTCATATTTCCTTTAAACAGACTTCCTTAAAATAACTCAAATGTATCCCAACTTTAGTCTATGGGAGTCCTATAGTCTATGAGACAAAAAGGAGTCCCATAGTCTCATAAATTTCATAAGTGATAGCAAAACAATTTTAATTGCAATTTCCTTTTAGATGGAGACAAAAATTAGAATTTTATGATTTCTTAAATTATAGTACTTCAAAATATTATAATACATTGTCAGAATGACCTATTCATCATTTTTCTTTTCCTCTAACAGTACAATTCTTAATCTAAAAACACTTAGGTTATAAGAGAAATTGGATTTCTAACAACACAGATTATACAATTGTTTAGCAAATCACACAATAAAAGAAAATTTAGCAATATAACAATACCATGAGCAATTATCATGTATTTAAACTTGAAACCAAAATGAATTAATTGCCAGTCTGGTGACCTTAATTTAGTCGGATGTGTTTCCAAATTGCTTACACAGAAAATAATTCATTTCATCACTATTGGCATAAACTTCACATCTAAGAAAACTCACATGAAGTTACTAAATATGAAGCAATTATATTTAACTTAAACAGTTAACATTCAGATAGCCTCTGTTCTATGCCAATCATTTTACAATCATGTGACCTCCACAGTATCCCTGGGAAGTGGATTCCACCATTGTCCCTATACAGAACAGTAAACTGAGTTAAATAAAACTTTTTTGGAGGTGGCACAGTGGATAAATTTCTTAATGCCAAATCACGATATGTAAACATTTCAATTATGTATAAAATATATATTTATTTTTAGGTCCAATACTTTTGACTCTTTAAAAGGAAATAATATCTACAATTTCATATATTCCCTTAAAGAGACATGTGGCTTTATATTCCCACCTCTGAATAATCTATTCCTCTAGTTCCTTAAAAAACTGCCACAAATTTTCATTTTCAACCCCTTCTACTTGAAACAAAATCAAGCTTCCTCACACCCTCTTAACATGCTCAAACCAACAGAAGCTGGCATAAGGACACCCAGCCAAGTATGGGAGAAGGAGTAGCTGAGAGTACATGGGCTTCTTGCTGCCCAGCCCATCCCCATATGCCCCCAAACCCTTGTTTTTCTTTTCTATCTTCTGTATTTTCACTCAAGTCTTTATTTCTCTCTTTCCTAATCTTTCAAACTCTCACTACCTCCACTTTCCCTTATATTCCAAATTTTTTAAATTTCATACTCACCTCAGTTTCATCCCTCTTCTTTGCATCTTTTAGAACATAGATGGAGTTAAATGCCTAACAATTTACACATCAAAAGAGCTGTATTTCTCCACAGCCTCTGCAAAGAGCTTTTATAACATTAATTATGCATTTTAAACAAGTCACTGAAATCCTAAAGTGATCACTTGAAAGACAGAAAAACCCCTTACTTTTGCAGTTTTAAACACATTACCTCATATCAGATACATTGATTTAAACATAAAGTACAAACTAACTTTGAGATCTAATTAAGCTTGAATTCAAAACTCCCAGCTCCCCCTCCCCCAGCTCTTGCTTCCTCTGGCCTGAGTTCAGATTCTATCAATTCTAAACGCTGCTTGCTAACTGGCTCTACCTCCCAACCTCTGGAGAAGTTCACTCAGCTTTTTCTCATAGACCTTAGAAGTTCCTTAGAGGTTTTTCTGGCAGCATTTTAAATCTCTCACCACAAAACATAAACCATTTCACAAACACACAGACAGGACACTTGACAAGACAAAGTGTGTGTGAATCTAATTTTGACATTTTAAAAGGTAAACCAACTTAGAATTAGAATTAGATCAGTCAAAACTCAGAGTTGTCACATGCCAATTTACTCTGACTGACTTCTAGCCAATTTCAAAGGGATATCCTTCCCAAGAGATCTCTGTCCCCAGCACCAATGACATACTTGGAGATTTCCACATCCTCCCTAAGGGACCATGCAGAGGGATTTTACCAGGGACCCTTCTCCTTTTGCTGGTACCTTGCTCTACTTATTGGCCACCCTTATAACTTCACTGTGACTTCTCCCTTGTGTTCTCTTCAATAGACAGGCTCCTGAATTAGCCACCCACTTCTGGTTGCTACCCTTGAGGTGCACCTTCACCAGAACCCCTCTCAAACCCATGGGATGGCCCTACTATCAAACTAATACTTAATAATCCAATTTTCTTGTTTTGATTTGTTCAGAAAATTGCCTGTTTGCCATGGATATGTGCCCATTATTTTACCCACATTCCGGGATTCACAGGGACTCCAAAATTAGTCTTGGGATGTTGAAGAGGCGAAATGCTCACCCTCAATGTTCAGGCCATTAAAATCAATGAGCCAAGTCCCAGTCTTCATGCTGGCTGCTCCCCTCTTCAATGGCTGGATCCCAAACAAGCCCCCATTTTGTAAGAAGCAATCATCTTACCAAAAAATCCATATGGTCATTAGTGAATCCAAGAAAGATTTTATTTTACATTCTTGCAAATGGGTAACCCCCTAAGGGAGCACACAAATACAAGGCTATGCATTAACTCTCCCCAATTCAAATTTCCCTCCCCCGCCACCATTGGCTGGATACAACTTCCTGAACTGTCTGTTCCATGTTTTTCTCCTAAATATGCTCCCTCTCCCTTGTCATGCATTGCATGTGCATTCAAATCAACTTACTCCACCCTGGGAGTGCTTGGGTTAATAATAAACACCTCATCAAACTTGGGTAAAATGTTCTTTCTTTCTACCTAGTCAGAGACCTGATTCTACCAAGTCATGGCTTTGGTTGGAACCAGTTCCATCCTGTTATCTTTCCTGAAAAACTGGGAGTGTGTGTGTATTGCTCCTATGGAAACAGAGCTCACCCCAGCATTCAGAACAAGATTTGGCACATAGTAGATTTTAACAAATGCTTAGGGGGAATTTTCCCAGCCCAAAAGATGATGGGTGATGGGTGAGCATTTCCTGGAGGACATTTGAGCTGCTTATGTTCACCTACATGTCCCAAGAGGACAGTTTATGGATAATGATCCCACAACCTTACCACCTAGTTAAAGGGGAAGGACAAATTGCTAGGCATGATGGTTCTGAAGTCTATTCTTATAACAGAGAAGGAAGATTTCTTAGTAGTACTGGCCTTCTTTGTTTCCTACAGGATGACTCCAAGTTCTCAAAAGTTCAGCTATCTGACATTCTATACACAAAAGGGGGCTCCTGTACATTATGTGTGTTATAGAGAAAAGCATTCATCCATGCATCATCTGCAGGAGATGAATAAATGACTAAAACCCTTCAATGAGAGAACAGAAAATCCAGAAGGGCCATTTGGAATGATAAAGAGCAGTCCTCCGGGCAACTTCAACTTTAAGTCTCTGCTAAGTGGAAGCCAAACCAGATGTAATTGGGAGGTTTGGCGACCCTGAGGGGAAAAGAGTACCTGAAAGAAAGGACAGAGATTCTAGATCTGTCCTATGTGTGTTGTCTCCCCCCATAAGAATGGAAATTCCTTGAGGGCATGGACTCTTTTGTTTTCTTTTGTTTTGTTTTTGCTGTGATGTGACTGTCAGATTCTGGAGAGGATAGGGTGAGAGCTCACCTATAAAAACCAAGGGGCATTGATAAGAGAAATGAAAATTAAAACAACTCTGAGGTACCACTTCACACCTATCACATTGGCTTACATGACAAAATAGGAAAATGATAAATGTTGGAGAACATGTGGAAAAATTGGACTATTAATATAGTGTTGCTGGAGTTGGAACTGATTCAGTCATTCTGAAGAGCAATTTGTAACTCTGCTCAAAGGGCTATAAAAATGAGCAAACCGTTTGACCCAGCAATACCACTTCTAGGGCTATATCTCAAAGAGATCATAAAAATGGGAAAAGAACCCACATGTAGAAAAACACTTACAGCAGCTCTTTTTGTGATGGCCAAGAATTGGAAATTGAGGAGATGGCCTTCCATCAGGGAATGGTTGAACAAATTGTGGTATATGAAGGTAATGGAAAACTATTGTTCCATTAGAAATGATGAGAAGGTGTACTTTAGAAAAACCTTTCATGAACTGCAAGTGAGCTAAGTAAAGTGAGTAGAACCAGGAAAACACTGTACACAGTAACAGCAATATTGTGCAATGACCAACTTTGATAGACTTAGCTCTTTTCAGCAAGGCAGTGATCTATGACAATTCCAAAAGACTCATGATGGAAAATGCTACCCACATCCAGAGAAAGAACTATGGAGTCTGAATGAGATCAAAGCAGATGATTTTTCCTCCTTTTTTCTTTCTTTTGTTCTAATTTTTCTTTACAACATGAATAATGTGGAATCAGATTACATGCCATCTTGGAGGGAGGGGGAGTATAGAGGGGGAGAAAATTTAAAACTCAAAATCTTATACAAGTGAATGTTGAAAACTAAAAATAACTAAATAAAATCCAAGGACCCTAGGAATAAAGTCTAAGAATCTAAGGGAGGGGACCCAATAAGATGAAGGGGATGAGGATAACTGGGACGCAAGTGGCATGGTTTGGAAACATATCAACATTGTACTTGAAGACTTTCTATGAAATGTGTGCACATATATATATATATATATATATATATATATATATATATATATATATATATGCTATATTTGAATATTACTCAGAATAAGCTATAGCTGCAGCAAGTCACAGTAGTCACTGTGACTGGACCCAATTGAGTGTGGGCCCCTTGTGAGAAGTTCCTGGGTCACAGGTTCCATAGACAGAAACTCACTCTTGGCCTTGTTGTCAGCTCATATTCTACTTAAGCTGATGTTTTTCTGTAGAAATAATCTCTAGATTACTGGAAAACTTGTGCACTTTACAAATATTGCCACATTTGGGTCTCACAAAAATCGTGGGAAGTAGGCACTGTTCTGATGCCCATTTTACAGTAGTGGAACTGAAACAGAGGTGAAGCAAGTTGCCCAAGGTCACATAGCTAGTAAGTACCTAAGAACAAATTTGAACTCGCATCTTGCTGACTCCAGGTCTAGTGCCCTATCCACTGTGCCATCTAGCTGCCCAGGTGTTCTATCAATATGATAATACCAAATATTTTTATAGGAATTTAAGGTTTTTATGACACTTTGCACTTCTCATCTTACCTGATCCTCACAACACCCCTGGAAGGGAAGCGCTATTCTATTATTCTAATTTTTCAGATGAGGAGACTTCAGTTGAGGTAGGTTAAATGATCTGTCTAGGGTCACACAGCTAGTAAGTACTTTAGGTGGGATTTAAATTCATGTCTTGCTGACTCCAGGTTCAGTACTTTATCCACTGTGTGAATCTCTTCATCAAATGATTAAGAAAGACAAAGAAACTATATCATGCTTAAAGACATGGTACATTATAAATATATATTTATATATTATATACATATACATAAACATATATAGGTACAGATAGTAACTGAATGGTTTAATATCCAAGAACTTAAAAGAAACTATTCAAATTGTGGGTAATCTAAATAATACTTGAAGGACTGTTAGAGAATTCATGACACCATTTTCAGACTTAGATGAATCTGACAGAAAGATAAGCAGGAAAGAAATGAAGGATTTAAATGGAATGTTTAAATACTAGATGTGATTAAGTACTCATTTGTCAGCAATATACAGAATTTAGGCAGACTGACCACAAGTTGGATATGAAGAACACATAAATTATTACGAAAAGGCAGAAATAGCAAACATATCCTTTTGAAAACCAAACTCAAATCTCCTGTGGTCTCATTAAAGTGAATATTCCTTCCATTTATGTAGGTTATAGCCCACCCATGCATGTTCAGATTTTCTCCTAAGTTTCCCAGATGTGGTTCTTGACATCACAAGGACACCAATAGACTGCACAGGTTGTCCATTTCTTGTTCTCCTCACATGAGCAGCCCATTTTATTTTTCTGGCAAACATTTATTAGGTGATATCCTTTATTCTACTTCTTTATTATTTTGATAATCTTTTTTCATTCAGTTTTTATCTCCCCATTACCCTCTGAATGACACATTCTTTTTAATCCTTCAGAGATCGCAGAATTCCATGGTTCACAGAATTACAAAAGCAGGAGTAGATTGTTACCATTAAAAGACAGTCCTTTGTTTCAGAGGAATGTTTGGGCTCACTAACGTCATTAATCTCTTTGTTCTATTTAAAGCAAGACAACTTATTTTCCACACGAAATATCTGTCCATGATCCTAATATGCCAGTGGACAAGCTCTATAGGTAAATCATCTAATTTTATGTTTTATCTGGACAATAGGTAACCATCATGGACTTCTTTGCTTCCTGTGGGGAATCCAAACTTTGGATTTCCCTATTTCTAATGATTTCTAATTCCAATTAATAGAATAAGCTCAAAAAAATTCTTCAAGGATTCAAAGTGGCTTCTTTACTGCCTCACCTCTCCCTGAAAAATACAAGTCTTCCCAAAGTTCAGTCTCTGCCACCTAGACTTTCTGAGGGACTTTGAGGCAGTCTGTGAGTTTCTCCAGTATCCTCATATAGGCCTGTCTCAGCTTGCTGTGACCCAGGATTAGGATGATAGAGTGGGTCATGGGATAGATACTCATGATTATCAGTAAGAACAATGCCAGAAGTTTACTGGAAAACATTGATAGGTTAAGGCCTGCTATAATGATGCCCAAATTGTACAGTACGAAGAGGAAGAGAAAGGAGACAATGGCTACCATAGCCCTCCTGTGGGCCTCTGTACTGGGATCCCTGGAGCCTGTGACCTTGAGATGCATCTTCTGGGTGTGCCTCCACAAGGATAGCACTAATAGGAAACAGGACATGAGGGAGAGAGCAAAGGGGACCAAACCCCCAGTACTGGAGAGAATCAGGGTGAAAAACTGTAGGGTTTTAAATCCTTGGTTATTAGAAGTAATTGTTTCATTTTCTGGATCAGTGGAAACTATCTTAATCTTAGTAATTCTCCCTGCCATTGGAAGGGTAATGAACAAGGATAGGAGCCAGCATCCCATCAACATCCTGAGGACCACCTTATTAGCTCTCCACTTCAGCCAGAGGAAGACAGGATGGGAGAAGTTGGCAATCTTCAGAAAATAGAAGATACTGAGGCAACTTCCAAACCAGGCACTTGAATAGTTGCTGAGGTTCCAGATAGCTTCTATAAACACGAAGTTACTAATGGAATTATTTTTAAAATTGAAAAAAATAGAAAAGTTTATTGTTATTAACGCAAACAAGGTACCAATCCTGGAGATGGCCAAGCCAGTAAGGATGAAATCAATAGAGTTAACTCTTCTGGTCATCACACAGTCAATGCCGTTTACTAGTCCAATGAAGCCATTAGCCAAAACCCCCACTAGACACTCTCCACATGCCACAGTCACAAAGATGCTCTCCAGTACACCTGGCATGTTTGTGAAAACAAATTCCCTAAAATTCTTTAATACTGTTTCTGGCGAATGGATTTCTAGCCAAGTTGAGCAGAGAAATATTTCTGTCTCCAAAGGAAACAGTTTTCTTCTCTCTCTTTCTTGTGGTCAGAAAACACTCTGTCCTGCTATGGGAGGAGGCTGTAGCTGTATTCACAGCAAACACTACTTTTCCTTGCTAAAAGTTAAGGTGATTGTTAGCTGAGACCATGAGTGGGTAATTTCAGCATTTCCGGGTGGTAGTTATACACATGAGCTCCTGCTGTTTTCAAAGATGTAAATGAAGGACAGATTCTATTTCATTGCTTTGCACTTTGAACTCAACCTAATTTGTCTACACAAGAGAAACAAACAAAGCATCCAGCATAAAGAATGCAAAACAATACAGGGATAGAGTATTCTCAACTTTCTGACAACCATCTTTCCTGCGATGCATTGAGGTCTAGTGGAAAGAAGACTGGGCCTTTGGGTTTGAATCCATCTCTAACATGTTCTAGCTTCATGAACAGGAGCAAGTCAATCAAGCTCTTCCAACCTCAGTTCCCTCAACTGTAAAATGAGATGAATAATTCCCATAGGAAGCCAAACATCCATGGAAAGCACTCATTTAAATTGCAAGTAATAGCTAATGGAGCTAAGAAGATAAGGCTGTGAGACTGATGTGTGACCTTCTGTCACCATACTAACTTGATGGTTTACATAAAAACATTGACTGGTTTTCATGGGAAAGTTGGAGATTCTATTCAAAAGCCACTAGTCCCCTTTAAATTTCATAAAGAAGGTTTATTCATGTGAATACACTAATGACCTGGGTACTGTATTTCAAGAAATCATTAAACAATACTGCCCAGATCTATTGGAAACATAGTGAAAGAATGAAAATGAAAATAAGCCATGCTAGGTAGATCTCATTGCTTCTATTCCTCTTAATATCTAAGTACCTACAAGAATAGCCATTCAAACCGCAGGGGAAAAAAGCAAAACTATACTATATATAAAAGCAAAACTAAACTATATGTGCGTGTGTGTGTGTGTGTGTGTGGAAAAGTAGAAATACTAAACACATCCATGCAATAAAAATTATAATCAATAAAAACAATTTTCAAAGATTCAGACTTAAATATACACGAAATTGTTTCATCTCAAAGAACTGATAAGTCAAAATACAAGTCATAGCAACAAAAAGTTTCATCAGATAAAATGACAACATTGTAACCATATCAAAAGTTTTGGAATATAGTCAAAAATGTCCTTTCCAACTTGTTCCATTGCATGGTCTGGCTTACTGTTTTTTAGTTAAAAATGTTTAGTGACCCCATTTGGTGTTTTCATGGCAAAGACACTGGTTTTGTTTGACATTTTCTTTTCCAGCTCGTTTTACAGGTGAGCAAACTGAGGCAAACAAGTTTAAGTGACTTGCCTAGGGTCACACAGCTAGGAAATATCTAAGTCAGGTCTTCCTGACTCTAGGCCAAGCACTCTATCCACTACACCACTTAACTGTCCAACTCCTGACTAATTTTTCGAGGAGAATCATTTTGGAAGATGTGTGGAGGATGTTTTGGAGAAAGGAATGATCAAAAGCAAGGAGTCCATATAGGAGACTAGTAACAGTCTAGGTAAGAAATCAAGTGAGTCTGAACTATAGTAGAGGCTATTTGAGTGGAGAAAAGGGAATATATGAGATACATTGTAAAGGTAGAATCCATAAAACTTGGCCAACCGATTAGAATTTGAAGTGTTGTTAGAATACTGGGGTCTGATTGAGAATGAGGAGTTAAGACGGGCTCCAGAGTTGGACATCTGGTCAACCTGCAGTACATTGGTGCCCTTAGCAGAAACAAGGAATTTTAAAGGAGGGAGTTTTTTGAGGGGACTACAATAAGTTCTGATTAAGATATGTAAGATTAATCTCTCTATAGGACATCTAATGTGAGATAGGAGTTCAGCACATTGATTTGGGTTGGATATACAAAATTAGGACTTGGCTAAGTATAGGTGATAACTAAACCCACAGTAGCAAACAAAACTCTCCCTTTTCTCCCAATTTAAAGGCAATAAGGATAACAGCGGCTTTGGCTTTGCTCATCTGACTCTTCTGAGTCTTATTTGCCTCTGAAACAATGTGGACTCTATGACCATCGTTCATATTTTGTCATGAAAAAGAAGGTGAAAAAGTACCCTCATCAAAGTGATATCACCAAGTGGAGTGGAGAGATAGGAAAGGACCAAAGGAGGGCCTGGATGGATACTGGTACTTAGTGGGCAGAATAGGAAGATGATCCAGTAAGAAAGACTAAGGAAAAGGGGCCAGATACTTGGGGAAAGAGACAAGAAAGGGTAATGTCATGCAAGCTAAGGAGCAGAGATTGGCCCACAGGAGAAGGTGTGGTCTAGAGCACCAGAAGCACCAGTGAAGTCAAGATGGACACAGACCCAGAAAAGGGCACTGATGTTTGAACTGATGATGCTAATGCCTCCATTTCACCAACGCTTTATCAAATACTTATCCAGCCCTAGGGAAACACTGGACCTGGACTTGGTAGATGAGCTATAAGTAGCAAGACATACTCTCTTTCCACTAACACAGGCACACACACATGCCCAATTTCAACCAATAAACACCAGACCTTATTCTAGGCACCAATTTTTATAATTTTATGAGAAAAAAAAAGTTAACAAAAGAAAGAAGTC
This sequence comes from Bettongia penicillata ogilbyi, assembly GCA_023548195.1. NCBI lineage: Eukaryota > Metazoa > Chordata > Mammalia > Diprotodontia > Potoroidae > Bettongia > Bettongia penicillata. The sequence continues at coordinate 1,737,837 of JAJHZJ010000591.1, read as the reverse complement.
ACAAAGTTTTTGGTTTTTGTTGTTTTAAAGAATGAGAAGGGAAATCTTTGGCAAAAAAAGACACTGGCATCATGATACCCATCTCACTTGTTGTCTTAGACTTCGTCTATCACAACATCCATCTTTTCATCCCTCTTTAGAGGTGTATTAGTGCAAAGTCTCTAGGGTCTATGGGCCTTGTTATTTGTCCTTTGTTCTCAAAGAGGGCCATGATGTCAGGAAGGTGATGCCATGACTTGTAAGTGAATTGGATTTAAGTGAGGCTGTGCAAGGTCACCAGCTTCACTTTCTCCTCCAGAGCCATCTGGGCCCATATGATGGCAATCAAATTAGGATCTTTTGCTGTTTTTGTTTTACTAAAAGTGCCTCTGATTGAATAATATGATTAAAGAAGATCTTTCCCATCCACTGATGGGTCTGCCCATTGTGGGAAGCTTGATTAGGGGAGTTGTTTTGTAGGAGGGTCCCTGTTTTGTCTACTGAGACATTGGGTCAGATGATTATACCCTCTGGCTCTAAAAAGTATATAAATACTTTGAGGGCGAGGTTTTACTTTGGGTCTTAGGTTGTATAAGAAGGTTTGAATGCCAGACAAGGACTCTGGGAAGCTGCTTTAAGGAGTCCCCCCAACTTTGAAAACCCAGATGTCAGTGCTTCCCTTGATGAATGCAGATCTAAGAACCTGTGATAGCAGGTGTATGTTGGGGTGCTTACTATTACAGCCCAGTGGCCCAGCGGTAATCAGAACTACTGAAGCTGGCCCCAGATGCAGTGGGAAGCTTGACCTTTTTAAGCTAAGGTCTTTCCCAGCTCTCAGCTTGACTGAGGGAACACCCATTCAATGAGTAAAGCTGGGTAAGAAATGAAGCAGAGAATGGCTTCTTTTACCTAATGAGAAAACAATCTGGGAGGAGAAGACCCTCAGAGTTTTATTGCTATTTACATTCTCTCTGAGCCATTAGGACCCAAAAATAACCAGATGGAGCTTGGACTGGGACCTATTGTTGACCAATCAATGAGAGCCAGAGTGATTTGGGTTTAAGTCATGGTCTTTAAGAAAAAAATCTAGCCCATAAACCTAAAGATATCTTATGAAGTTTCAGCTATCAAAATTTACATTCCTTGGGGCAGAGCAACTGCAGGTAAGAGTATTATATCCTACGCAGGAAGAAAAGAGGAGAGAGTAGGGGAGGTGAGGAGAGAAAGGAGGGAAGAAGAAAGGAGAGAGGAAGGAAGGAAGGAAGGAAGGAAGGAAGGAAGGAAGGAAGGAAGGAAGGAAGGAAGGAAGGAAGGAAGGAAGGAAGGAAGGAAGGAAGGAAGGAAGGAAGGAAGGAAGGAAGGAAGGAAGGAAGGAAGGAAGGAAGGAAGGAAGGAAGGAAGGAAGGAAGGAAGGAAGGAAGGAAGGAGTTGCATTATCTAACTGGAACTGATCAGTTGAGTCCCCAGTGCGGCAGCTTGTACTACTCACAGGTTGTTGTTCTCATTCTCAAAGAGGATCATGACACGAGTAAAGTAATGCCATGACTTGTATGAGAATTGAATTTAAGTGAGGAGAGCTGTGCAAAGTCACCTGTCTCACTTTCTCCTCTGGAGTCATGTGGCATCATGGTATCCATCTTATTTGCCATCTTAGGCCTCATCTATCACAACGTAGATCTGTTTGTGTCTCTTTAGATGTGATTAGTGAAAAGTCTACAGGGTCTGTGGGTCATGTGAAGTGATACAGAAGGTGATACAAAAATACCTTCTTCTTATTCCCATGGGTAATTTAAATTTCACTTAAATGGACACAGTGTCCCCCTGTAGGAACCAGCCCTTAGAGACTGGAAGGTCTCATAGTCAGAGGGTCTTTTTACATGACTTTCTATTGGTTTGGTGCCTAGTAGACAACAGGTGCTTAATAAATGTTTATTTCACAGATTGTTGTGAAATAATTTATTTCACAGCTCACTGAGCTACAATGATAATGGATGAAAGAACCTTAGAAAAGTATTTCAAGACTCAGCTAGCTTCTTTCCTCATGGAAAAGGCAAGCTTTAGCAAAGATTTGCCTTGAGAATTGCCTTTCCCAGAGCCTTTGAGGCAATCCTTGAGTTTCCATAGCACCATCAGGGAGGTCTACCTTGGCTTCCTGTGCTTCAGGAGAAGGAGAATGGAGTGATCCAAAGGGTAGAAGGCCATGACCATCACAGCAAAGATTTCCACCAGATAATCAGAGAAAATGAAGACACCCTCAATGAACCTTCCAGTGCTCTAGACCATGAGTATAGTCATGACAACAAGTAAGATGAGGGAGGAGACCAAAGATTTCATGGCCTTCACATGGGTTTCTGTGCTGGAGTCTGAAGTCTGTGTACTGATCTGCAAGTAAGAGGAAATTGGGGACAGATACAATGAAATAACTATCCTCCCCAACATTGAATCCAATCAGGATGGGAAAGTCTTGGACTTGTCTTACTGGGAACTTCTGAGTCAGGTTTATCTTGTTTTCTTGATCAACATGGATCCTTTAATCCTTTGTTTTCCCTTCCATCGAAAGAGCAACAAAGAAGATGATGAATGATCCAACCAGAAGCATCCTGAGGAGCACCTTGCTAATTCTCCTTTTCAGTTAAAGCAATCCAGGGTAGCAGAAGTTGCTGATGTCTAGGAAGTAGAAGATGCTGGAGGAAGTGACAAAGTAGGCACAGATATGGTTACTAAGGTACCATGAAATCTCCAAATATCCCAGTTTCGCAAGGACACAAAATTCAGGATAGAGCACAATTACAGAAAGACCTCTTCTTAGTTCCCACCACAGAGCCATTCTGGAGATGGCCAAGATGGTGAGGATGAGATCCACAGTGGACATTCCTTTGATCGTCCCCGATTCATGCAATTCACCAGTGCAATGAAACCAATGGCCAAAGGCCTTACTAAGAATTCTGCAGCAGCCACACTCACATAAATGTGCTGTGACACATTTGGTGTATCTAAGGAGAGAAACACAACACAATTCAAGACAACTACTCCAAACCACCAGCTAATGATTCTTAACATAAATCCTGCCTGTCTTCTCATCATTACCAGGAAGTAATTTCCCACTTTTGCACATGATGAGCTCATTTATGAAGATGTAAGGGATGGCTAGATCCCTTTTCATTGCTTTACACTTTGTTCAAAAGGTTAATTTGTCTACACAAGGCACATGAATGATGACCAAGGACAGGAAAAAATAGAGAAAAAAATTGAATTCCGAGTACTTTCATGTTCTTGACCATCATCTGCATTGAGAAGCAGCCTTCTCTTTTGGAAAGAGGATTGAATCTTTGTGCTTACCTCTCAGCTCCGAGAAACACCAGCTGTCTGACCACTGCAAGTGTTTCATTCGTCTTGCTTTCCTCAGTGGGGGAAAAGATAACAACATTCACACTATTTGTGTCAGAGGGTAATCATGACAAAGGCATGTGAACTTTAATGACATTTAGAACTCAATGCTTATAATTATAATGTAAACTTCTTCATGGGAGTGGCTTTCATTTTCTACTTTTGGATCTTCAATTTTATTTTCTTAGATCGGATCTTTCATTTCACTAGTTCTGGGAATTCCAAACAAGGCAGCTCCCTGTGCTAATGTAAACCATACATTGGTCTGTAATCAAGAGGTGAAATGACCCGATGTAGGATTCGAGGTCCAGTAGGTGAGAGAGGCAGGCCTTCCACCCAAGGCTTTCTGACTCCAAGGCCAACACAATTGCCTTCACTGGAGGGAAGACTTCTTTCCTTCCTCTGAACTGTGAGTCAAACACAAACAGCTGATAGAGGAAAAGAAGAGGAGAGTGGAGGGAACAGGAGAGGAGGAGAGGGAAGTGGAGGGGAAGGGAGATGGACGAGGGAGGAGAGTGGAGGACAGGAGAGAGGAGATGGGAAGGGAAGGAAATGAGAGGGGAGGTGAGAGGAGGGGCAAGAGAGACAGAGAAACTAGAAGGAGAGACAGAAAAAGACAAAGAAAGAGGTAGCTACACCAACAGCTGAGGAAAATGTTCCCAAGTCAGGTCTCTGCCATTTGGCTCAGTGTAGTATAAGAGCCAATGTGAGACCATCAGCAAGAGACAAACCCAGGAGATATGGAGATCCGGAGTTCTTCTGGACCATTAGAAAGGAAGGGAAGGCCAGTGGCTGCAGAGGTGCCCGCTCAGCAATGGGAAGACAAGAAAAGGGCCAGAGCAAAGCAAGGTCTTGCCTTAAAAGTACCCCACCATTGCAGGTCACAGTGATTGGTCTATGACTTGGAGAGAAATCCTAGACAGTCTGTCAAAAGCAGGGGAGGACTCAACGACCTTTAAGGCCCTTTCAAGCTCCCAATCTATGATCTCATGACCATTCCACCTCTTTCCAAATTGACTGAGATCCACAGAACTTGTGACTTTCCCAGGGTCACCCAGTAAGTCACCCAGAGGCAGGATTTTAATTCAGAATTTCCTTACTCTCCCTCATCTCATATGTTCCCTATCCCTCACACCCAGCTTTGTGCCATCTGCTGATTTGATCCACGTCTGTGTCATCATACAGGGCACTGACAAAAATATTAAACATAATGAGCTGAAGTGCCAAACCTTGGCATCTTGGAGTCTCCACTGGGCATTCTGCTAAAGTTCTCTCTGCATTGACATCACCTTAAAGAGAGCATCTCAGTGCCTTCATTGCTCAGTGCCTGCATCAGGGATGATTTTTGTGTGTGACCTGCATTCTGTATTTATTCTGAAAGTCTTCAAATATAAACTTAGGATTCGTTAAAACTCTTGCAAACTTCTAGAGATTTAAAGGAAAAATCCCACTAGGTGAAACTTCTGTCCTAAGAAGGGTGTGAAGATGGAGACAATTTCCAAAATACCTATGGGATTCAGCTTCTAGTCCCATTTGGAAATGAGGTAACAAATGAAGCTTAGAGCTTATGGAAGGAAAGATTATTCGAGGGTGTTCTTTCTAGCCATACTTCACCATATCTTTATAAATCTCCTTGAGGGGACAATTGTCATATGATGCCATAGGACTCTAAGTACCATCTTATTATTTTTGAAATTTTAATTTATTGTATTTTTAATTTATGAAATAAATCCAGCATTTCCATAATGTATAACCTTTGTGATATAATGTATAATGTAATAACCTTTGTGATATTTGTGTGACTGGGTAAAAATAACAAAAATAGCTAGCACTCATTCTGGTGTTACATGGCTGCAAGTGTGTAAGTCATTCAATAAACGTTTAAGTGCCTACTGTATACCAAACACTTTGACAAATGCAGAGATACAAAGAAAGGCAAAAATCATTCCCTGCTCTCAAGGATTTCACAGTCTATTGAGGTAGGCAACACAACCAAGGCTATGAATGAATTTAGGGTCAGCTCTATCCAGGATAAATTGGAAATGCTCAACAGAAAGAGGGCACCAGTATTAAAGAGGACTGAGTAAAGCTTCCTAGAGGAAGGATTTTGTTCAGGACTTGAAGGAAGCTGGGAAACAGAGATGAGGGGAGAAGCCGTTCCAAGATTGGGGACAGCCGGAGAAAATAGAGTTGGGAGAAAATATTGTTCAGGGAAAAGCAAGGAGACCAGAGTTACTGGATCATTGAGTGTATGTCAAGGTGGGAGGTGGAGGTGGAGATAAGGTGCAAATCATCAAAAATTATATTTGCTAAATAATCTTAAATGAGTATCACTCAGTGGACATTTATTGTGGGTTGCAGTCTGTTCAACCATAAAGAATGATTGTGAAGGATATCATCTAAGAAATCTATGCAACAAAAAGAAATCAGTTGGTTATGTGGTGAGAGAGGAGGGGCAGCCTTCTCACTTATGCCAACTCATCCTCCCAAGATCAAGAGAAGGGACATCAAGAGAGGGTGTCTCCCATGCTATGGGAATAAATGAATGTAAATGAAAGCATTAAGTTCTCACAATGTGCCAGACAATGTGCTAAATTCTGAGGTATGAAGACAAAAGAGCCTGTCCTTGCCTATAGGGAGTTTACATTCTAATAGAGATAGACAACACAGAGAGGTGGAGCATGACCAAGGAAGGGAAACTCCAGGGTTGGTGAATGTAGCTCTCAGGCAGTATGTCAGTGTATCAGTGCTCATGTTAATCTGATGATTGGTTAAAAAAGTAGAAAGTGGTGAGGTACTGGGGGTGGGATGGGAATAGGGGGTGGTGTCATCAAGGGAGTTCAACTGAGCAGAGTGGAGTACAATATTATATAGCCCCTAACATGGAAGCCCACTAGCCTCTTTCCCATTGACTGGGAATCCAGGCATATAGTCTAAGCAAGGGAATCTAGCTTAGAGACAAAGAACACAGAAAGAGTTATTGCTCACCAATGAGGGGTTATATTACCAAATATGGAACTTAAGGGAAGAGTGCTGATGTGGCATAAGGAGGGAAGTGAAGGGGGGGGGTAGGTGTTACACCAGGTCATGTGACTGGAACTTTGGTGGTTCTTCTTTACTGGAGCATTTTATTTTCCTAAGGAGGATACTTAGTTATTTTAGCTTTGGCAAGAAGGGTGGGGGTTTTGGAGAATTCATGCCTGAGTGGTCTTCACTTAACCTAATTTCACTCACTCTCAAGGGTTCGGGTATCAAACCTTGTAAAAAATAAGGCCCTAGAAGAAAGGAACATCTTAGATTATGAGGAAGATCTAAGGTTCACTTCTTTAGAGAGGACCATGGACACTTCAATAAAGGGCCATTAAATCAGACCCTTTTCCTGTAGATTGGACAAATTTAAACTCCACAATGGAAGGAAACCATGATGAACATGAGAGTTGCCCAAAGGAGGCAGAGACTGCCTGGAGGAGAGGGTACTGTTGGCCTCTAGGGAGGCTAGCCTCTAAGAAATGAATGAGGCTTCTTAAAGGATATTCCTCTGGTTCAACAAATCTCGGTTGAGCCTTTTGTTGAGCCTGCCTGTAAGGCCTGTCCCTGCTGTGGCTCAGTGTGTCCCACTCTTCTCTTGCCCTAAGAGCTCCTGATTTGTCCCCAGCCCTCAGAGGGGTCCCTTCTCCTGTCCTGATGAGGACCAATGTCCTGGAGCCTGAAGACTTGAGGATCTTCAAGCCAAGTGTACATGATGGTTTACTAGCTATGTTGTACAGATATTTGTCTTTCAGGCAGGCTTTGGGCCTATAGCTAGGCAGCCACACTCTGACTAGACTGATGGCCTGAGCCAGGTTGAGGATGACAGTCCTCAAAACCATCAGTGAGTAAGGGGTGTCTACCCCAAGAATCTGAAGACTTGCCCTGGGCAGAGAATGCTCTGTTCACATGGCCATAAAGGTGGGTGATGTGCTGTGGTGTGCTTAGAGCTTGGTTGGACAATAAAGACACCAAGGTCATCCACTGCATCCTGAGCCATCACCAGTCATGACCTTTGAACTGCCTCTGGACTTCAAGGACTCTGGAGGAGAGAGTGGTGCTGATTTTGTGCAACTCTGCTCCACTTAACTCCAGTTCAAAGGCAAACCAAGGATGAACTACATGAATGGATGACACTAAAGTGCCTTCCACCTAGGAAAAGCTGTCATCATGTAATTCCAAAAGGAATTTACTACACTTTATAAGGTTTTAATAGTTGAAATAAGTTTAGAAGGCAGGAATGTGTACAGAAGAATGGTGTGTCACTTAAAATAAACAACAAAGTGCTTCCTGATCTTCATGTATCCATACACTAAGCCTGAGAGAGAGTTTAGGAGAACTTCCAACAAAACTATCACGCAGCCCCTGTTGGTGTTTCAAGTAGGCTCGAGAGATTCCACCAAAGCGAGATTACCAAGAAAATGGTGAATATTATATTGTTCTAGGAAATGAAAACAAGGGAGGGCCATTCTGTCCCCTCTCTTGGATTCTAGTGCCAAAACTGCCATCTTCTTCTCCAAATCACCCCCCCATTGTAGGGAAGAGCAATAAACATGGTGCTGCCCCCTCCCATAAGGTGGCCTCCAGTTTTCTTTAGCCTCTCGACTTCCAAGTTTGCAGGTTCATTGTATGTCAGCTATCCCTTGGGACAGTTACATCCTAGATCTCAACATCACTCACAACTCTGCCACCTCCTTTATCTTGAGAGCTATAACTTCCTTGAACACCTTGTCATCCTTACTCATTAACAACGAATAACTACTGCCAATAGTGTAGATCCAAACTTGTCTCTGCCTCCTCAGCCCTCTGCAGGAAGTCCACTCAATGTGCAGATTGTCTTTTGACATTTTGTGGGTGCCAACAGAGGCTACATTCTATCCAGAAGTGGTTCCCTTGTTCTTATGGCTTAACCACTCCCTTGGCCTTCCCTCTTATACAGCTATGCTATACATGAATGATTTAAGTAAGAAGTGCAACAATGTGAAAATTTTAGCAGATAAACTGAATGGTTTTTTTCCTAAAATATATAGTAAGGTCTAGGATTGTTTCATTAAAATTAAACTTCCTGCACTGTGGCATGTGGGCCCAGAGTTTGCAACTGCTGGCTCATTTTCTCTCCTTTCCCACCTCCTTGTTTGTAATGAAGGGGCCACCAGCACCCCTTGAAGTTCCCGCCCACCTGCTAGCCTGGCCAGTTATTGTGGGGGATAATGGGGCGGGGCTGAGACAAAAGCCATGTCCACAAGCTTCTCCTTGTCCCCCACCCCCACACTTTCAGGCACACCCATCACTGTGTTTGAAAATGACAAGGCTAGCCCAGGACAGGAGTCCAATGGAACTGAGTGAGAGAGAAGTGTAGCACCCCAAGTAACAGCAACAACTGCTCCTGAGGTTACAGTCCACAGATTAAATGTCTGTAAGTCACCTACTTGAACTTCTGGGAGCCAAGATGGTGCAGTGATCTGTAAATGCTCTACCCCTTGCCTTGTTGACCTTGAAAAATCCAGAAAATATTTCCCCAGGAAAAATCCCGGAACATTGGGATCAGTCTCTTAGCCCATGAGGCTAGGAAAACCACAAAGGGGGTTCCCTCTTGCTGTAGCTGAAGGGGACTAGTGTAGGACCAGAGCTATCCCAGACATCCCCACCTCAGGGAACTGGTAAGAGATCCTGAGCCCCAAGGGAGTGGAGCCCATAATCACTAACACCAGGACCCCATTCATGCCTCAGTACAGTCGGGGGAACAAGGAAGACACTAGCACAGACAGGATTCACCAACTGTTGAGCTTGCCTATGCTCTAGCTCTGGAGAGGAGACCTCCTGCAGCCAAACTATCCCTCTTCCACGCTTAATGTAGCAAGCTCCAGGGTACCTCCAGGAAAACTCCAAAAGGCTCCACCTGGCCTCTGCTTTTGCACACCAACCAGCTCAGCAACAGGCAAGCTGCAGCATCTTAGCTTCTAGCTGAAATAACCAAGGCCACAATAAACAAATTCTCAAGTTTTAAGCACAAGAACCATGGGACAGAGCCCCCGGTGCCCCACAAGCAGGAACCCACTTTAAAAGTCAGGAAAAGAGAAAGAAGAAAACCAGAAAAGACCACAGAATCTTTCTATGAGGACAAGGACCAAAACACAAACACAAAGAGGTCAGAGACTGTATTTGACTGCATCGAGACTGTACTCCCATCTGAAACTTCAGAAGGGAATATGAACTGGTCTTAAGCCAAAGAGCATCCTTGGAGGAGCTCAAGAAGGATTTTACAATCCAAATTACAGAAGTAGAAGAAACACAATGGTCAATGATTTTAAAAATATGAGAAAAGCATTCACAGGATCACACAGGACCTTGCAGCTTCTGCATTAAAAGATCAAAGGAATTGGAATATGATATTCTGTAAGGCAAAGAAGCTGGGAATACAACCAAGGATCAATTGCCCAGGAAAACTGAGCATAACATTTCAGGCAAGGAGATGGACATTCAATGAAATAAGGATTTTCAGACCTTTCTGATAAAAAGGCCAGAGCTCAATAGAAAATTCGATCTTCAAACACAAGTCTCAAGAGAGGCATAAAAAGGTAAACAGGGGGGAAAAACTTGTTATTCAATATGGACAAACTGTTTACATCCCTGTAAGGGAAGGTGATACTTGTTAATTTTGAGAATTGTATATTTATTATGATATTTTAAAGGGATATGCATAGATAGATGGAGTGCATGTAAATTAAATAATGTGATGATAAAAAAATGTGATTTAAGGTTGTGAAGGGATTGTAATAGAAGATGTAAAAAGAAGGAGACAGGAAAAGGTAAATTATATCACAGGAAGAGGAACAAAAACAGTACAGCAGAGGGAAAGGGGTGAGGGAGATGAGCACTGTCTGAGATTTACTCTCATCTGATTTGGTTCAAGGAGGGGACAACAAACTCAGTTAAGTTTAGAAATCTAACTCACTCTGTGGGCAGTAGGAGGAGAAAGGGGAAAGGAAAGGGAGGGAAGAAGTAGTAAGGGAAAAGGGGAGTAAAAGGGAGGGGAGCCTGAAAGAAGAGAGGGAAGACCAAGGGAGTCAGTGGTCAAAATTAAAACTGTTGTGAAAAGAAAGGGAGAAGGGAGAACTAAAAGCATAATGGGGGGAAATAGGATTGAGAAAAACAGATATAGTAGTCATAATGGTGAATGTGAATGAGATGATCTCTTGATTTCTGAATGCCTACATGAATAATATGGAGAAAGAGGAGATCAATGAATTGGGCATGCAGCTAAGAAAGGTAGAAAAAGAACAAATTGAAAATCCCTGAGTAAATACCAAATTAGAAATGATGAAAACCAAAGGAGAGATTAACAAAATTGAAATTAAGAAAACTATTGAACTACCAAATAAAGGGTTGGTTTTATGAAAAAAACCCAATAAAATTGATAAACATTTCACCAATTTGATTTAAAAAAAAAAAAAAGAAAAGCAAATTGCCAATATCAAAAATGAAAAGGGTGAGCTCACCTCTAACGAGGAGGAAATTAAAATAATAATTAGAAATTACTTTGCCCAACTGTATGCCCATAAATTTGACAATCTAAGTGAGAGGGATGAATATTTTAAAAAATATAAAGTGCCCAGATTAACAGAAGAGGAATTTGAATATTTAAATAGCCTTATCTCAGAAAAAGAAATTGAACAAGCCATCAATGAACTCCCTAGGAAAAAATCTCCAGACTCAGATGGATTTAAAAGTGAATTCTATCAAAGATTTAAAGAACAGTTAATTCCAATACTATATAGACTATTTGGGAAAATTGGTGAAGAAGGAGTCCTACCAAATACTTTTTATGATACAAATGTTTCTGATAACTAAACCAGGAACAGCCAAAACCGAGAAAGAAAATTGTAGGCCAATTTCTCTAATGAATGTAGATGCAAAATTTTTCAATCAGATTTTAGCAAAAAGAATACAGCAACTTAGCAGGAAAATAATACAATATGATCAGGTAGGATTTATACCGGGAATGCAGGACTGGTACAGTAGTAGGAAAACTATCAGCATTATTGATCATATCAACAATAAAATTAACAGAAACCGTATGATTATCTCAATAGTTGCAGAAAAAGCTTTTGACACAAAACAACAAACATTCCTATTGAAAACAGTGGAGAGAATGGGAATAAAAGAGCCTTCCATAAAATAATAAGCAGTATCTATCTAAAACCATCCACAGATATTGTATGTAATGTGGATAAACTGGATGCATTTCCAGTAAGATCAGAGATGAAACAAGAATGTCCATAATCACCACTGTTATTCACTGTGGTACTAGAAATGTTAGCTTTAGCAATAATAGAAGAAAAAGAAATTGAAGTAATTAGAAGAAGCAAAGAAGAAGCTAAGTTATCACTCTTTGCAGATGATGCAACAATATACTTAAAGAATCCCAGAAAATCAAGTAAAAAACTACTTGAAATAATAAATAATTTTGGCAAAGTTGGAGGTTACAAAATAAACTCACATAGATCATCTGCATTTCTATATATTACTAACAAAGCCCAACAGCAAGAGATAGAAAGAGAAATCACATTTAAAGCTAACTTAGACACTTCAAAATATCTGAGGCTCTATCTGCAAAAACAAACCCACGGACTATATGAACACAATTACAAAACACTTTTCACACAAATAAAGTCAGATCTTTACCAATCAAACTACCAGATAATTATTTTCTAGAGCTAGAAAAAATAATATCAAAATTCACCTGGAAGAACAAAAGATCCAGAATATCAAGGGAACTAATGAAAAGAAATGCTAGGCCTAGCCCTACCAGATTTCAAATTGTATTATAAAGCAGCAATTATCAAAACTGGTTGGTACTGGTTAAGAAATAGAGGAGTAGATCAATGGAATAGGTTAGGTATTCAAGACATAGTAATCAATCTATTATTTGATAAAACCAAGGACCTCAGATTCTAGGATAAGATCTCACTGTTTGACAAAATGGGGAAACTGGATAACAGTGTAGCAGAAACTAGGCACAGACCAATGCCTGATACTGCACACAAGAATAAAGTTCAAATGGACATGATCTAGCTATAAAAATTGATACTATAAACAAATTAGGGGAGCAATGAATAGTGTATTTGTCAGATTTATGGAGAATAGAGAAATTTATGACCAAATAAGAGATATGGAACATTATGAAATGCAAAATGGATCATTTTGATTACATTAAATTGAAAAGTTTTTGCACAAACAAACCCAATACATCCAAGATTAGGAGGGAAGCAGAAAACTGGGGAAGAATTTTTGCAACTCGTGTCTGTGATAAAGGCCTTATTTCTAAAATACGTAGAGAACTGAGTCAAATGTACAAGAACACAAGTTATTCCCCAATTGATAAATGGTCAAAGGATATGAACAGGCAGTTTTCAGAGGAAGAAATTAAAGCTATCTATAGTCATATGAAAAAATGCTCTAAATCACTATTGATTAGAGAAATGCAAATCAAAACAACTCTGAGGTATCACATCGCACCTATCAGATTGGCTAACATGACAAAACAGGAAGATGATAAATGTTGGAGAAGATGTGGGAGAATTGGAACACTAATTTATTGTTGGGAGAGCTTTGACCTGATCCAACCATTCTGGAGAGCAATTTGGAACTATGCCCAAAGGCCTACAAAAATGTGCATACGCTTTGACCCAGCAATACTGCTTCTAGGACTATATCCTGAAGAGATCATAAAAATGGGAAAGGGTCCCACATGTACAAAAATATTTATAGCAGCTCTCTTTGTGGTGGCCAAAAACTGGAAGTCAAGGGGATGTCCATCAAGTGGGGAATGACTGAACACGTTGTGGTATATGAATGTAATGGCATACTATTGTGCTATAAGAAATGACAATCAGGAAGACTTCAGAGAGGCCTGGAAAGACTTATACAAACTGATGCTAAGTGAAAGGAGCAGAACCAGGAGAACATTGTACAAAGCAACAACCACTGTGAGCAAGGAATTTTTCTAGTAGACAGCCCTTCACAACAATGCAAGGACCTAAAATATTCCCAATGGTCTCTTGAGGCAAAATGCCATCCACATCCAGAGAATGAAATATGGAATTGGATTGTAGAATGAAGCAGTCTTTTCTCATGTGTTTTGTTTTAGTTTGGTTTTTCTCATGATTTCTCCCATTCATATTAATTTTTCCATGCAACATGACTAAGGTGAAAATGTATTTAGTTAGAAAGTATGTGTAGAACACATATAAGATTGCCTGCCATCCTGAGGGGTAGTGGGGAAGAGGAAGGGAAATAAAGTCTAAGATGTATGGAAGTGACTGTAGAAAACTGAAATCAAATTCATTAATAAAAATATAAAATGACAAGACAATGAAGATTCTACTGTGCAGAAAACCTGTTGAATCATTTTCCTAAATCATTTATTACAGAGAGGTTTTTGTATTCTGGGTCACTAACACTGCTCAAAGGAGAGGTGGTTAGTTTGTTTCTCTCCTCGCCACACTCAGCCTAAAGTATCTTAGGAAGATTCTGAAGCTCCCCTGGCAGGATAAGGTCCTTTCTCGAGCTGAACTGTTAAGCATTCCAACTCTGTGGTAGAGAGGGCAGCTATGATGGGCTGTCCATATGATTTGAGTGCCAAACATAAGTTTGCCTAAAAGACTATTTTACAGAGAATTCACACAAGACAAGTGCTCACATGGTGCTCAGAAGAAGCAATGCAAAGACACTCTCAAGGTCTCTCTAAAGAACTCTGGAATTAATTGGGTGACATGGAAGACACTGCCAAAGGGCCATCCAGTATGGTATGCCCACATCAAAGAAGGAGCTGTGCTTTATGAGTGAGGAATTACAGAAGTTCAGATAATTGAGAGACATCTCCACTCCAAATGTTCATGTGGACTATTTGTTCCCAAGCCCTGGTTAAAGCTTTCTGAGCTCTTATTGGTCTGAGAAGTCAATAAGTCTGACACACTATACCTTGACTCCAACACATTGAAGCCATTTTGGTCTTGTTCAAGGACAAAGAATGACCAACCAAACAACCAGGCAAGGGCACCCAAGCAGAACAAATCCAATCCTTCTTTCCTGACATAGCTATGCTTAAAAGCAGCCTCAATTGCCCTTCTAAGTCTTCTTAGACTCATTCTACTGCAGCACCACCATTTGACTTGTCCTCCAAGTATTGTCTAGCTGGGAATATCAGTCAGGGACAAGAATGACCAGTCTCAACCTAGACCAGTCCTTCTGTTTGGGAAGGCCTGTGGTTGCCATCTATTTAAAAGCCTATAAACTTGGCTCTCCAATGCCAGGCATAATTCTGTCTTCTCTGACCTGAATGAACACATAATGGTGGATGGTAAATCATAAAGCTCCCATACCTCTCTGCCCTAACATAGCCATCAAGACTCCTATCTAATATAGATAATCTATAACGTTTAAATGGCATCTAGGACTTGACCCATCTCTAGTGCTTAGAAAGCTCTTCATCTTCAAATTTCCCTTCAACCCTGGAATTCCTACACTGGAAGTATTTCCCATTCCTGCTGCCTCTCCGTGACTGATGATTCCTCCAGAAACCTATTTGAGAGTGGCCATTCCTCTCCAAGCTGAATTCTAGATTTGCTCTGAAACTGAGTACCTTCACCTTCCTCATCCAATCCCCACCATCTTCAGCTTCCTTTTACGTTTCCTTCACATAAATTTCTTGAGGACAGGGACTTTCCTTCTCCCTACATTTGTATCCCCAACTCTTAACAGTATGGCTGGCACACAGCAAATGCATAATAAATGCTTCTTGATTCATTGCCTGACTCAGGAACACCTAGAAAAGGTGAAGTGGGTGGGGAAATACAATGTGTTAGAAATGCCTTCTGAGACATCTTTTATCCATTCCTGAATGGCCAGAAATATGTGGTAATTGTTGCTGCCAGGTCCTGAAGCAGGACAGCAGATTTCTCAGTAGTTTATCAGGTAGACAATGGTCATCTTTATAATTTACAGGAGGAAATCACAAACTATTACTAATCTCAAGAGAGATTTCTAGCCAAGAGATAAGAAGACTCAAAGGGGTATAACAGTGATCTTCAAATATGTGAAAAGCTTTGGAGGGGAAGGAAGATCACCTGGCTTTGTTTAGGTCTAAAGGGTAGAATTAGGATCAATGAACAGAAATTACAAGTGGGTAAATTTAGGTCTGATGTCAAGGAAAACTGGTGACACCTTGATTCCTTCTCCTCTCCTGACAATCATAATGGTAAAATGCAAGTCTACAAAAAGGGCAGGGGACAGGGTACTGAGCACCAGGGAAATAAAAGAATTACCAAAAAACATAATATAACTTATTTTATTAACTGGGTTTAAAAGGGGAAATGGATTTTACTCCCTCTGGGTAACATGAAAAAAAAAATTATCAGAAGATAAATAAAAGTTATTATTTGTAAGTGCGAATAGTTTAAATTTCACGTTCAATGAATAAGTATGAGAGACTGGACCCCAGATCTTTAAGACTGTCTGGCATATACTCGGCTTTTTGTAAATGCTTCTTGATTGCTTAGATTCTTTCAGAAAACACATTTCCAGCAAAGAGAAAAAGCTAGGCTAAATTAGATATGGCTAGCTTTTCTCTCTGGAATGAATCTTTTGATGTCGAGTTAAGTTTGTGCTACGTGTAAAGGTTTTCTCACATTCCTCACATTTATAAGGTTTCTCTCCTGTATGAATCTTCTGATGTTTACTGAAGTTTGAATGGTGCCTGAAGGTTTTCCCACACTCACTACACTTATAAGGTTTTTCTCCAGTATGAATCCTCTGGTGTTCAACAAGTTCTGATCGGTGACTAAAGGCTTTGCCACAGTCTTGACATTTAAAAAGCTTCTCTCCACTATGAATTTTGTGATGTTTGATAAGACTTGACCACTGTCTGAAGGCTTTCCCACATTCAGCACATTTGAAAGGCTTCTCTCCCGTGTGAATCCTCTGGTGCTGAACAAGGACAGAGGATTTACAGAAGGCTTTTCCACACATATCACATGTATAAGGTTTCTCTCCAGTGTGAATCCTCTGATGTACAATAAGGTAGGAGCTGCTGCTGAAGGCTTTCCCACACTCTGTACATTTGTAAGGCTTCTCTGCAGTGTATGTCCTCTGATGTACAATAAGTTCTGAATGGTGATTGAAGGTTTTCCCACATTCGTTACACTTGTGAGGTTTCTCTCCAGTATGAATCCTATGATGTACAATGAGGTAGGAGCTGTTGCTGAAGGCTTTCCCACATTCAGTACATTTATAAGGCTTCTCTCTTGTATGAATCCTCTGATGTACAGTAAGGTAGGAGCTGTTACTGAAGTTTTTCCCACACACATTACATCTATAAGGCTTCTCTCCCGTATGGATCCTCTGGTGTACAGTAAGAGCTGAGCGGTTGTTAAAGGCCTTCTCACATTCACTGCATTTATAAGGCTTCTCTCCAGTATGGATCCTCTGATGCACAATAAGGGCTGAGCGGTTGTTAAAGGCCTTCTCACAGTCCTTACATTGATGTTTCATTCCAGTGGGAATCTCATACTGTTCAGTCCTTTGCCTCAAGCGTCTTTCTTCCTTTCCCTGGGGCCTCACTGTCTGGCTCCCACATTGCTCCGTGATTCTCAAAATGGAGCAGTGATTGCCTGTTCCAAGTCTTTCAATTGGTCTCTCTTTTGGTGGCTCTTCTTCAGAGATGGTCTCTTTCGAAGTTTTCTCCTGGGTCTTGTTCCAAGTCTCCCAGCCTGAAAGAGAATAAAATGTGGTGTGAGGTCCCCAGTAATCTGAACTGAGCACTTTGGATGACGTGATGCAGTTGTCCCTGGCACCCCAAGATTGGAAACAAAGGTGAATGAACATCCCAAAATATGCCTTTTACTCCCTGGGAGGAGCATGGGAACGGGCAAGAAGGCAAAAGGGAGAACACCCCAGAAGAGGAACAAGGACTGAGTCTGTGAATAAGATAATCGCAGAGGGAGGGACTGGAACAGCGCTATGGTAGGACTGGGGCCTGAAGCCAGAACCCTTAACAGCAGCTAACCGAATTCCCATTCATTACTACTTGTTCAAAAGTTCCTACCTTCCACACAGTCTGTTTATCACAATGCACAGTCATGGTTCGTGTCCCACTACTGCACAGCCAGCCCACTTATCATGACTATCCCCATTTACCAGTTGAGGATATGAGAAGGATAGAGCAAAGGCACCTGACCAAAGACACAAAACCAGGGTAAGCACTAGAATCTGGTCCCCTCATCCTTATTTGGTCTACCTCTTCCATAGCACACAGTTCATCAGCCAGCACTGATTAAGCTCCTACTGTTTTAAGTACCAATGACAGAAAGACAAAAGATAGTCCCTGCACTCAAGGAGCCTGCAATCCAATGGGGGAGACAACCTGCAAACAAACATGTAAAGTCTTGCTATATACAGGAGAAATGGGAGATAATCATTGGGAAAGGCATTGCCATGAAGGTGGATCAGAAAAGATTCCTGTGGAAGTTGGGATTTTAGTTGGGACTTAAAACAAGGGAGGTCAGTAGTCAAGCAAAGGAGGGAGAGCATTCCACGAATGGGGGACAGCCAGAGAAAATGTCCAGAGCCAGAAAAGGGGGGGTCTTGTTTGTAGAACAGCCAGCATGCCAGTGTCATGGGGAATGAGGAGTAAGAAGGTCTGAAAGGTAGAAGGGGCCAGGCTATGAAGAACTTCAAATGCCAAGCACAGTATTTCCTCCTGGAAGCTAGAGTGGACAGTGGAGTTTATTGAGCAGGTGGGTGACATGACTGGACCTAAAATTTGAGAAAACCACGTTGGTGGCTGAATGGAGGATGAGCTGGAGTCAGGCGATGACGAGGCAGGCAGACCCTGCCTGTCTCCCTTCAGTAACTATTGCAATACTCCAGGTGTTGGGTGATGATGGTCTACACGAGGCTAGGGGCAGGGTCAGAGGACAGAAGGGGGCATATCTGAGAGATGCTGCCAAGGTGAAACTGACAGGCCTTGGCACCATACTGTATATGGGGGTGAGGGACAGAGAGAGGAGTCCAGGATAACAATACAAACCTGGGGAAATGGTGGTGGAAATTAGGGAAGGTGAGGAAGATAGATAATGAATTCCATTTGGGACATGCTGAGTTTACAACATCTTCCAGATACCCAGTTCAAGATGGTTGATGGGACTTTGAAGATGTGAAATGAAAAGTCAGCAGAAAGATTAGGGCTGGATCCACAGATCTGACAATCATTAACATAGAGAGGAAAACTGAACCCATGGGAGCTAATGAGATCACCAAGTGAAGTGTTATAGGGAGAGAAGAGGGCCCAGGCCAGGACCCTGAGGGCCACCTAAGTTTGGAGGGAATGATCTGGAGGATGCCCCAGCAAAGGAGACAAGGAGAAGTGGTCAGAGGGGTGGGGGGAGAAGCAGGAGAGATGTGTCAGGAAAACCCAGAGAGAAGAGTGTGTCAAGGAGATGCTTCCAGTCAACAGCTGCAGAGAGGTTAAGGAGAATGATGGAGAAAAGGCCAACAGATTTGGTAACTACAAGAGCCGTGGTAACTTTGAAGACAGCAGTTGCACTAAATCATAAGATCAGAAGCTAGGTTCCAGGGAGCTACGGACTAGATGAGAAGTGGAGGCACCTACTCAAGAGAGTCTCCTCAAAGAATTTAACCACAGATGGGAGGAAAGATATGGGACAACAGTAGGAACAGAAGGACCAAGGGAGGGATTTTTTAGGATAAGGGGGAGAGCCTATTTGTAGGCAGCAGGGAGGAGCCAGCAGATAGGGAGAGATTGAAGATATGAGAGAAAGTAGGGGTGTCAGAGAGGCAATCTGCCAGATGGACCTGAGGAATGGGATCGCTTGAGCAGAGAGGTTCCCTCTGATGAGGAGTAAGAATACCTCATTGTAGGAAACAAAGGTGAAGGACAGAGGAGCAGAAGGCATCTGAGTGGATGACAAAGAAGGAAGGGGCAGCTCATGGTGAATGGTCTCCATTTTTCTGCAAAAGATGAGGCAAGGAGCTCAGCTGAGTTGGGGAAGAGGAGCCAGGAGATATTTGAGGAGGAATGAAGTTGGATCACTTCCTACCATGAGGGAGATGTCAGGGAAGAGAAAGAGAGACTGTAAGAGAGATACTGAATTCATGGAGGAAGGAAGAGAGGGCCATGTCCTGAAGGGTGTAGATGATATCTACCAGGTTTTTCATCAGGTGGCAGATACCTCAAAGCAGGAAATGTTACTGAGCGTTGCTGGGAGGAGGGGAACCTGGTGATGGGGATCAAGGAGAATTCCAATCCCCGACTTCTACCAAGGAGTCAGAGTAAATGAGAGAAATGTAGCCAGTGCTGAAAAGGATGGCCTCTGTCATCAAGGAGAGCCAGAAGACAGGAGGAGAGGTAAGGCCAAAGATTTAGAAAGAAAGGAAGTTGTTGTGGAGGCATTCTGGAGGGCACAGTGCAGACAATGGGGAGGAGTCGGGCATGAAGGGAATGGGAATAAGGAAATGGGCAGTGAGAGATGGGAACTGGGGTTTCAAGGAAGACCAATGGGGGCACAGAATCATTGGGATGGGGAGAGGATGACCATGGGGGAATTTCATAAATGTAAGTGAAAATTTTAGAAAGATCTTCAATGTAACAGACTAGACAAGGGAGAAAGAGAAACAATCACCAAAAAAATAACCCAGAGTTCAATAAACTGAAAAACACAGGTTACTTAGGAAAGATCTCCCTATTTCATCTAACATCTGGGAAAACTAGAATGCAATCTCACAGAAATTATATATAGATGAACATCTTATTTCACAATACATTCTAAATGGATAACTGACCTTAAAATTAAAAATAATACAAGATAAAATCCTCAGAGAAACAAATCCCCTACTTCTCACTGGAAGCAGCCAGATGCCCTCTTGAGCAGCCAACCCTCAGCTGCCTATGCAGTGTGAGCTGGGAGAGACAACCCCAGAGTCTGTAGTTCCAGATACCAATCACTCAGCTGGGACAGAATATACAAACATCACAGATAACACATATCAATGCACTATTTTCCCTATTGTCTGTTAACAGTTGAGACTTCCAGTCTTTAAAAAAAATCTAAAGGGGGTATTTAATTCTCAACTCTAAGAATTTGGTGACACTGAGGAGACTCCAGTGGTCCCCTCTACTCATCTCTACTCCACCCCCCCTAGAGGGTCCTCTCAACTCATCTCCATCCCTCAGAATCATTAGCTACTGCTAAAGTACAACTCAAGGGACAGAGCCAAAATGGTGGAGAAAAGGCAGGGATTCTCCTGAGCTCTACATAAAACCTTCCAAAGTTCTTTAAATAATATCTCAAGACACATCTGGGAGCAGCAGAACCCACTAAATGAAGGAATGGAATGACTTTCTAGCCCAAGGCAACTTAAAAGGTTGGCAAGAAAGGTCTACTGCACTGGGGTGAGAGTGGAGCCCAGTCCACAGCAGGCTGCAGTCCAGTAAACCAGTAGAAGGTCTTGGGGGGCGGGGGGCGTGGAGCATGTTACTGAATCAGCAGCAGCAGTGCTGATTTCTGGACCTCTCAGCCCACAAACAGTAAGGGGGTGAAGACAATTGGTCAGAAGGCAATTACAGGGATCCCTTTGCTAGCACCAGGGGCAGGACTCTGTTGCATTACCCATACCTGCATCTGGATTGTAGTCTTGGGTCTCAGTCCCAGGGCAAGGAGGAGCTATTAGCACACAAGACCTTGTAACTAAAGAGAAGCTGGGATACTAGTTACAATTCCAGGACAGGAAAAGTGCTTGTGGTCATTCAGAGACTGGAGCACAGGCCAGGAGAACTGTAAATATACCTATCCCAAATCATACCACCTTGGAAAAACTAAACACTTCCAGGTTCCCAGAATTATCTTTGAAAAGAGCTGCACAAAAAAAGAAAACCATAAAGCTGGGGATAGTGCCCCGTCTACTCCAGAAGCAGAGCTGTCTATTGCATAGAGTAAAAAATCAAGAAATAGGCTGGAAAAAAAATGAGCAAAGAGCAGAAAAGCAACCTGACTTCAGAAAGTTACTATGGCATTGAGGTGGATCAAAACATAAACTCAGAAGACAACAAAGTCAAAATTCCTATATCCAAGGCCTCAAAACAAAAAATTGATCTCAGGCCATGGAAGAGGTAAAAAGAGATTGTAAAGATTGAAGAATAGGTAGAAGAAAAATTAGAAAAAGAAATAAGAGTGATGCAAGAAAATCGTGAAAAAAAGAGTCAACAGCTTGGTAAAGAAGGAAAACTGTTACGACATTCTAAAATCAGAGGGTGGCCGAGGGGCCTCAAACCCATGTCTGAGTTAGGAGGGTATCTACCCAAGCATGTGAAGACCTGTCCAGGAGAACAGACAGATTTGAATGATTCGTTCCAACAGCCATGAAGGCAGCTGAAGCAGGTGTTGGTTAGACATTGAAGATGCCAAGGTCATCCACTGCATCCTTGAACCATCACCAGTTGTCTTGACTCTGCCCTGCCACTGGATTGTGATGACTCTGAAAGAAAGACTGAAGCCCACAATCTTGTGCAACTTTCCCTCACTAAAATCCAATTGATGTGCAAATCAAAAGACATCACCCATACCATTTTAACATTTTTCCCTATCTCAAAGTCCTGTGTCAACAGGCAAGAGACAAAGCAGCAGGTGCTGCTACACTGGGCACTGTAGCCACAACCCAGTGCATAGGCAGCCCAGGCCACAGGGTCATCTTCTCACTGGACTGAAACAGCAGTGGGATTCAGCAGAACCCCTGGGTGTCTTTGCAGCCTTTGTCAAGGACCACACTGCTAATTTCTGGCATGATGAAGGGGCTAGAAAATGTGCCCTAAAAACTGTCTGTTTCATCTAACCTAACCCTTATCTGTTTACCATGGCAGGCAAGGATCCTACACTGTGGTCAAAATACAAAAAAGATGTAGAACTTTTGCAAAGATGATTCTACTCACCATCGACACATGGAATGTGCACACACCTATAGACAGCACATAATCCAGTAAGCCTGAAAGACGAACTGCTCTTGCTGCAGAGGACTCAGCAGGTATCACATGCCAATAGCAGCCCTGAGTGAAACAACGCTGGCAAAGGAAGGCCAGCTTACCAAAGTCAGGGCTCGATACATGTCTTTCTGGAATGCCATGAAGCTGGTGTTGGTCTTGCAATCAAATCAAAACTAATCTAGTCAACAAGCTGGTATGCCTCCCAAAAGGAGTGAATGCCAGACTTATGAAAATGCAATTGCCACCAGCAGGAAAGCGTCATGCCACCATCATCACTGCCTACGCTCCCACCAAGAGGAACCCTGATGAAGTCAAACAAAAATTTTATGAAGACCTGGATGTCCCTCATCCTCAATGTGCCAACAGAGGACAACCTTGCAATTCTGGATAACTTAATGCCAGAGAATGCAACCATCAGATTGGGCAGGAAGTCCTAGGGAGAAATGAAGGTGGAAACAGCAACACCAGTGGTCACTTACTACTGAAGACTTGCGCATCTCATGACCTCATCACCAACACTATCTTCCATTTACCTACACACAATAAAACTTCATAGATGCACCCTTGCAGCAAACATTGGCATTTAATAGACCATATGACTATAAGGAGAAGAGATCCACAGGATGTGAGAATGACAATGTAATTGAGTGGCATAGAGTGCTGGACTGATCACAGACTTATCCTCAAAGCTAATTATTTGGATTCAAAAAAAGCAGCATCCACAAGACAAGATTACTACCAGAAGACTTAATGTCAACAGATTAGAGCTCTTCTCTGCACGTGAACAGTTTGTTGATCGCGTGAAGGGAAAGTTGAGCCAACACACAGCTGGCAAGAGTGGAGCAGAAAAGGAGTGGGCAGCTCTCAGAGATCTGGTGTACAGCAAGGCATTTGCTCATCTGAGTCAGAACACTCACAAAGATCAAGACTGGTTTGATGAAAATGTTGGGGAAATTCAGAAGCTGCTAAATTAAAAAAAAAAAAAAGAATTCCATAGGGTTTACCAGCAGAACAGTTCATCTATCTCTAAGAAAGCAGGATTTAACTCCATCAAAAGTAAAGTACAAGAGAAGCTTAGAGAGATGCATGATTCTTGGCTCAGTAAAAAGGCAGATGAAATTCAGTTTTACGCTGACAGCAACAATCTGAAGGGCTTTTATGATTCCCTGAAAGCTATTTATGGGCCAAAGATCTATGGTGTATCTCAACTACTCAGTGCTGATGGAACCACATGGATTAGTGATAAGGACATGATCCTAGAGAGATGGGCTGAACACTTCCATAGTCGTCTCACCAGACTGCTGAAGCCACTGACCATATACTTTAAGTTGAAGTCAAGCCCTCTCTAGCTGAAGTTCCAAATCAAGAAGTTTTAAATACCATTAGGCTCCTCTTGTGAAGCAAAGTGCTTGGTACTGATTCTATTCTAGTGGATCCACTGGTCATACAAAAGCTGACTGAAATTTTTCAGGTTATATTAGTTCAGGGGAAAAAGTCAGCACCCTGAACCTCAGAGAAAATATAAAGAAATATTAATCAACAGACAGGGCTTCCAACCATATGCCCATAAGCAATACACACATCACAGACCAACAGACAGATCCAACTGTCTGACCATTACATACATATGTAGTTACCAGAGAGAAGCACCAACATCTGGGTTTTCAAAGAGGAGAGAAGGGGCTCCTTTGCAGCTGCCCAGAGTCTCATCTGGCCAAACAAAGACTTCAATGAGTAAGCCCCAAAGTAAGTATTTATACATTTTTCATAGCCAGAGGGCATCACAACCTTTGAGAACCAGTGCATTAGAAATGAACAACTCTCTGATTAGCATTACAAAAGGCTACAAGCCAAGACTTAAGTGCAAGGAGAATTGGTGCACCACTTTTTGTTTGCAGATGACTGTGCACTCAGTGCAGCCTCTGAGGCTAAGATAAATGAGGATGAATCAATTCTCTGTTACTTGTGCTGTTTTTGACCTTCACCACCCAGAGCGGCCCTTAGAACACAGAACCAGATGCTGAGCAAATCAGAAAATGAATCAAGTGGGTGCCTGCTGAAGGGAGAATGCTAAACACACTGTCTTGAGAATGCCAGGAAATAACAGCGTAAGGACAAAACTGAGTGATTCAGAGAAAGGAGGCAGCCTACAGTCATCACATCAATGTCAAGGAGATGAACCACATAGGCTTAGTAAGAACCCACCCAGAGAGACATGGGCAGACAAACAGATGTGAACAGAGGCAGTGCCAAGGAGGCTTCAAGGGGGAGAAATGAGGATGTGGATGGGTGCAGAGAGGCAGGAATAGGCATAGCCAGGAAACATGCCAGACACCACACTGGTGGGAAAATCCAAGAGAGATCCATTGTGAGCCAGGCTCTGGCCTAGGTCTGTGCAGAGAGGGACAGGAAGGGCTGAGGGCATGGGATCTGGCTCCTGGAGCCAGGGAGGGGAGCCCAAGTGGGCCCCAGGCTGTGGAGGGCACAGACAACATGGTCAAAGGCCAGCAGGGGCAGGAGGTCTCATTCCCATCTCTGGGCCCAGTCTCAGGGCAGGAATCACAGACCAAAGGGCAGGGTGCCATCCTGACCCTGTGCCCGGTGGAGCAAGCACTCCAGTGAGCTGATGATGGCCAAGGGAGCAGAGAGCCAAGAACACAGCATTCCAGAAGGCAAAGGATGGCTTTGCCACAGAGAATCAGGCACCTGCTGGGCAACAAAACTGTGAACAATCCAAGGACAGATGGGGAAGCTGGAGCAGGGAAGGAGTGGGGCAGAGACAGGACATGGACCTTTAAGGAGACAGAGGCCTTCCCAGAATGCCTGAAAGAAACACAAGATGGTGCCTGGCACACAGGAGATACTTAATACACGGTCACTGACTGAGAAGACAAGATCTGTGTAAAGACCTTGAAATGTAAACACAGGTGCTGAGAACTACAAAAAGGCAAAAGAAACATCTCCACACACACACACATGCTCCCCCTGACATGCTCGCACACTAACACAGGTACATGCACAGTTGCACACACAAATGCATACAGACACAAAAGTGTCTGCACGCACATAGAAGACATACACAGACATGCACAGAAACACACACTTACATAAATACAGGGGAAAAAGTCACAGATATGCAGGGCTTCATGCACACATACTCTGAAGCACACCAACACACACTTTTATGTAGGGACACAAGAACATATGCAAGTATAAATCCAAACTGCACAAACACACAACTGATACACACACATGTACACACACACTCCAGTGTATAAATATGCACATATATGCCAAACTTCACATGTGTGCACAAACATGGAAAAGTGCAGAGATGAATGTGTGCACATGAGCACACCCACATGTGTATATACTCACATGCACTGTGGCACAGATGTAAACAAATAGAAGTGCACACATGCAGACATACACAAACACACAAAATCAGGTAAACCTAGAAACATTCGCATACAGACACACATGCAAAAGTGCAAGACAAATACATATCAGCACAGACCACTCAAGGAGGTACACACAAACATGCAGACACAAAAGTGCATGCAACAGATCTACACATGTGCATAAATATGGATTCCCAGATGCCCACATGTGCACTTACATTAAACATGCAAGCATGCATGGATGCACACACATCTGCACAAAAACTACCCATGCAGACAGACACATACATAAACAGACATGCAGGTGCACATGCAAGCAATGCAATGGCATATGTGCACATGCATATATGTACACATACACAAATCTGAACACATATGCTTGTACACAAAGATGCCTTCTCACACATACACACCAGTGCTCGCAAATAAACCCATGACTACTCATCCACATGGCTGTGTACATGCATGTGTGCACATACCTGCAAACATGCCACATAGATATACATAAATGGAAATCTGCCTACATGTGTGCAGGCACAGAAATGCCCATGCATGCACACAGGCATATACATACAGAAAACATCCATGTGCACACATATGCACATTAACGTGTACATCTTGATGCATGCGCATATAAAGATGTGTACAAGTAACACATCCAGAAGTGCACTCTTATGTAAATTCATATGAACATGCATATGGCACGTGCACACACACACACACACACATACAAACCTGCTCACGGTCCCACATACAGGCCCACACAGGCACCCAGTCACATGCCTGCACATGCATATGTGTGTGTAATGTACACACGCTCATGCACACGTGTGTGCCTACAGAATGTGCATATACATTCACTGAACACAGGTACAAACGTGCATACACAGATTTCAGGAACACTGCGAGCATATGCATACAGCAGGAAAAAATATTTGTACAATCTTTCAAACTCTTACACACAAATACAGGTCTCCATGCGTAGATCTGCTCAAATACACACTGGCACTGTGCAGACGTGTGTGTAAGCACACATATGTGCATACATGGTCCCACTCAGGCATTCTACATGAGCACATACACTCCCCCCATATGTGAAGACTTGTGTGCTCACAGGCGCATGTATGTGCATACACAGATGCTCAAACACACGCATATGCACGCACACACATGTGTACACCTACGCTAACAGATGGTGTCCTCATGATCCTCAGAGGCCCTGACTCTGAATGCTGGCCTTTATTGCCGAGGCCCTCATGGGCAGGTCACCAAACCTTCTGGGCCTCAGTATACCCATATGGGAAATCATGGAGCTGGTGAGATGTATGCTTCTGACAAGGAGGAGACAACTTCCAAGACAAGCTTCCCTGTGGGCTCTTCTGAGAAGCCCAGCAGCCCTCCCCATCCACTGGGGCCTCCACAAAGGTCTTTGGCCATACTAAGTGCAGGAGGAGCCCTCCTCCTTGTTACCTGGGAGTCCCCAGAAAGCTTTCTCTCTCTGCTCCCTGAGCCCCTAGTGGCTCACCCTTTGCCTTGTCTGAATGACCAGAGGCACAACCTATCCCCACTTCTTCTGGGCCCTCCTCCCCAGGGGCCTCTGTCTCCCCTGTCACAAACCTCCTCTGCCCAAATCCATAACTGCGCCTCAATCACATTCTCCTCTACCATCCCAGCCTCTCAGAACCATTAGAGGCCTGGGCCTTCCCAAGGCTACCAAGGTCCAAGTCAGGCCTTCTGGCAGACACTGAGCTAGGGGCTGCACCAGGATTGTGTGTCCTCTGAGATGGAGCCTCTGGAAACCTCTGCCCCTGCTGGGGGTGGGATGGGATCCTTGCTCCAGTCATGGGCTATCTTCAGGCCTTGGAGACACTCCTGGTCATCTCCAAGACAAATCTGGAAGGGGCCATGGAGGTCAACTAGCATGTCCTCATTTCAAGTGAAAGGTGCCAGAATCAAGTCACTTCCAGCTTTAAGATTCCTCTGCAGTCCCTCCATCCCTGGGATGGGGGGCAATGATCAGAGCATAAGTTTGAGGGACCACTCCCCCAAAAGGAAAGAACAGACTCACAGAGAGCTGGGTCTGGAGTCTGAGGACCCTGAGATACATGAGCTGGGCAAGTCACTTAATCTCTCCAGGCTTCAGTTCCCCCTACTGTAAAATGAGGACAGTAGACTAGTCAATGTTCAGAGTCTTTGAGTTCTGAGTTAACACATGTGTATGTGTGTATATGTATAAACCCTGCCAATCTACCTCTCGGACTCCATACGTACACACACAAAGCAATGACCCTTAATCTACACACATGTACATTTACTTGTTCCTGGGCCTCAATTCCAAACTCAGCCCCCTGGGAATCCTAGCCCTGCTCCTCAGGTGGGAAGCAAACATGAGCAGATGCTGGATGATGAACCTGTGTGTGGGGAACAGGGGGATGCAGGGGAAAACCTCCTTACCCAGGGAGACCAGGTTCCGGTAGGTCTCCATCATCACATCCCGGTACAGCTGCCTCTGAGAGGGACCCAACTGCCCCCACTCCTCAGGGGTGAAGTCCACAGCCACATCCCTGAAGGTCACAGGCTCCTGAAATACCAAGCACATGTCTGCTGAGGAATTACAAGAAACAAAGACAGGAAGAGGTTTCTCTAGGTCTTTCAGCCTCCTTTTCTTCTTTTGTAAAATGTAAGGACATGCATAGTCCCTGCCCAATTGGATATGCTAAGTGCTATATGGATATGGATATGCTAGCAATGCCAGTGGAGGGCTCTGGGAAAGGCTTCTTAAAGAAAGTGAGACCTGAGTTAGCCTGGAAGGAAGCAAAGAAACCCAGTAAGTGGAAGGGAAGAGACCAAGCATTCCAGACACACGAAATAGCCAGGGCAAAGTTATGGAGGTGAGAGATGGAGTTCTGTGAGAAAGAGCAAGAATATAAGTGTCGCTGGATCTTGGCATGCAAAAGGAAGGAACACTTACGAAGACTGAAAAGGTGGGAAGGAGCCAGATCGGGAAAACCTTTAAGTTCTAAACAGGAGAAGAAGCCTCTGGAGGTCAATGAGTAAGAAGTAGACATGGTAAGATCACTCATGGGTAGATAGAAAATGGATTGGACTGGAGAGACACCTGAGGCAGGGAGGACCTCCACTAGGGCTTGTAACAGACTGGGTGGGAGGTGATGAGGACCTGCACCAGTGAGGGCAGCGTCAGAGGAGAGAAGAAGATGCACTGGAGAGATTCTGCAGAGGTGACACTGACAAGAGAAGCTGCAGAGGGACACCGACAAGAGATGCTGCAGAGGTGACACCGACAAGAGATGCTGCAGAGGGACACCGATAAGAGATGCTGCAGAGGTGACACCGACAAGAGCAGATGCAGAGGTAACACCGACAAGAGAAGATGCAGAGGTGATACCGACAAGAGATGCTGCAGAGATGACACCGACAAGAGATGCTGCAGGGGTGACACCGACAAGAGATGCTGCAGAGGTGACACCGACAAGAGATGCTGCAGGGGTGACACCGACAGGAAATTCTGCAGAGATGACACTACAAGAGATGCTGCAGAGGTGAAATGGACCAGAGATGCTGAAGAACTGACAATGAAAACAGATATTAGAGGTGGTATTAACCAGAGATGCTGCAGAGGCAACATTGATGTGAGAAGTTGCAGAGGTGACATCGACAAGGGATGTGGCAGGGGTGAAACTGACAGGACTTGGTACCCATACTGGATAAGGGGGGTGAGAAGTAGTGCAGAGTCCAGGATGACTGCCAGGTTGGGAACCTAAAGGGTCAGGAGGATGGTGTTTTCCTCAGTAGTGATAGGGAAGGGAAAAGGGTTTAGGGGAAAGAAAATGAGTTCTGTTTCAGATGTATTGAGTTCAAGATGTCTACTGGACCATTATTTGACAAAAACTCCTGGAAAAATTGGAAAATGGTATAGCAGAAACCAGGTATAGACCAACATCTCATGTTGTATACTGACTGAGATAAGGTCAAAATGGGTACATGATTTCCACATAAAGGGTAATACCATAAGCAAATTAGGAAAGCATGGAATAGTTTACCTGTCAGATCCATGGATAAGGGAAGAATTTTAGGACCAAATAAGATATAGAGACCACTAAAAATGTAAAATGAATCGTATAAAATTAAAAATGATTTGCACAGACAAAACCAATGCAACCAAAATTAGATGGAAAGCACAAAACTGGGGGAAAAACTTACATCAAGTATCTCTGATAAAGGCCTCATTTCTCAAATATATAGAAAACTGAGTCAAATTTATTAGAACACAAATCATTCCCGGTTTATAAATTGTGAAAGAATATGAACAGGCAGTTTTCAGAAAAATAAATCAAAGCTATCTATAGCAATATGAATAAATGGTCTAATTCACTACTAATTAGAGAAATGCAAATTAAAACAACTCTTAGGTACCACTTCACACCTATCAGATGGGCTAATATGACAAAAAAAGGAAAATGATAAATGTTGGAAGGGATGTAGGAAAATTGGGACATTATTGTACTGCTGGTAAAGTTGTGAACTGATCCAACCAGAGCAGTTTGGAACTATGTCCAAAGGGCTACAAAACTGTGAATACTGTGATCCAGGAATACCAGTGCTACATCTGTTGATCTGACCAAGGCCTTCGATACTATCAGTCTTGAGGGCTTATGGAAAATTATGTCAAAATTAGGTTGCCCACAGAAGTTCATCAGTGTCATACATCAATTTCATGAAGACACACTTGCCCAGGTTCTAGATAATGGATGGTGCTCTCTTGCTTTCCCAGTCCCCAGTGGAGCGAACCATGGCTGGGTGTGTTTGCTCTACGGTTTTTAGCATGTTCCCAGCAATGTGTTCACATACTTTCCTAAGGACAAACATGGGGTCAAGGCCAACTACCTCACTGACTGTAAATTATTTAATTTGGAAAGGCTACAAACCAAGACTACAGTAGAGGGAGTGTTGGGGTATGATGGTTTTTGTTTGCAGAAGATAGTGCACTCAATGCAGCTTCTGAAGCTGAGGTGCAACAAAGTATGGATCAGTTCTCCGCTGCTTGTGCTAATTTTGGCCTCATAATCAACACTAAGAAAACA
This sequence comes from Bettongia penicillata ogilbyi, assembly GCA_023548195.1. Classification (NCBI taxonomy): domain Eukaryota; kingdom Metazoa; phylum Chordata; class Mammalia; order Diprotodontia; family Potoroidae; genus Bettongia; species Bettongia penicillata. The sequence continues at coordinate 1,706,887 of JAJHZJ010000591.1, read as the reverse complement.
CAGGTGCTCCCCCAGTCAGTTCCACACCATTCATACATGGAACCATCAGTTAACTGCAAATGGAGAAGTTTTGAATGCTGTCGATGAGTCCACATACCTTGGTAGTGTACTTTCCAGGATATACACATTGACAATGAGGTTGATGCATGCATTGCCAGAGCTAGCTCAGTGTTTTGGAGGCCTTGAAAGGAAAGTATGGGAGAGAGGAGGTATCAGACTGACTACGGTCTACAGAGCTATGGTGCTGACCTCATTGCTGTATACCTGTGAAACCTGGAAGTCTACCATTGCCATGCCAGGGAACTGAATCACTTCCATTCGAATTATTTTAGGAGGATTCTAAAAATCCCCAGGCCCTGGGGTCCCCTCTAAAGCTGAACTGCCAAGCATTCAAACCCTACTGCAGAGAGCATGTCTATGATGGGCTGGTCACATTGTTGGCATGGCAAACTTATATTTGCCAAGAAGACTATTTCACGAAGAACTCATACAGGACAAATGCTCAGATGGTGGTCAGAAGGAATGATACAAGGAGACTCTCAAGGTCTCTCTGAAGAATTCTGGAATTGATTGTGTGACATGGGAGACACTGACACAGGACCGCCCAGCATGACATGCCCACATGAGAGAAAGTAATGTGTTCTATGAGGAGAATTGAAGCAGCTCTAAAGAAATAGGAGATGTAAAATGTAGAGAATCCAATCAAATGTTCATACGGACTGTTTGTGCCCCATCTGTGCTAGAGCATTCTGAGCTCATGTTGGTCTAAACAGCCGCAGTCCAACACACTATAACTTGACTCCAACATAACGAGGTCATTTTGGTCCTCTTCTAGAGTGAAGGACACTGAGCAACCAATGAATCTCAAAGAAAGAAAAAGAGAAAGGTGGGGGAGGGCCTATTTGTACAAAAACATTTACAGCAGCTCATTGTGTGGTAGCAAAGAATTGGAAACTGAAGGAGTGCCCATCAGTTAGGGAATGACTGAACAAGCTCTGGATGGCAGTAAGGGAATATTACTGAGCTATAAGAAATGACCAGCAGGATGATTTCAGAAACTTCTGCAAAGACTTCGGCGAACTGATGCGGAGTGAAGTGAGCAGGACCAGGTGTACACAGTAACAGCTGTGAATGACTTAGCTGTTCTCAGCAATACAGAGATCCAAGACAATCCCAAAGGACTGACAATGAAACACGCTACTTGTGCCCCACAGAAAGAACTGACGTTGTCTGAATACAGACTGAAGTCCTGATTTCCTTTCTTTTCTTCCTTCCTTTCTTTCTTTGAGTCTTCTTGCACAAAATGACTAATATGAAAACGTTTTAACACATCTGACTTATATTGGATTACATACCATCTCAAGGGGGAGGGGAGGGAGAGAGGGAGGCATAGAATTTGGAAGTCAAAACTTTAAATAAACCAAATATTAAAAATTGTTTTTACATGTAATTGGGAGAAAAATAAAACATTATTTCAAAAAGGAGCCTACTGAGCATTCAATTCAAAAGGTCTGAAAGCCCTGTGGGTAACAAGGGACCAGAGATTAGGCCACAGGCCCAGGAGTGTCTCCAAAATGACAATAAATGGATCAGTGAGGTCCCCATGAGAGAAGGCAGTCCAGGACAGTAAAGGAGATGGAGAAGGCATGGTCAGCTTCAATTCCTGGGAGGAGAATTAGGAAGACAGGGTCCAAAAAAGGGGGCTAGACAGAGTCAGAGAGAGGATAAACACCAGAGGTGACCTCTGGGAACTCTGCTGAGGGCACTTTCTGGCAGGTAATGAGCCTGGAAACAGTGCAAAGGGGTAAGACATGAGAGAGGAAAGGATGTGGACACAGCAAGTGTAGACAGTTTTTCCAAGGGGTCTGATCCGTGAGAGATCCAGAATTCAATCCAGGAGTCATGGGGGTCCAGTAAGTGTTCTTTAAGATCATAAGGCACATGTGTAGACAGAAGGAAGGAGCCCAAAGACAGGGAGAGACTGAAGATTAGAAAAGAGAGTGGGAGGAGATGAAGGGAGCAGTCCTCTAGAAAAGACGGAGAGGAAAGAGGAGGAAGGATCTGGGGCCACAGAGAACGAGGGGCCAGCCTTGGTAGGGACTGGACAAGGCCTCTCCCTACCAGGGAGAGCCTCTGAAACCTCCATGGAGGCTGCCAGGAAAGGGAGAAAAGGTAGAAGGAGGTGAGACCCTCCTCAATCCAGAGGCTCAGGATGACCCAGGGGCAGTGGGAAACCGAGCTGAGGTAAAGGCCACTAGGAAGGCCCAGGGGAGGTCAGATAACACCTGCAGCCAGAAGGCAACAGACAGTGGGAGAGCAGAGGCTGAGGTCTGCCCTAATCCTTGCCTAGGACTGCCCCCCATACAGAAAAGAGGGGCCCACAAAGCCCCAGCCTGGCCCAGCCTGTGGCCAAGGGTCTGAGCCAGCCTCAAGGCTCTCCACAAACTGTGTCCAATCTTCTTTTCCTCTCTTCCCAAACACTGAGCACTCAGCTTTGGCCCCTCTCAAAAGTATGTAAATGCCCACCTCCAAGCTTTTGTTTTCCCCACCAAGAGTTCCGTCCCTGCAAAATGACATCCCCAAAGCCCCAATCCCAGCTGCCTGACCTACTCTTTCTCATCCACTCTTGCTCTTCAGGCACCCTCCTCTGGCAGAGGCCCTATTTCTCCATGGGCCAGGCCTCCAACCCTCCCAGGGCAACTGGACACCACTCCTTCCCTCCCTGGGCCCCAGGGAAGCAATGAAAGGGTGGGGGCTGTGTGGAACAGGTAGGGAGAGAGCAGAGCCAGGGGGTCTGGTCCTTGTAGAAAGGTCCCTGGCCTCAAGGAGTGGCCATATGGACAGCTGGTGAGAGGGGAGGGGTCCCAGAGACAGCAATGGAAACCACATCCATGAAGCCTATTACCAGAGGCAGAACCTACCTGGGTGGGGGCTACCAAGAGCGCAGAGGAGGCTGCTCTGTCTTCTTCCTCCTTCTCCTCCTGGGCTACTGCTGTGTCCTCAGTCGGCAGAGCTGGGGAAGGACACCAGAGCCATGAGGGAGGGGGCCAGGCCTGCAAAGGGGTGACCACCCCACCCTGTCCCTCCCCTCCCCTCCTCTCCTCTTTTGTCTCCTTCAAGTCATAGGCCTCTGAGATCATGGAGACCAGGGCCCTCCTTTTACAGCAAGGGAAACCAAGGCTTGGGCAAGGGAAAGGATGTGTCCAAGGTGACAGTCGGGACTCAAACCCAGACTCCAAATCTCCTTCTTACCTGCCTCCTGCAGCATCTGGGCCAACAAGGCTAAGTTATCCTGAGTTGTGGTTCACTGAGGCGGG